>CM077821.1:33700588-34036922 GCA_039720395.1 Liquidambar formosana | reverse complement strand
GCACATGATATCATTAATAAATCAGTGTTGCCCAAAATCGCAGAAACCCTCGTTGATGTCATAGCCAATTCGGTGACCATCGACGATTCATTTTGTCTTTCAATAGAACTAGGGGCACATTGACAAAATTAAAACATAAAAAGAGTTATATGTTAACTCCCATACTTTAAGGGGGTTTTCTATGATTTACCTTTTTTTTTTTTTTTTTTTTGGGGTGAAAAAGGGCAGTTTCTTTCAATATCTTAATTTATATACAATGGACATCCCACAACAAATAAGATACAAGATCATTAATTAGTAGGGTGATTCAATAGTCAATACAATAAAATATTATTCTTGATAAACTCGTAATTTAGTCAAAAAAATCTGCACATGCGTTATTTTCTTTATACACACACTGAATGTGTACACGCCAATCACGCTGAAGCAGAGCCTTGCAGTCATTGATCAAAAGTCATATACCAAGGGGATATGGGAGCAGTACGAAGCAATAAAACCACAGCTTGTGCAATTAATTGTACCACCACATCCACAAACTATGATTCGATAACTTGGTAATTGGGTCATTCAATTAAAAATCTCATTATACCATATTGTAATGAACGCATAAAACTCGTGACTTGGACCCGCTTTTATAGCCAAATCAAATGTCCACCATTCCCAGTGAGCCAGTGAGGCTTGGGTCCCCACACTCCGTTACTTAAAAGCATTTTAAAGCAGGAACCCTCTTTCCACTCCACTCTCTATGTACTGTTTTTTAACATACACACATAGGAGAAGATATGTTGATATTGAGCCAACTAGAGATGTTGGTATTGGACTCGGATTTGGTGTTGTTGGCTACTTTTACCGTATGGTGCAGTAAATGTAGGATTGATGACACATGTTAAGGACGAGAAATAGAGAGTTGCTAGACGTTAGACATCAAATACATCTCTCGAATTTTAGTCCTTCATTTCTCTTTCTTACCATGTGTCATCGTTTACATTTACTACACCATGCAGTAACTGCACTAAATCCAAATCCGTTGATATTGGTTCATCTATCATAATTTCATTTTGAGCAATGCTATATTTTTTTAATTTTATTTTTTCTAATTCATTTCTCTAATGATGTGGCAACAATCACATCAACATCCACATCTTGTATTTTTTTAAATACACCACATATAAACATGCAATAGCATCATTAAAAAAAACAATTAGGGAAAAATTTAAGGATCGATAACATTTTCCTTTCATTTTTCGCCTGTTGATTCATATATTGGTTGGTCTTATCTGAAATCTTTGTCGACATACATGCTCTAAAAAGTTTAACACGCTACCAAACCGTCCAATCCTTTTTGACTTTCATGATGAAGACGAGAAGTTCGCCAACAACATTACACGATGATTCAAATTATTTGTCAAGTGCATTATGATGTGGCTGTAATTATTGCATCAGTAGGATTTCTCTTGGTTATCGGTAGTGTTAGCACGTCAAATTTGTGTCGTATCGAGACTTAAGTACTAAAATATACACGTCAACCCTAACTTAACCCGTTTATTAATCGTGTCAAACTTTCAAACCAAATCCAACTCGTTTATTAAACAAGTTACACGTGTTAAATTGGTGTTACCTATTTAATCAAAACTGCAAGCAACTTATAAAGTTTTATTCATAATCCACCCAGCAATAATATATCATAAATCGCCTTCATGAACATTTACGGAGATTTCAATCTTTTCAAAATTTCTTTCGTAAAAAAATCAAATTCAAATAAAATATATACTTTGATCAACAGAGACGGCTAAAGAAGAAAAAAAAGATGATTTACCTTTGAAGAGCATTGGAGGACTAGGTGTATTTGGTATGCAGGAATGGATCAATGGGAATAGGCATCCTATTCTTGGGAATCAAATTCCTAGGAATAGGATGCCCAAATAACATTCCCAACCAGTGTTGGTACACGAGAATGGATCAATGGGAATGAGCATTCCAGTGTTTGATTCCCATTCCAGTGTTTGGTTTAACAAAATGTAACATAGGAATTGAATCAAATTTAATATAATTTCCCAAAATATTCCTTCTATTTTTTTCTCTTTTTTCTTCCCCTCCTTTTACACACATAATATAGACTCCATTCATATAGGCCGGATTGCTATGTATTTATGTAACGCAAACTTGATTTATTCAATGAATTTGGTCAAATAATTAAATTTTAAATAATTTAAACAAAATTCAAATTTGATTGGTTAAAAAAAAAAAAAATACTGTCCTTCTGGCCCTTAAAACCCAGACACTATCCACACCCCCACACTTATTCTTTCAAACTTTTAACTTTATTCCCCTCCCCCCACCCCCTCTCTCCCCAAAAAAAAAAAAAAAAAAAAAAAAAAAAAAAGGGCTAAAACTATAACTTGATTCTATCTGGCCTGAGCATGGCAAGGCAACGGGACAAATATTGGATCTCAAAGGTCATCAAATATATAATATATAATATATTATGTATATACAGACGGACCAGCCAACATGAAATGCAAAACTTTCATTCAATCCCATTCCCGTGGAACTTCCTTTTTTTTTTGTGGGGGATGTGAAGCATCTTGATGTGAGTTATGAGAACGTGGTGAAGTTGGAGATAAGACATAGAAGGAGATCATGGGTCATCAAGGACACGAAGTAGGTTTTTATCCCATTCCTAAGTAATGGTAATTAGAAATCCTTGTTTAATGTGGGTTTGAGATTCTCATGAATTTGGGTATTTCATTCCCACGCAGATCCCATTCTTAGATTTAGTCCTTGCGTCAACTAGTTACCCAAACATGGGAATCAATCGGAATGGAAATCCCATTCCCATTCCTGTATATCCATTCCTACATACCAAACACACCTGGACTGAAGCCAAAGAGAAACCACAACACCAAGATGCTGCCAAGGTGGGTTGACTAAGTCTTTCTAGTTCCAAACAAACAAAAAACTGAAAGAGAATTAGAGAAGTATGGTGGCCGGTGGGGGAGTTTTTTTTTATTTTCCTTACCATTTAATGGTCAGTGACATTTTTATTTATTTATATTTTTAATTGCTAAAATAATCTTTTAATAAAGTTAATTTATAATTTTAAGGCTTGTTTGGGAACTTTAAGAACTGGATTAGACTAGGTCTAGTTCATAACTGTTTTCTGCTTTTTAAATAAACCAATTCACAATTAATTTGAAAAAAAACTGTGTTTATGCCTTATTTTCAAAACAAAACAAAACTATTTAGCAATAAAATGAAACTTACCAAACAGTATGAAATCAAAACTGGCCAAACTTATCCTTAGTTGGCCAGGCTTTTAGGTTTACCAAACAACTCCTGAAGGGGTGAATTCTAGCTAAATATGTGTGAATGAATGCAAAACGTTTATTAAATGTGTCACTTTAGGTAAAAAATGGATTATGCAAGTTAACCAGAGAGCAACCTGTTTATTATACGGGTTATGTGGGGTGACCCATTTTCGACTCGAACCTGACTATAATAAACCCAATTTACTAACTTTGTGTCATGGATCGTGTCTAACTTTGTCACACGCGAGTAATTAATTAACATGCTATTTTAATTTATTTCCATTTTCGTTTTTCTTTTCTTTTCTTTTCATTTTTATAAAAAGTTTTACTTTGTAATTTTAAAAATTTCCTGTATAAATACATTGTTCATTTATTTATTTATTTATTTTTTGGATGTTAAAATGGATAAATACTTTAATAACATAAACTGAAAGCATTTCCAAGAGACTAGTTATTTTAACTTTTTAGCTAGAGAGTAGCATCATTTCTAAAAGATTAGCTATCCAATTCTCTAAAATAGTTAGACCCTTTGAAACTCTCCAAGTATAACTAGCCATCTTGACTCTCTTAGCTAAAGTAGAGAAAAAAATAGCTAATCCACTAAGAAAAAAATAACTAACCCTATTAGAAACTTCAGTTAAATAGGGAATTTTTTATTTTAACTAGTCTTATTGGAAAATCTTCCAAACTCTTTTAGATAAATAAGGTGGACCGCTAGTCAAGTTCTCCAAAATTGAGAAAAAATAACTAACCCGTTGGAGATGGTATGAGATCATATAAAAGAGGAGAATCCAATACAAATTAAGTACCTACCTCTTGCTCTGAGTAAGCGCCGGCAGTTTCCACTAGAACCCACAGACCCGCCCAATTGAAAGGCTTCTCAGTCGCTCCCATTCTTCGAATCGTCCTCGAACTGTGACACAAGGAATACTGAAATTTCAATTTGTAAGCTCTCTTTCTTTCTCTATATGTAGGAATTCTGTGTTATAGAGGGTTCTCTCTGGAGCTCTTTCTGTCCTTTTGGTTGCTAGTCCAAGCTCAAAATCTTGGTTTCTGAGGATTTGGTGGTTTTTGTTGAGTTTTTGGATTTTCGTTCGCATTTCTCATTTGGGTAAAGTTTAATTTTCATTGATTTCTCGTGTTTTCTACTCAAGTCTCATCTGGATTTTCTTGATAACTGAAACCCTGTTTGGGGCTCTTTAAGGTTCTTCACTGTGTTAGTGAGTACTCACCTTCTTCGTCGTCTTTATTTATTTATTTACTGGGAAGGGGAAGAGGCCCGGGAAGGGTGGAAACTGCTTCTGGAAAAGCTTTGGTTTGGGTTTTAACACACACAGAGTAGCCATTGAAGGTTCCATTTATGCTTTTAATTTTGTATGCATGTATTTTTGTGCATATGGGTTTGTTTCTATATGTGTGTGTGTTTGGGGGGTTTAGGGTTTAGGGAAATGTAATCCTATTCAGCGATATCATTCAAATATATTAGAAATTAAAGAGGTTTTCTAATAATAGCAGTTGTGCATGGATAATATGTGTTCTGGTTGGTTGCTCTGACAATAAAAGGAAAAAGAATAGCATTATCAACCTTTTTTTTTATGTTGTTTTTCATTTCCTGGCCCTAAGTAATGAATAATGTAAGATTCATAATTTTAATTTTCTTTTCTTCTGCCAATATTTTCCCATCAGCCAAACGGACTGAAAGTAATATTGGTAGATTGAGATTCATACGAGGACAAAGGATCTACATAAAACAGATTAACACCAACATGGCATGCATAGGCATGATATCTGTTGAGCTATTAGTTCGAGCTCAAAAAATATTGATGAGTTGTGTGAATAGTTGACAAGAATGTATTTCGTTGAAGAATAACCTAATTCTGTTTTCCCATCATATTGCTGCACTTTAATGTCACTCATATTTTTTTAAAAACAAACATTTATAGTATTGAAGTTGTCTACAGCGTAGTTGTTTTTTGAGGGTTATATGTGTTGGTTATATTTCACATTAAAGTTGTTTGCATTTCCTATAGATTTTATATTGATCCTTTATTTTTATTGCCAACAGTTTGAGCTTGAAGAAATCTTGATGGGTCATATGGATGCTCTACCAGAACATAGTTCAACAAAAGATCTACTACTTACTAATCCTATATCCGATGAAGATGAAGAAGCAGATACTTCTGGGAAGATACTGTACACAGCCTCCTTTGAAGATGAAGCTGATGCTTGTAAGGTGTGTTGCCTCCAATGTCTTATCTAAGAGCACACAAGACCTGATTTATAATATGCTTGAACCAGAGTCCAAAACATGGAACACCATAATCAGGGGCTATTCTATAGATTCCAAACATAATCAAGCTCTATCCCTTTACATTCAAAAAGCACGATGTTTGTCAGGCTTTAAACCCGATTACAGCATCATTGCTGCCCTTCTCAAATCATGTGCCACCCTCTCGGCAATCAAATTGGGGAGAAATTTTCACAGTTGTGTTATTAAAATGGGCATTCTTTATTGTCAGTCTGTATCTAAAGCACTTCTTAATATGTACGCTAAATGTGGAGCTCTTAATGATTGTAAGAAGCTATTTGGTCATATGGACCACTGTGATGATCCTGTTGCTTGGAACATTCTCTTATCTGGGTTTTCTGGGTCTGGGATTTATGACACTGAGGTAATGAAGTTGTTTAATGTAATGCGTTGTAGTAAGGAGCCTATGCCCAACTCTGTCACTGTTGCTATTGTTCTTCCAGTGTGTGCTCGTTTAGGAGATCTATATGCAGGGAAGAGCTTGCACTCTTATGTTATCAAGTCTGGATTGGAATTGCAAACACTGGTAGGAAATGCTCTGGTATCCTTGTATGCGAAATGTGGTTTTGTGTGCAATGATGCATATGCTGCATTTGGTAGAATTGCGTACAAAGATGTGGTTTCATGGAATGCAATGATTTCAGGTTTCGCTGAAAACAAGTTTATTGATGATGCATTTGCATTGTTCCGTCGGATGCTGAAAGGACCGATAAAACCTAATTATGCGACGATTGCTAATATTCTGCCTGTTTGTTCTTTTCTGGAAAAGAATGTAGCTTACCGTTTTGGGAAGGAGATCCATTGTTATGTTCTGCGGCAGACTGAGGTGATAGCAGATGTTTTTGTTGTCAATGCTCTTGTGAGCTTCTACTTGAGGATTGGACAGACGGAAGAAGCGGAATCCCTTTTTCGAAGGATGCAATCAAGAGATTTGGTATCATGGAATGCTATTATTGCTGGATATGCATCAAACAATGAGTGGTTGAAAGCATTGGAGTTATTTCATCAATTTTTTTCTCTGGAGATGGTGAAGCCAGATTCTATCACAGTTCTCAGCATTCTTCCTGCTTGTGCTCATTTACATAATTTGGAAGTGGGGAAAAAGATCCATGGGTATATCCTTCGGCATACTGGTCTACGTGAGAATACGGCAGTGGGCAATGCCCTAATATGTTTCTATGCAAAATGCAATGACATAGATGCTGCGTTTCAGACATTCTTAATGATTTCTATGAGAGACTTGATCTCTTGGAATGCTATGCTTGATTCCTTTGCAGAGAGTGGGTATGAGACTCAGTTCATCGACCTTTTAAACTGGATGCTTAGGGAAGGTTTCATACCTGACTCCATTACTATATTGATTATTATTCATTTTTGTACTATTGTTTCTCGGGTAGAAAAGGTTAGGGAAACTCATAACTATTCAATTAAAGCCGGTCTTTTGCTAGGTGATATTGAACCTACTCTTGGGAATGCCTTACTTGATGCATATGCCAAATGTGGTGACATGGGGTACGCATACAAGATTTTTGAGAATTTATCAGGAAAGAGGAATGTTGTCACATGCAATTCAATGATCTCAAGTTATGTGAATTGTGGTTCACATAACAATGCATACATGATATTTAACAGGATGTCCGAAACAGATCTCACTACTTGGAATCTAATGGTTCGGGTTTATGCTGAAAATGATTGTCCTGAACAGGCTCTCAGTCTGTTCCATGAGTTACAGGCTCGAGGAATGAAGCCTGATGCTGTGACTGTTATGAGCATCCTCCCGGTTTGTGCTGAAATGGCCTCCGTCCACCTGCTGAGGCAGTGCCATGGATATGTGGTTAGAGGTTGTTTTGAGGATGTTCGCTTGAAGGGGGCTCTTTTAGATGTATATTCAAAATGTGGAAGCATAAATTATGCTTATAAGCTTTTCCAGTCAAGCCTTCAGAAGGATCTGGTTATGTTCACGGCTATGGTTGGTGGCTATGCAATGCATGGCATGGGAGAGGAAGCACTTAAGGTTTTCTTTCATATGCTTGAGTTGGGTGTAAAGCCGGATCATGTTATCATCACTTCTGTCTTGTCTGCTTGTAGTCATGCTGGTCTTGTGGATGAAGGGTGGAAGATTTTTTATTCAATAGACAAGGTCCATGGAATGAAACCAACCATGGAACAGTATGCTTGTGTGGTGGATCTCCTTGCTCGAGGTGGCAGAGTTAAGGACGCATATTCTTTTGTAACGAGGATGCCAATTCAGGCTAATGCAAACATATGGGGAACTTTGCTAGGTGCTTGTAGGACCCACCATGAGGTGGAATTGGGGCAGGTTGTGGCTAACCACCTCTTTGAGATTGAAACTAACAATATTGGGAACTATGTAGTAATGTCAAACCTGTATGCAGCAGACGGTAGATGGGATGGGGTCATGGAGATGAGGAAGCTGATGAGGTCGAGGGATTTGAAAAAGCCAGCTGGATGCAGCTGGATTGAAGTGGAAAGGAGGAAGAATATATTTATAGCTGGAGACTCTTCTCACCCACAAAGAAGCATTATTTACAGTACATTAAGCACCTTGGATCAACAAACCAAAGAGCCATCTCAATTCACTTAAATGTTTGAAGTCCATTCAGAGGGGAAATTACATCTATGTGCATGAGTATACTAGTTTTTGAGCAAGGCTGAATGAAAATTCCTTTCTATTTTGGTTCCTTATGTTTTATAAGGACCAAACTCCTATATAAATGATTTTATCATCTCAATTTTAAGTCCATGGTCAGAGATCTGTGTGTATCTAATCATCAGATATAACCTGATTTGCCATTATGAACATTAATCTTTCGAACACAAGCTGGTGTGTCCTTTTATTAAATTCAAATTCAGTTTGTGTTCTATTTCACCTTCTTCTTATGTGTTCTTAATACTGTTATACCTTGCTTTACATCATTCAGGTAGGCAGGGAGAGTAATGGGAAAGAGGTATCAATTGATGGTCAGCACAGCTTTTACCAACTAATTCACCAGGTAAATTACATGTTCTGTTGTATATTAAATGCAAGATGGTGGAATATTCCATTATTTTCGCTCACTTCTTATCTTTAATATATCCTTGACTCTTACTCTTGGGACTTGGTGAACTACTATTGTTTCAACTCTGTCCGTTTATGACTGTGGTAGGTGACCTATGTTTTTTTATCTGGTGCTTAGTTGAAGTTCCAAAATGATTAGTTGTCTAAATCTGGTATAAAGTATTTAAATTCCAAGTGTATATATATATATATATATATATATTTTATGAAGTAAATAATGTATTAGAGACAAAAAGGGCAAAGCCCAAGTACATAAGAGATATACAAGTGGTAGCCAAAGAAGCTAAAGCAACAGAAAATCTACAAAAGAAACAAAAGACAAATTGCGGTCGTTAGTGTGACTATTAAACCACCAAAAAAGAATCTTGACAAAAGAAGACTTGAGCTCAATAGTTGACATAGCCTTCTCTTTGAATGTTCTAAGGTCCCTTTCTTTTCAAATGCACCAAAAAAGAGCATGTGGAACCATGTCCCAAACTACCCTTTTTTCCTTTCTAGTCACTTTAGTCCTCCACTCCAAAAGGAGATTGTGGGGTTTTGAGGGCAAGATCCAATGGATTCCAAAGAGGTTAAATGAAAGCATCCATAGACTCCACACTAAATCACAATGAATAAAGAGATGGTCAACCGTTTCCTCCGCTTTCTTGCAAAGAATGTATCTATTAGAAAATTCCCACCTTTGTCCCTTCAAGTGATCCAAGGTCAAACATCTTAGCTAGTGAAGAAGGCAACATTTGAAGGAACTGAGGGAATCCAAATCATCTTAGTTGGAGGAAAATTAGGCTCACTATGAATCAAAATATTGTAGTAACTAGTAAGATTTCACCGGGAATAAACCTTTAGTATCCTTGTGCCATACTATGGAATCATTTCCTTGCTATCGTAGATATTTTGAAAAAAACTTAAACTTCCTTCAACTCCCAATCATTAAAGTGTCTAATGAAAGTGATGTTCCAAGTGGCAACGCCATTCTCCCCTACAACATAGTCTTTAACCTTAGCATCTTTATTAGCCGCAATGTTGAATAACAAGGGAAACTTGGCCATGAGGGTGGTACTCCCATGAACATCCACCTTTTATGTTTGATCATGTGAATTGGAACTTTCTTGTTTATTTACTAGGGAGAATGGGCTTTGGTTCTAAATGGTAAAGATGGATTGCTTGGTGTATCTCTTCCGCCTCCTTTTTGGTGCTTGTCAATCGTACTTCTTATGGTTTCTTCCATAGCTCTAGAGGTCTCCGTCAAGGCGACCCTCTTTCCCTTTTACTTTTTATTCTCGTGATGGAAGCTTTGAGCAAGCTTATTCAAAAAGGTTATGAGGAGTTTTTATTAGAAGGCTTTGGGGTGTATGGTGGGGGTGGAGAGGAAGGGAGTATTTCACATTTGCTTTTTGCGGATGATGCCTTGTTTTTTTGTGGGGCTAATGATAAGCAATTAAGACATCTTAGAGTGATTGTTCTTTTCTTTGAAGCGGCCTCGGGCTTAAATGTTAACCTTGGGAAGAGTGAGATCATTTCTATTGGCACTATCAACAATATTGAGGAGCTTGCCACTAATTTGAATTGTAAAGTTGGGAAGCTATCAATGTCCTATCTTGGTTTTCCTCTTGTAGCTTATTTCAAGGAAGTTAAAGTTTGGGATCCGGTTCTTGAAAAGATTGAGAGAAGGCTTAGTGGGTGGAAAAAAGGTTACCTTTCAAAGGGAGGTAAACTTACCTTGATTCGTAGCTCTCTTGCTAGTATTCCTATATACTTTTTATCCATCCTCAAAATCCCTGAGTCGGTGGCCTTAAGGATTGAAAAGCTCCAAAGAGATTTCCTATGGAATGGCATTAATGGGGAATTCAAATTTCATCTTGTTAATTGGAACGCGGTTTGCTTACTAAAAGAACAAGGAGGGTTGGGTATTAAATCCATTATGGACATGAACAAAGTTCTTCTTGGTTAATGGATTTGGAGATTTGGTACGGGTGTTCAAGGTTTATGGAGAGATGTTATGGTGTGGAAATATGGTGTGAAAGAAGGGGGTTGGTGGTCGAAAGAGAGTAGAAGATCTCATGGTACAGGTTTGTGGAAAGCTATTATGCTTGACTTTGATACCTTCTTGAAAGAAACAAGTTTTAAGGTAGGTGGTGGTAATAGGATTAAATTTTGGAAAGATGTGTGGTGTGGGAATGCTTCTTTCTTGGTCAAATTCCCCATTTTGTTTTCAATAGCTAACAACAAAGAAGCTTGGATCATGGATTACATTGATAGTGGAAGGGATGGAATTCATTGGAACATCACTTTTTGTAGAAGCTTCGATGATTGGGAGTTGGAGTCCGTTATGATTTTTTATCATGATTTATATGAAAGTAAGATTTCTTTGCTAGGGAATGATACTTTGTTGTGGCGCAATGACTCAAAAGGTTTATTCTCGGTGAAATCTTATTATTCTTGTTTGGGTTCTAACTCGGTTGTGTTCCCTCCGGCTTAGAGCACTTGGATCCCTTCGGTGCCTTCTAAAGTTGCATTCTTCTCCTGGTTGGTATCTCACAAGAAGTGTCTTACTATTGACTTTTTGATTAGAATGAAGTAGGAGATGCCTAATAGATGTATTATGTGCAAAGAGGCGGAGGAAACTACGGATCATCTTTTCATCCATTGTGAGACAGCTAGAAGCTTATGGGTTCTTATTTTCCATCTTTTCGGGGTCAAGTGGGTTTTACCATCCACTACTCATGACTTGCTTGTGAGTTGGTGGGTTAAAAGGGGCCGTAAAGATTCCAAAGTTGTTTGGAGGATGGTTCCCCAAGCTCTTTTTTGGTGTATTTGGAAAGAACGTAACTTGAGAACCTTTGAAGGGGTTTAGTCATCCATGTTGGAGCTCAAATTTCTTTTGGTTAAATCATTGTCTTGGTGGTTTTGTAGTTATACAAGAGGATGTAATCCCTCTTTTACTCTTTTTGTTGACTCCCTTAGCTTGTATTAGTTGTTTGGGGATGTCTCCTTTTTTGTGGCTCTTTTTGTTTAGTGAGCCTTGGTGGTTTTTTTTCTCTTGTATATGTCTCATGTACAAGGGTTTTGGCCCCTTCTTTTTATCACAATACATACATTACTTGATAAAAAAAAATCCACCTTTTATGTTGTCTGCACCTACACAACGCAAAAGCTTTTATTGTATTGCAAAATCTCGGGGTTAATTACATTGTCAATATGAGGAAATTGGTCTGTTATATTCATGGGAGTACCATCTTCTGTATGTAATCATGAAGCATGCATGCTTTGTCTGTTGATTTTTAACTAGTTAATAGTTATCCATCGAACTATTGATCCTACCTCAGCATGTATGGAAGCTCACTGAGTTTATCTTTTTGTAAGCAAGAAAAACAGGAAGGTTGGTAAACTTTATGTGCTCTTTTTCTTTGAATCATTTGTTAAATAATATTTAAAATAGCAGTTGTGTTTCCTTTGATGGTATGTAATTTTTTTTTTTTTTTGCATGTTTTAATTAGTATATGGGAATATATCAGTTCTACTTTGCTGCTACTTGATCAGAGTGGTAGAAAAGCTCCCAATGTGAATAATTAAATAACATAATAAATATCAAGAGATTGAGATGGGGAGTGGGGCTGAAAGAGATGTCTTGAGTAGCGTTCATGTGGGATTAAAGTTATCTCTTGATGTCCATCCTTATATAAAAGGTCTTTTGTTTATTGGGCCGTGTTATGTGAATAGACTTTCTCTGGAATGCGGAGTATTTTTGAAGAGCATATCCTTTTCAAAGCTCATTTCGGTAAGTTTTTGAATTTATGTTTGCTCTTCTGTTATATTGTTATTTAAGCAGAGTATCAAATTAGATACTGTAACAGTGTAACATGTATTTACTGTAATTATATATTCATTCTGCCAAACACAGACCAGCTGCTTGCTGTTGTTTCTATACTGTTTAAATTGTTTATTGGCCGTATCACATTGATATTCTCATACTGAGGTTGACTCCTTTTTTCTCAGAACAAGGAGGTGTGGGTGGTGGATTATGTAGATTGGATGACAAGGGGAGATAGGATGGTGTGGAACGTAGACTTAGGGATCTGGATGATTGGGAGGTGGATGGAGTTGTACGGTTGCTGGAAAAATTGAGTTTGGTAGAAGTCAGAGAGGGGGTGGAGGATTGCATAATCTGGAAGAATGTTAGGAAGGCCCAGTTCTCGGTTAGAGTTTTTTTCCATGCATTACACAGAGAAGATAGGAGTGGTTTTCCTGCTTCTAGGATATGGACCTCGAGGGTTCTTTATTTTTGTTGAAGACCTCGAGGGTTCTTTATAAGGTGGCCTTCTTTGTGTGGAGATCTGTTCAAAAGAAGTGCCTCACGGTGTATTACAGTGAAGAGGGTTTGATATGGCCAACAGGTGTGATGTGCAAAGAGCAGGAGGAATCCATTGATCATCTCTTGCTTCATTGCGTGGTGGCCCGGGAGCTGTGGGATTCTTGCTTCAAAGCCTTTGGGCTTAATTGGGTATACCGAGATCAGTTATGATACTGATGGAGGGTTGGCATTGCAGAAGTAAGAAGGAAGAGCCAGCTCGCAGCATGGAGAATTGGTCCGCATGCAATTTACTGGGGCTTTATGAAAGGAATGGAATAGGAGGACGTTCAAAGGGCAGGAAAATTCTGTACAGCAGATACAGAATACCTTTTTGGTTTCCTTTTTGAGTGAGGGCATTTGTTGTTTTTTTGGGAGATTGAATGCATTACGCAGATTTTTTGAGTTCATTGAAAATGTACATTGGGGGTTTTTGTTTTGGTTTACTTTGTATACTCCCCGTGTACATGGGATTTTGCCTTCCATTTGAGTAACGAATCATTTATCGTATCATAAAAAAAGGGAAAAAAGAAAAGAAAAAAAAGGACTTTATAGAGCTGTTTCTTAATGTAGCTTGGTCCCAATTTATTTGAAGTGGGAACTTGAAAGTAGATGCTTGTTTCAATTTGTCCATGTGTTTATGCTTTAGTTGTTTCTAGCTATCGTGTTTTATTTGTGGGTGTTACAGAATATGTGAGCTTCCTGTGAAAATGCTTATTTTTTGGTTTTTGTGCCAGAAAGTTTATACTAAAAAAAAAGCATAAAATATGAATGTATGAATTCTCTGTTGGTATGAACTAAAAAAGGTAACCAATTACTGCAATTTCTGTTTCTCCCTTATCAATATTGGTATGTTTTCCTACAAATTCCTGTAAAAGGTATGCTTTTGGTCTAGAAGAACTCCTAAAAATGTAGATTTTGTAGTAGAAAACTCATTTGCAGGCGATTGTTTTCAAAATTGCATCTTTTATTGTTTTGTTGATGAGCTTTGATGGAAAGTGTAGTGTTGAAAGACACCCCCATGTGAAGAGCTATTTCTTTTTCAAAACATCTCTCCTGTTTATTTGGAGGCAATTGGTTTGCTAGTTTTGGTTAATTGGTTTTTTCCGTAGTACTGCCACATCAGCTGCATTGTTCAACTCAGTTGCCCAAATTTGCTTATCCAATTGACGTGGCGGCTGATGTGGTAACCATGCGGGTTGATGTAGCGTGCCAAGTTTACAATCACATTGATTATCACGTGATTGTCAAAAGCTTTGTAACTTGTATTCTGGTTTTTTTCTTTTGCCTAAGAGCAGTGAGATATGGACGTACCTCAACATGATAGAACTCGTGTATATCTTCTTTGGTTTGTTTCTTTGCCTTTAATTATTTCTTTCTTCATTGTTGCTGGCTGCAGTGGAGAAGCTTTTATTCTTGCATCAGGAAAGCCCGTCAGAACCTATTACCCAGAAAAGAGAATGGCGACCCCAAATCATTTTAAACTGTAGATGCTGCGAACCATGAGCTTTAATGGATGGGATGGCCATGTCTCAGCCCCAAGTCTGAGATCATCGTTTAATATTAGTAATCGTTATAAGAATTCCCAAATTTTATGTGACAGCCTCCTTGTCATAAGCGGGTTTTGTTTTTTGTTTTTTTGGTCGAATTGTCACAAGCATTTAATTGTATTTTATAAATTATCACATCCCCAACTGTTTGACTTTTGTAAGTTAAGAACTTAAGATCTCAAGCATGTTTGTGTAATTTACAAATTATTACAAACACAAGTCATTAACTTGTGTAAGTTAAGATCTATTCTTAATATAAGAAACATTTATTTCATGTAAGAATGTTATGATTGAATTATTTGGACCTCGGTTGGAGTTTGGATTCAGTGTTGAGTTCTCGGATTTCAACACTGTGCCGAATTAAATGGGAACCATCGGATGAGTATTTTGATGACTTAGATTAAAACATAAAAAAAGTTCACCAAATAATGCTTTCATTAACTCAGCACAGTGCTGAATTTTTGAAACTCAGCACTGGATTGATCCAAACTCCCTTGGAAGAGGGGAGAGTTATCACAAGGCCACAAGGGCTAGTGTTTTAAGGTTTGGTCCCCTTGTAGCATTTGTGCATTCATTACTTTTTCAATTCTTTTCCAAATTGAAAGAAAGGGCAATAATGTAATTTCATGCTTTTATAATTTGGAGGTTAGTCGCATCAGCCAACCAGATAAAGATTTGGACAATCACTCTGAATCGAATTAAAACAAGATTTAGGAAAAATAAATTCTATAGGAATTGGAAATTTGGAAAACATTTTATCGAGAATTTAGAAAAGTCTGCCACTTATGTTTATTACCAGAAAAAATGTAGTTTCTTTGGTTATCTCAATAGGAAATTCAAACAAGTTATATAATTATTTCGGTTAAATTTGGTCAAATAAACAAAAAATTGGAAAGAAAAAGACCAACTAATAAATAAAAATGGTTCCTTCAACCAACATATAAAACTTTTATTTATTTATTTATTTTAACTATAAGCGAAAAAAATAACCCATCTAATATGAAAAATTATTGGAAAATGTACATGCCATATTACATAAAGTCTGGTTTGGGTCCTCTAGTAATTAGCCTTAACCCAAGCAATTATTGTGATCAACTATGGTCCCAAGTCCAAGTGGAGACAACCTAATGGCACCTTCAACCATATGAGCTGCTTGATTAAGAAATCATAGTGGTGCGGTTGGTGCCCTATCGGAAAGTTTCCATTGAATATCAACCTGGAAGGTTTTACATCATTGGACCTATTTTAGCCCAGCAAAGCCAAACAAAGGTTCGGTCTGGCCTACAACAATCTATTAGATCAATACATTGGGAACCGCTATTGCAACCCCCCAATCTTATAACCCCACCCCTTTCTTTTTGGTTTTTAAGATTTCATGAAAAATATAGAAGGTTTTTGCAAAAACTAGTTGCATAGTCCACTAGAAAACATCATTTTGAACAACTTTGCAGAAGAAAGTTTTTCCAAAATTTATCGTTTAGGTAGACTTTTTGACAAAAAATGAAATAAAGGGTATAAATGGCTAAAAAGTATATTTAAACAATAAATTTAGGAAAAACTTTATTCTACAAAGTTGTTCAAAATGATGTTTTCTAGTGGACACCATGATTGGTTTTCATAAAAACCTTTTATATTTTGCATAAAACCTTAAAAACCTAAATGATGGGGTGGGGTAATAAGAATGGGGGGTTGCAATAACCATTCCCATAGTGTACGATCCATTAGATTGGGCTTGAATTGCCAATGGCCAAACCAGACCAATTTTTATTTTTTTTAATTACACGAAAACCATTCGGACAAACTCCGGATCTATATAACATCGTACAACCTATATGGATCAAGTGAGTTTAACGCCCATGAGTTAGAATTATTAAACATTATATAGGTGGTTCTAAGAGGTTTAGTAAAAGTCGAATTTAAGATTTCTACTTCTTAAAATGTAATTCCTAACCGAGCTATCCTCTGAGGCTACCTAAGTTGAGATATGTGACAGTTGGTCAAATATGGCACAGGAGCTCAGAAAGGTTGTCACATGAGCCTATTCCCAATATAATCATGTCAAAAGGAGTGGATTAGGATGAAAATTGCCGACTTAGGAAATGGTATGTGTCCCACTTTGTACCCCATGACACTAACTGCTCGGAGTCCTCTCTTAGTCATTCCAGTTCATCAATGGTCCTCTCAGTGAAAGTGTCCAAATTATTTTAAGGGTAAATTACATTAAGACCCTCTTTAGAATCTGACAATTACAAATACACCTCTTCACATTTCTAAAATTACATTAAGACTCTTTACTTTACAAAATAAACTACAAAAAGACCCCTCCTCCTAACCTCCGTCCATTAATCTGTTAAATAACTCTCAATTTTTTTCAAAATATCCTAACTACCTTTTTTTGATAACAACTTCCATGTTAAATACATATGATTAGTCCAACACATTCATCTAGCACATTCGATTATTTATTTATTTATTAATAAACAACTAAAAGATAATATATATATATATATATATATATATATATATATATATATATATATATATATATATATATATATATATATATATATATATATATATATATATATATAAAAGAAAAATGCCAAAAAACTTAAAGTTTTTGTCCAACTGATGTGGTAGCCATTAGATTTGCTCATTAGAAACAATTATCTATTTAATTGATGTACGAAAAAAAAAAAATTTTTGATTTGCCAAGTTGCTACCTTATTTTCCACATCTATACATGCATCTTTATTGTAATAATTCTTTTTATTTATTTATACATATGAGTAATGCTACATAGCCCCTTTTTTTTTAAGCCAAATCTACTTACTCAAATGAGGTGATAACTTGGCAAATCAATTTTTTTATTTTTTATTTTGCAAATCAATTAAATAAATAATTATTTCTAAAGAGCAAATTTGACAGCTGCTACATCAGTTAGACAAAAGAATTTAATTTTTTTTTAGCATTTTTCTTATATATATATATATATATATATATATTATCTTTTAGTTGTTTATCAATAATAATTAAAAAAATTCAAAAGTATTGGATGAACATATTAGACTAGTGAGTTATATGCATTTAACATGGAAGTTATCATCCACTAAAAGTAGTTAGGGTATTTTGAAAAAAATTGAACATGATTTAACGGATTAATAGACGGAAGTTAGAGGAAGGGGTTTTTTTGTAATTTATTTGTAAAATACGTAGTGTTAATATAATTTTAAAAACATAAAGAGATGTATTTGTAATAGTCAAATTCTAGAGGGATCTTAATGTAATTTATCCTTATTTCAGTGAGCAGAGATGGCAACGTAAAAGAACCAAGTGGCGCGCAGGTATGGTATTAATCAATTCTGTCCGGTTGACAAAGAGGACATGTGTGAACCTGTGGCTATGCCTTCCGTCGGCATTTTGGCGGAGAGATTCTTGAAACAAAATGAGACACGCGGACTTGATTTTAGGTATACAGTCAGCTTATCTCAAGGCACTACGTGGAAGGAAAGAAAAGATTGCACTTTGATTGTGTTTCCACCTTCCACCTCGGATCCGTGTTGGTTTGAAAAAAAAACAAGCACAGTGCTGCTTCAACGGGATCGTGACACCTGAATCACATAATAGGGTTACTTGATTTTGAACATCAAAAGTTTTCTGTTCACCTCTATATTTTAAGAGTTATCTGTAATTTACCTTTAAATATTACTCGATCTATGCTAAAAATGAAAATGTTAAGAAGGATGCTTTTATGTAATGAGAAATACTAGTCATGGTCACCAACGGTCTGTGATTGGCCGTGCATCTCACATGTGTGTATATCATGCAGGCACCATCGATAATGCGACAGTTAGACAGTCACAACTGTAGTCAACATCTCCCTTGCTGTAATAAAGCGAGTCACTGTCTTTGCCTTGTCTTCTGCTGTTGGTGGGATGATGAGGCCCAGTGACAGTGATACGATCTGGAATTATGTGATCATTAATCGACAAAGGGTCGATTGGACCACCTCTCACATAATGCTGAAGAAATGAAGCACCATCCATTGATGGATCCAAAATCACTGTAGAAACTCCTCGACTCCTCTATCTTTTGTAGGAAGCAATTAAATGTCACAATATGGTCAAAATCCTTAAATGCCAGAGTCATATTATAGATTTTGTTGTGTGGGGAGCTGGAAAAATTGCTGGGCTACCATTACTTTCGGCTAAAATGGCTGTATATATTAGGCAGTCTGCCGCTTCATGTGATACTTGAGGCCTCAAGGGGGATTTCAGTTTTCTTCAGCTCACTGAACTGAAATTGGCAGTTGGGTAAAGAGACAAGGTGGGCAAACATTGTTTCATCCACATGGCGAGAGGCTAATGCAAGCGATATCTCAGCAAATTGGCTTGAAGTACCCAAGAATGGTAGTTGTGGTCGGGACCAGCCCAACTTAGATTTAGGTACACCACACTTGCCTCTCTTCAGAGTTTAGGCCACGTTGCTACTCATTCGTCAAACCAGTGAGTCAAAGCAGTAGTTAACCTTCCTTACTTTATAAAAAATAAAAATAATTATCACACACACACACACACACACACATATATATATATATATATATATATATATGGGTAAAATGCAAAAAACCCCCCTCTATTATTACCCATTTTGCAAGAAACCCCCCTCTAAAAAAAAACCATGCAAGAAACCCCCTATATTTTGTAGGGTTGCAAAATACCCCCTTCCATCCAACTGCCGTTGGTTAACTTAACGGAAAAAGATCACGTTAACTGCACGTGATGGGGGCAAAAAACTTTCATGACTGTTATACCCTTCAGCACACTGAAAATACTATAATACCCCTCTCCATATTAAGGAAAAGACGAACCAAGCCTCCCCTGTTTCTTCTTTTTAATTTCTGAGATGCACGGGTATGGAGGATCAGATCTGATCTCCTCCATCAAACCATTGCTCTGCCATACTCCATCCTCCATCCTCCATCCTGCATCGCACCACCACCAGATCGCACAACCACATGGCAATCACACTCCCGTCGTCCATCCTCGATCCTCCATCGCACCCAGCGCAGCAGTGATCGTCCATCATCCATCGCACCCATCGCAAGTCGTGGTCCTCCATTGCACAGCCATTGCACCCCCACATCGCACCACAACCAGATCGCCCACCACAGGCAGAACGCGCTCCGTCGCACCAAAGCCATCGTGTGCTTCGTATGCCTGTGACGATGAGGAAGATGGCTGATGCCATGCCGTGTGACGATGACGATCCGGTGTGATGATGATGACCATCGACGACCATCGACCGGTGGAGATGGATGGACGACGACTGGCGATTGCCGTGGTGTGTGAGTGCGAGTGCTGTGTGTGAGTGCGAGTGGGAGGGCTATGTGAGCGAGAGTGAAGGCTACGCGAGAGGCGAGACCAGCACACGGGTTTGAAGGGAATAACTTGTGTTTTTGCTTAAAGGGTAAAAGGGACATTTCATTCATATTTTAAAAAATTCATTTAAAATTTTAAAAAGCTAATATTTTAATATTTTCCGTACAAGGGTAAAACGAACTTTCAATGTTGCCGTTAACGGCGTACCCCTGGGAAAATATAGGGGGTTTCTTGCATGGTTTTTTTTTAGAGGGGGGTTTCTTGCAAAATGGGTAATAATAGAGGGGGGTTTTTTGCATTTTACCCTATATATATATATATATATATATATATATATATATATATATATATGCTTTCAATTTGAGATTACGTGAAAATCATGCGGACTTGTGTGTACAACCATTGGATCGAAATCAATGTTATTTAAATTACTTTAGCTGAATTTCGTCCAACAGTTAGAAACACAAATTTGGATGATTTCTTATTCGAGATCCCAAATTGAAATATCTATATATATATATATATATAACATTGAGTTCTGATCCTCTTCTATATATGTGGCATGGATGGTAATTTCGCCCTGATCCATAGGGTCTCGACTCGATCCATAACTGAATGAGTGGGTATTTTTTTATTTTTTTCGGATATCGGGTCGGGTATGGGTATAATTTTTTTTAAAAAAAATTCGGGTACGGGTCGGGCATGGATCCCAAAAAGAAAAAACCCAAAGACCCGACCCGACCCGATATTTTTACAATGTATATAGATTACAATAAAATATAAATAGCTACTTAAAAAAAGGTGAAAAAAGTCAAAAAAACCCTAAGTCACCTAACTCACCTTCTAGACCCTTTTGGCTTTCACTTCCTTCCTTTCCTTTATTCACTTTCAGTAATCCGCCGCCCGCCCCTCAACCCTTGCCCCTCCCAGCCTCCCTCAGACCTCAGTCCCTCACAGTCACTGGCTCATCGCCCTAGTGCCCTCAGGCCTCACTCCTCATCACTCAGTAGTCAGCCCTCGCCCTCGCCCTCGCCCTCACCCCTCAAGCCCTCATTGAGTCACAGTAGTCAGCCCTTAGCCAGTCAGCCCTCACCATCACCGGATCGCCCTCACCCTCGCCCCTCAGGCCCTCATTAAGTCACAGTAGTCAGCCTTCAGCCAGTCAGCCCTCGCCATCACCGGATCGCCCTCGCTCTCATGGGCCTCGCCACTCGCCACTGCAGCTCAGTGCTCATGGCTCGCCACTATGCTAGTCGCCCCTCAGGCCGTCAGTCCCTCACGCTCGGCTCAACAGTTCAGGCGCTCCGCGCTCACCTCACGTTCTCCACCATCGTTGCCGGACCCTTATGCGTCACGCCTTCGGTCTCTCAGGCTCTTACCTAGTTAGGCGACAGGCAAAAAAATGGAATTTAGGAGAAAAAAATCTTCATAACAGAGCGGTCGAGCAGGGACGGGTCGGGCATGGATGGCCCAAGAAGATAGTGGATCGGGGATGGAGTTTAATTCTTCATACCCATCGGGTATCGGGTCGAGCATGGGTATAAGAGATTAAAGATCGGGTCGGGCATGGGGTAGTGCCGATCCGCATCCGATTCGACCCATTGCCATCCCTAATATGTGGCATTGAGGTAGATAGGTTTTTTGAGTTCGAAGCTTTCACATTAAGCTACATCATCGAGTATGTTTGTTAATTTTTTAAAAACTATTTCCTAATTATGAAATTTGTGAGGATTGTTTGCCTCATTAAAATCAAATAATAGTAATTAATGCTCTCCATATTAATTTTTTACAGTTACATAAATATTGTCTTTCCAAAATACCTCACCACTTTCCTAAATCTGTTTTTATATATGAAAAATGTTAGGACACCTTGACATTTCATAAAGTTCACTTAAAATTCCAAAAAACTCAGATTCTATAATCACATGGCTTTAAAAATTGACATAAATATCGCAATAAATAAAATATTTGAAACGATTTATAACCTTGATTTGTTTGTTCAAATACCACACATATTTCATATTCAAACAGACAAACAGCGTTAAAAGAATTGACATATCATAATAAATTAGGGGATTTCCTCCATGGAAGAGTTTTACAAGAAGATTATAATATAAGAATGCATCTTTGCTCCTTTAAAGAAATTTACAAGAGAACTACATTATAAGAAAATTAAACTAGAATGTCGTCTCGTAAAGGTTATCAAAGGTAAGGATGATTTGAATATGAGCCCATTGCTTTACCAACAATGGTGTTTTAAAACTATCTTCTCGAGTGAAAATTCGTTACCATATTGAACTCCAGTGTGATTCTTCACCGCAATCTTTTTTTTTTTTTTCAAAACTAACTTCATCTTCATGGGTACTACCGTACTAGTATGAAGTATCTGATTTAGGAAGCTGATATGTCAAAGAAAAGGAAAAGGTATTTGATTTCATCGATTGGAGTTTTCAAAATTTGATATTTCTGTCTATCGCGATACGATGTCAAGCCGGTATGGTCACCACGAACTAGAGCTTGCTTTACTTTGCGTCATGTGGACGCCATTAACGACTCAAGTAGAAGACTAAACGGTGGCGTTTTGCTTGTTTATAACAGACCAGCAAACTTGAGCATTAGATTTAGGAAACTAATGACGTGTTGCGAAAGGATTCAATAATGGACGTCCAGTACTTTTTGGTTAGGGGAAATTACCAATGCATTTGCCTTATTAGGAGTAATTTCTAAGAAGGATGTTTTGACTATTTACTTTTCTTGTTTGTAATAGTTTATAGTAAAGTAAGTAGTTAATTTATTATAAGTCAATAGTCAAATGAATTACTTTGAAAGAATGGAATGCATTGGTAATTTCCCCTTTTGGTTAAATGGAGAGGATCCATGCCCGAAAATCATTGGGCTTGTGTTTACAACCGTTGGATCGAAATCAATGTTATTCAAATTACTTTAAGTGGATTTCATTCGACAGCTAGAAACACAAACTTGGATGATTTTCTTATTAGAGATCCCAAATTCATATATATATATATATATATATATATATATATACAGGTCCATTCCTATCAACTAAAGCTGATAAGTGGTATATCAGCATGGGAAATCTCAGCCCTCCATTTAACTTTGCAAGGTATCAACGACTCAGATGCATTCCCTCCTTTTTTGCTGACATCTCTACTTCCTCCCATCCCATCACGTCATCTCTCTCCTCTCTCTCTCCTCGAATGCGTAGACCAAATGGCCCCGTCTCTCTCTACTCTCTTTCTCTTCGCTTTCCAGATGTGAAGCTCTCTCTTCATCTCTATCTTCATCGCTCTCTTCATCATTCATCACAAGTTGGGGCTTCATCAAATGAAGTTGCTCTCAAGTCATGAAACTCTCATGAAGTATCGTGAAACACTCTCGTTGTTATGAAGCTCTCTCGCTGCTGTCGTAGACATCACCCCTTTTGCACCGTGAAACTCACTCGTAGCAAACTTCTGAATGCCGGTAACCTATGTAACACCGTGGAAGTTGAAGCTTTGGAAAAATTGAAAGAAGTTGAAGCTTCACAACCTGTAGAAGCAATGGAGTAGATGCCTGGAGTTGTGCCACTAAAGTTTGATGTTGTGGCTTTCATATTGTTTCTTACTTTTTTTTTTTTGGGTCCTATGTAATAATATTCAAACCTATTGTCCTCTATAGGGTACTTAGTTGTCACAATTTGTGTTCAAATGTGATGTTTTTGCCTCTTTGTAGTGAACAAAATCATATCACTTTTTAAAGTTAAAATTTTTCTAGGTTATTGACCATTCAAAATGTCTCATATTCATAGTTACTTTAGTAATTATCCAGGAGAAGTGATGCATCATGCCAATCTCTTACCTTACTTATCTAATGTATATGAAATTATTCCATTGTGTTTTCCATTGCAATTGGGGCAATTTAAAGAATTTGGTTTTATAAAATTTGACATTCAGTAGTGATTTCATATGATATGAGAAATGAAGATGTCCACATATTTGTTATTTAAAGCACAGTATAATCATTTCATTTCCATTGGTTGTTTATGCTTTGCATGTTTACTTCACGTCTAAGAATAGATTTTATGGGAATAAACAAGTGGGATGCTGCTAAAAGGCCTAGTTTTTTCACGCATTGCCTAATTGATCTCTGCTGGGTGAGAGATGTAGGGCAAGTGTTGCCCCTGTCTTAGTATGAAACAATGGATTTTGTAGTCGTGTTTGGTTCTCAAGGAGAATGAAGAGGAGTTGTGCATGCAAATGTGTTCTTTTTTCCTGGTAGGAAAGCAAATGTGCTCTTTGGTTTCAGAATCGTCTGTTCAATATATTGGCTTTTTATTCCTTTTGAGATGACAAAGTATTAGGTGACGGTGCAAAGTAATAGCTCCCATTGCCTTTGAAGTTAAATCATTTCCTTTTTCAATCAGACTTGAGTTTGTAATTCTATTTCAGCACATACACAGTCCAATTATGAGATTGATTTTGACTGTCCCATTGACGGCCTATTGAGTTGATAGTTAACTATGGTTCAAATTAATTCTTGAGTAGTTCAATTTCAAATAATAACTAATGAGAATAGTGGATGATATCATGGATCACCACAAATATTTGGCAGTGAAAGCTCAGTTTGAGGCCTATGCATGGGAAGAGTTTCATGGTGTTTGATAAGCATAAAATATTCATTGAAACTACTCCCTAATTTATATTTTTCTAGTTATTTTATTATATTTAATTTGGTGTGTTTAAAGTGTTTTTGATTTATTGCAGGGCTGTTGAGTTTATATAAAAAAGATGACAATTGGGACTACTTAAGCTAATAAATGCAACTTGAAGTGGGTTTCTTACTTGGCTAAAATTTCATGGAGCTGCAATAAGAGTTGGGGCAACAATTTTGAAGATTTGAGTAGCTGGAATTCAAAGTTTAAGCAAGGAAATTCGTGATCCCAAATTCAACAGCAAATCTGGACAGATTGATCAAGTTTTGGTAATCTAGCCATAACTTGTGATCCCCATATCTAATTTGGGTGAAATTAGTGGCTCTAGAAAGAAGACTTAAAGAACTACAATTTTGTAGTTTATGGAATTTCCTGATTCAAACGTTTTCCAAGTCAAAAATGAGCTGGAAGTGGACTTATTTGCAAAAATCTGAATCTGGCAGAATTTGTCAAAGTGAGAACGTGGGTAGCCAAGAATTCAAAGAAGGGGGCGTTGCTTTTGACTTGTGGGATAAGCTGGATCCTTTCCCCATCCCCTATAAATACCAAGGGAATTCACAAAACAAGGGAAGGAGAGAGAGGAGAGGTACAGAGACGGCTAAAGGGAGGAACTAATTCTTGGTTTTCTACAACATCTTCATGGCCAACTAATTTTTGTCTTAGGGTGTAGATGAAGCTCTAATCAAGTATTGTGTATTCTATTGTATTGTGTCTTGGATTTGATTATTTGTGTATGAGGATTGCATAACTAGGAGGATTGTACTGTTGTTACAATTGGTTTTAGTGTTTTTATCTCAAATTGTGTTTAATTTTTGTGATTTTAAATGTAATGGTTTTCACTGTACATGTATTTGAAAATTAAGATGATTTATGTTTAGACAAGACGAGTCGTGCCCACAAATTAGTTTAGAATAGAGTAAGCGAGACGATTCGTGTTATATCTTTGATGAGTTATGCTCGATTTATAAATATATGAATTTTTCTTGATGTCATCATTGGGCTTGTAGCTACAATGAGTCTTGTTCATACTAAATAATAAATCTTTGAAACACATTACAATAAAAGCATTTTTACAAGATTAGTGGTGGATTCGAGACCCTAAGTATTCCTCTCCTTGAAGAAAACATAAATTTATTTTGCTTATAGTTAATAGAGTTCAAAAAAACCAAAATCATCTTTGTGAATTATTTTAGTATTCAATTTTCAAAATTAAAATAATCTTAGTACAGTCCATGTGGTACGACACCCGTACTACCACTATATTTAAAATTTGCATCCTACGGGTAATTGATTTTGATACGATCAGTGTTACACAGTTTGCTAGCATTCGGAAGTTTGCTGCAAGAGAGCTTCACAGTGTAACAGAGGTGATGTCTACGACAGCGACAAGAGAGCTTCACAGCAGCGAGAGTGCTTCATGGGAGCTTCACAACTTGAGAGCAGCTCTGTTTGATGAAGCCTTAACTTGTGATGGATGATGAAGAGAGCGATGAAGATAGAGATAAAGAAAGAGCTTTACATTTGGATAGCGATGAGAGAGAGAGAGAGTAGAGAGAGATGGGGCTATCTGGTCTATGCATTCGAAGAGAGAGAGAGGAGAGAGATAACGTGATGGGATGGGACTATGGGAGGAAGCAGAGATGTCAGCAAAAAGGGGGGAATGCATATGAGTTGTAACACCAGTAATTTTTAAATAGGGTATAAGAGTTTAATTTATGGTTAACGTAGTTGATCCCTTGATTTGTCCAATGACTTCATGTATGAATAATGCATGTGTATGATATTATGATGATGGATGTATTTTGATGCTTGTTTTTATGTATCAAGCATTTTAAGTGTGCATTTTGCCTTATTTGCAACTTAAGGGTTTAAACTGCTGAAATTTGGCTAAGTGTTAGGGGAAAATTGAATTTTTGTAAAACTTCATTTTTAAAGATAATTTTTGGCGGAAATGGAAGTTTATAATATTATAAGAGTTCTGTGATTTTATAAAATTTTATTAGCATGTTTGGATTGGGCTCCTCACATGTTTGTTTTACGAAAATCTGTCGGAAGACGAATTTTGTACTAAAACTGAAAAATGAGATTTTGATATATTGGGAATTTGATTTTTCTAATATTTTATTTGAATTCAATGGGGGGGGGGGTTAATTGCTTATTTTCATTAAATAACTTAAAGTAAAACTTACTTAAATATTTTTAATGAATATAAGGCATGGTATGTGCTGGAAGGGATATAGTTGACTACAAGTAACATGTAGTCGACTACAAGTTATGATGTAGTCGACTATACCTTTCATGTAGTCGACTACATGGGTCAATTTTAGCATTCTGGAATGTGTAGTCGACTACACATTGCATGTAGTCGACTACACATTGCATGTAGTCGACTATATCATTTAGGTTTGGCCAGAATTCATGTTTTTAAGTGGTGAAATGACGTATGTGCCCCCACCCCTTTATATATTCCTTCAATCCCGACCTTAGGGGCTTTATTTCTGGTTCTTGGCATGGGAGAGAGCCAAAGAGAGAGTGGGAACTTGGGTAGAGAGAATGGTTGTTTGGTTTAGAGGGAAAGTGTTTCTCTTCTCAATTTACATGGATTTTATGCATTTTTGGGTATTCTCCTTCTATTTTCAGTTAGGGTTCACTTTTGGATGGCATGGGGGAGTTTCATTCTTGCATTTTGGAGTTAGAGTTTCTTGTTTAGGCTCATGCATGTATTCTTGGAGCTTGCTCTTGGTGGGTTAAGCTTAGATTTCATGGGATTTGGCATGGATGTTCATCCTCACCAATTCCTTTGTATTTTATAGGTATTTTCTCACACTTAAGAGTTAGGGTTTGTATTCCTTTATGGGTTATCATCTCATTCTTACATTTATGGGTTTACTTATGCATATTGTGATATTGATGGTGATTTGGAGTTGGAACCTCCATTATCTTCATCAACCAAGGCATTTAGGAGTTCGAATGTGCATACTAGGGTTTGGACTCCACACCCACAATAGGCAAGGCTGTATTTTCCACACATTTCATGAAGGTAGGTGCAATTTACATAGGTTTAAACTATTGACATGATAATATGATATATATTATCATTGTATTTAGTATTCTTGGACCTAGAATATGTATATAGATGATTTATGAAATAAATCTTAGAATGAGATTATGGGTATTTGATAATCCAATTTGGGAATTATGTTCTTTACAAATTTCAGTTTATTTTATACTTTCTATGGAATATAGATGTATAGATTTTATGATTAATTTCTATGTTTAACTGATGTTTTCGATTATGATTTTAAGGCTATAATCATAATGGGAATTTATGTTGTTTATCATAATTTTGGTATAATTATGAGATTATTTGATTATAAGTTATATAGCATATTTTGGAGATGATTTTGGTTAAAATCATTTTATGGTTTATCATGTTGCATGTTAGGCATAACCATACATAAATGGACTTAATAATCAACTTGGTAATGTTGAGGGCTATTGGAACTAAGACTATTGCGGTCCCGAAGGAAAGGGATGTCGTGCCGTGTTTTCATATCCTTTAGTCCTAGGCTACTTTGTGTTGTCCCGAATCTGGGTTACTGCGGTCTCAAGTAGGAATATTGTGCTGTGTTGGCCCGTGGATGAGGCTACTGCGATCCTAGGTAGGGATGTCTTGCTGTGTCGTTGTCCTCTGAGAGGTTGAATTGTAATTCCTCTATTTTGCGTGCGATGGCCCGTTTGTGGGAAAGTTGGGTAATTATTGGAATTAATGTAAACTGGACTTGAGTCACATGCATTGAGCATTATGCATCATTGTTTTAAGTTATGGATTATAACTTATTTTTGGAATTATAATATACTTAGGGGGAGTATATTTCTATTTTAAATGATATAATTGGGATTTTATTTATATCATTGCTTTAGTTTACTATATTAAATTGTATCTACTGAGTTGTCAAGCTCACACTTATTTTCTTAAATGTTTTTTAGTATTATAGGATATGATTTATGAAGTTTATGTGGAGGCACGTTTACTTGGGATTTATTAATGTGGTTTATTAATTTATTTTCATGGGATAAATGAATGTATTTCATTAATTTTTATTTGGGCCAATGGCTAACGTAAATGTAAATTTAATCAAGGTTATAATTTTAATTATTTAATATTGTATATACGTGGAATGCGATGCATGGAATAATACCACTTTTATGGATGACAAGAAATTTTTATGTATGGATTTGTATAACAGGTTTTATGATAGTATGCCCTATCTACGGATGGGGTCATACCCGAAAAGGGAAAAAGTTTTCAAATGATTGAGATTTTAACACTTGTTATCTTCTTTTATCAAATGATTTATTAAAATAAAACTTGTTTTATTACTATTGATCACGGCTTAATTATTTTGGGTTGTGACATGAGCCGTTGATGCCTTGCAAACTTGAATGCAAGGCTGAGATTTCCCACGCTGATATACCACTCTATCAGCTTCAGCTGATAGGAATGGACCTGTATGTATATATATATATGACATTGAGTTCTGATACTCTTCTATGTGGCTTTGAGGTAGATAGTTTTTTGAGCTCATTAAGCTACATTATCGAGTATTGAGTATGTATGTATGTTAGTTATTTTTTTCTAAAACTATTTCCAAATTAAGAAATTTGTGAGGATTAATTGGCCTATTAAAATCAAATAATAGTAATTAATATATGCTCTCCCATTAACGCTTATAAAATGAAAAATTGCTCTCCCTCCGGCCTCTCTCTCTCTTGGTTATAAGTTATAACTCTTGGCCTACTTAATTTTCTTCTTCAATGTTAATTCAATTCCTAATAAATCTTGATCTCTCTCGTCAATCGTCACAAATTTGGGCCTATATATATGTATATATTTTTTTTTTCATCTATATTAATTCTTATTTTACAGTTACATATATATTGTCTTTCCAAAACTTATACCTCATTAAATGGTAATTAGATTCTCCACTTTCCTAAATATGTTTTTATATATGAAAAAGTTAGGACACCTTGACATTTCATAGAAGGAAAATGCTACTTCACCCGGCCATCTTTTGCCACCTACTTTTATCACTCACCTTATGTGTCAAAAGTGTATATATAGGTGAAAACAATCATATGGGGCCCAGCATACAATAAGGGGAAGTTGCCACATATGGATGGGTGGGAGGATGTGGATGAAATAGATGAGTGAAATAGCATAATCCTTTATAGAATTCACTTAAAATTCCAAAAATCTCACACAGATTCCATAATCACATGGTTTTAAAAATTGACATAAATGTTACAACAAATAAAATATTTGAAACAATTTCTAACCTTGATTTGTTTGTTCAAATACCACACATATCTCATATTCAAACAACATTAAAAGAATTAACATAAATATGTAATAAATTAGAGGATTGAAATGGTTTAATTACTCCATAGAAGAGTTTTACAAGAGGATTATAATATAAGAATGCATCTTTGTTGTATTGAAGAAATTTACAAGAGAACTACATTATAATTAAGAAAATTAAACACAATTTTGTCTCCAAAAGGCTATCAAAGGTAAGGACGATTTGCATTTTTTGGTATATATTTTTTTTCTTAGACCATGCTATTTCACCCACATTTTTCCACTCATCCATATGTGGCAACTTCTTCTTATTCTATGCTGGGCCCACATGATTGTTTTCACCTATACAATTTGACACATAAGGTGGGTGGTAGAGGCGGGTGGCAAAAGATGAGTGAAGTAACATTTTCATTTTTCTTTTCTGATAATAATGTCATGATTTATTCTATATAATGTCTATTTTTATCTAAAATTTCCATTTCCAAATTTGATTGTATGATCTTACATGACTTTTTAAATGGTTGGAAAACAAAGCATTTTTCACATACTCCGTATGTCATTTCACAAGGTGAGCAACTTTTATAAAGTTCCAATCCTTTTTTTTATTTGTTTGGTGAGATTTTGACAAGAACTTTTAGCTGATTGATAGTGAATGTAATTTTTATAGTATGGGGTTTTTTTTAGAAGGTTACCCTTGCATTTGCACGAGTCTTGCGTTAGTTTAATTTTTAAGGGTGAGCAACCCTCATCTTTCCTTTTCCAAGAGAGAGGGATGGTGCCCTCACAAGTCCAGTGGTTGAATCTTTAGTTAGAAGAGGTTTTGAGGTAATGAAATAATGCAATAATCAAGGTTGTGTCTTCCTTTTTTTATTTTTTATTTTTTTTGGGGTGTTTTTCCTCACTAATTAAAAATAGCAATGTAACAGGAAGATTCAATGATCACTATTGGTTTACCGTAATACCCACACGTATAATGGTAATAACAATCTGGCCCTGTGCATGCATATATATCGAACTTACAAGTTCTTCTCTAATCTATTTACCAACTAATTAATGTTGGTTGGTGTTGGCGGCGGCGGTGGTCTCAGTCGTTCCTGCCGCAGGCCTGGATTCTATTTCTTTCGACGGTACAACACCATTTCCAGCCACACCCAGTTCCATCTCCGCCGCCTTGGCTTGCTCTCTGAACTTCTTGTAGATATCACCTTGGTAAAATTTTCTCGTCCGAAGCACCAAAATGAATGAAATCATACATCCAAAGAGCGTCGCCGCTGTAATTATAATGAAAGCCAGTCTGAAACAGTTATTGCCGGTGCAAGTCAAATCCTGCCCTTCTTCCCTTGTATGGCCTAAAGCCGCCAATTGCTTCAAAGCCTCCTTGTCGTAGAGCTGACCGGCGACTTTCACGCTGAGAATATAAGACCCAACTGGGCTGGCTACGTTCCCGAAATTGTATAATGTGGAGTAGTATTTGAGGCCAAAAATTTCGGATATGATGGCGAACATCAGAGGCCATATAGCACCGAAGCAGAACCCAATAATTATAGAAGCAAAGTAAAGAGAATTAGGGACGGCGAAGGCGATAAGAAGATGGCCGACACAAGAGACGAGGAGGACAATTGTGAGCATCAGAGGGCGAGGGAATTTGTATTTTGTCAAGAAGATTTCGGAGGATAATCCAGCCACAGATCGTCCGAGATAATTCCATATGCTTACCAGTGATACGAAGGTGGTGGTGCTACGAGTAGGGTAGCCTAGAGATTTGCCGATCTGACCCAAATTGTCGATAGCCGTTAACGTCCCGCCGATGCCACACGTGGTGGCGACGAACAGAATTAACATATCGATGCTGAAAAGTGCTTGTAGTATTGTATAGTCCTCGCCTCTGTCTGGTGGCCTGAAGATGTTACTTGTGCAAGAAACATGCTCCTGCGAACTTGGCGGGGCTGTTGCTGCCACCGCTGGTTGTGGCGGAGGCGGTGGTGGTCCCAAGGGTGCAGCAGCTGCAGGTGGTGCTGATTCAACTGGAGGTGGATTTTCAGTCACCACTTTCAGTTGGGAAAGATCATTTAAAGCCTTTGTCTTGCTTATCCAACTGTCAAATTCTTCTTTTACAACAACTGCAAGTGGGAGAAAGAGTAGAAAAATGACCACAGAAGCACTCCCACCATACTCAATTCTATTAAAGTTGAGCTTGTTCTGTATAATGATCAAAACCATGAGAAACCCGGCGAGAAGAAGCGATAAATAGAAGAATCTATAGAAAATCTTGAGCTCCCTTGGCTGCCGAATAACCTTCATGATCCGAATCGTTCGAAGAAACACGAAATAAACAACCGCCGGCAGCCATGCGATGAGCAAAATAAGAGACTTGGAATCAACTCCATAGATGGCATGATAAATCTGCGTCATTATCGCACCGCTCAGACCGACAAATCCCTTCAAAAGGCCTAAAACCACACCCCGGCTCTCCGGAAAATTCATCACGCAAGTAACGAGAGCTCCCGTATTGGCAAAGGATTGCGAATTTCCGGCGATGCATAGGTAGAGGCACATGTGCCATACTCGAGGTTTGGCAATGTGACCGGTGACGGCGAGCCATACCATGAAGTAGCCGGTGAAGTTCATGACTGCGCCGATGGAGAGGACGACCCACGGTGGCGAGACCTCGTTGATGAGTCCGGAGAGGATCCCGACGTTACCACCCAAGTCCTTGAAGAAGCTGAGCAGATTGAGGGTGGTTTGGTCGTAACCCAAGGAGTATTTGATGTCGCCGGAGTAGAGACCGAACATGTAGGTGGCACCGGCGACGGACATGATGATGAGAGAGGCAAAGACCAGGAACCACCGGCTGTGGAGCAAGTGCAAGCTGAAGTTTATCATCCCTTTACCACCACCACCACCACTGAAGCCGGTGGCCGCCATAGTTTGTTCCTACGTACAGTCTCTGTATAAGAGGGGCGGTGGCAATTTAAGTAATGCTTGGACTACTGGTTAATGGTGAAATGCTTGAGGAGTGATGCAGATATTTGTATACTCCAATAGAGAATATATAGGGGCCAGGCTTTGATTATGTGGGTGAGAAATGCGGAATTCTACGATGCTCTCTTCTCACTAGGCACAGACGGTGGGGCTCTATAGGAGGATCAATGATGGGGGAATTCGGTGTTCTGAAACATATGTCCAAATTACATGACGCGGAAAAGTCAATTATTTCCATAAGACTCCGTGTGGTAGCGTCTTTGGCTGTTTGCAATCCACAATCTCACTCGCACAAAACTAGAGAGCAATGCACATCCATTTTCATCCATCTTTAATAAGCCATTAGGCTGGCTATCCTAATGGTGTAGGATAAAGGGTAGAAGTTAGATAGGTTGAGGGTTTCAACTTTGAACCTTCTCATTGTACCCAAAAACAAAAAAAAAAAAAAAAAAAAAAACAAAAAAAAATTATAGTTATGGGGTTGATTTTTTTATGAAGTGTCCATAAAATTTTAATTAGGAAAATATTAAAGTGTCCAAATTTTTTGTTCAAATTATTTTACCTAATTGACACGGCAACATCGGATTAATCAATTAATAAAAAATTTCATTAAGAAATTACCACTTATAAATGACTGATGTGGATGTTGCCGCATCATTTGGATAAAAGGATCTGGACAAAAAATTTGGTTAATACTCTGTTGATCTTATAAAGATAAGGCCTCTTTGAAAAAACATGCAGCTAGATGAAGAAAATCAATTAATGCATTGATTTGTTATCCATTCAATTTTTTCTTTCCAAAAGTTCTCTCATCTTGCTATCAATATTGCATTGGTTATGTGTTTAAAATAATTCTTGGTGTAATAAAGGAGTAGTATAGGAAAATTAAGAAAATTTTCCCCTTCCCATTTGTGTTTATAGGATAGAAAACATTATGACTGGTTTTGTATTTTAGATTGCATTTTTCCCTCTCCTATGGGGAGTAGGATGGGTTTTGAATATTGACCTTACTAGTAAAATCATAGAGCGGGGGGTAACTAACTAACTACTTCTAAATATAGTGTGTGGGGGTTTGTACGTTACCCGAGAAAAAAAAATTCCAAAAACCTTGATCTAATTAATTTCTTTCAATTAAATGATTAACGCTGCTCTTCCACGGCAGTGGCATGGTCGGCTCTAACTTCTTATCTACAAAATTAGCATGATAATTTTTTTTTTCCTTCTCTTTTTTATTTTTGGAAGAATCACTCTTTATTATTATTCCCTCCGTTCCAAATTAAGTATCTCTTTTGAAAAAACACGCTTTTTAAAAAACCCTATTAAATGTTTACATATTAATGCATATGTTTTGAAATTCCAATTTTGCCCTCAAGTGCGTAAAATATTAGAAAAAATGAGAATACCTTTTTAAGGATATTTTAGGAAATGAATAAAAAATGACCATTGACTTTTAAAATAAGATAATTATTTTGAAACATCCCAAAAACAAAACTAAGACACTTATTTAGGAACGGAGAGAATATTACTTTTTTTTCCTTGAAAAATGATGGGGGATGTGCTTCTAAGCAGAGTGCAGAGTTTGGTACTTAGAAAGAAAAATCCAATAATATTGGTCTAATTAATTGCTTTCAGTTAAATGATTGAAGGTGCTCCCGTGTATGGCAATGGTAAGCTCTAACTCCTCATCCACACAATTAAAACGACATTATCAAATCACGAAAATAAAAAAGAAAGAAAAAAAAGAAAAAAAGAAGAAGAAGAAAGATAAAGAAAGACAAACACAGAATGGAAGCACGTGATTCATGTGCGAAAAGCCTTTGTGTGGACCCAATATCACAGTTCTATTCAGATGGCCACGCAACGCAATGTGCATGTCAAAATTGTGCTCTCTTGCCTAACTTGCCTTCTTGACTGTGGTCGGCTAGACTCAACTCATCTGATCTCAGCCCAACCTGAATTTTGGGCCACGTAGGATGGTCAGCTCATTTATTTGATTACTTTTTATTTTTAGATGTCCTGGAGTATTTGATAACTTGCAAGAAAAAAAAAATTATTTTCTTAAAATATTCCTTTTTTTTTTTTTTTTCACCAAATAATAAAACTACCTACCACACAGAGTTGAAACATAGACTTCTGCATACTCCACACATCTATTAAGATGCATGAGACATGTTATTAGACCTAAGGCCGATTGATTCTTAAAATACTCTTTTTACTTAGCTAATTTTCTCTTAGAAAATTCGTTTCTTTTCATAGGAAGGCAAATTTGACAAGTTATTATTAAGTAGGTAATATGACAATGTATTTAATGTATTGTCTTAATATGTACGTGGTCATGGACGTTAGATTGTCGACGTGACTCCCAAGTCCCAACCGATGAACTATTTACCTTCAATTAATCCTTTAGATAAATAAATTTATAATTCAATTTTTTTTTGATAAATATTGTATAAATTAAATGAATAAATAAATAAAAACTAGGCATGTTTTCCTCGTGCAATTTGTATCTTGTACCGATTAAAGGGAGCACTTAGCACTTTTATTTTTTCGCTCTGAGTCCGTGCGGTGTGAGCGTATTTTTTCATCCTAAGCTCTTTTCTTCTTTTTATTTATTTATTTTTTTTGGGTGTGGATAATGTAAGCTTTTTTCCTTTTAACTATTTCAAACATGTAATTTGAGAAATTTATCAATTAATCATAAGGGAAAAGATTCATTAGCCGAAGTCGGTTGACGTCTCCATAGCCGAATGCATGTTAGAATTTCAACTAGACATGATGATGTCAACATGCCATCAAATTGTACCTCACCTGCCAAAAAACAAAAATGGATTAAAAAGTAGAAGCTTCTCCTCATCTCTCTACCGTCATTTCTCTCTCTTCTCTCTCCAAACCCACACCCAAAATCTAGCTAGTTTATTTTCAGTGGATTTTGTGACAAAATCAAGCTAGTTTTATCTTTAGGAAAATCTAGTTAATTTTATTTTTAGTTGATTTTGTGACAAAATCTAACTAGTTTTATTTTTTGCAAAATTTAGCTAGTTTTATTTAGTTGATGGCTAGTTTTATTTTTAGCAGAATCTAGCTAGTTCTATTTTTAGTTGATTTTGTTACAAAATCTAGCTAGTTTTATTTAGTTGATTTTGTGACAAAATCTAGCTATTTTTTATTTTTAAGCAAAATCTAGCTAGTTTTATTTTTAACAAATCTAGCTAGAAAAAAAATCAAGTAATTATACTAAAAATTCAAGCTAAAGTCTCTTTATCTAAATGCAAATCTTAGTGATTCTCGACATAAGATAATTGTTAAAAAAAAAAAAAAATTTAAGAAGTAGTATGAGGAAAATGAGACACACTCAGGTTAAAGATAGTGATGGAAGCTACAATTACATTGATGGCAACTTCCAAATTTGTAGATTTGCTAGGATTTGATGATGGTTGGTTGTATCGATGGAAACAATGCATGGTGGCTTTGGTTCAAATGTAACTCCATTGAAGCACCTCACCATGGACAAACCTTAAGATTGTTGTTGCCGGTGATGGTCTCCAACAAACAACGGAGGAAAAAAGGGCAAATAATTTAGAAAAGAAGAAAGAAAGAGAGAGTACATGCGGAGACAAAGGGGGTGACTTTTTGGTGTTGTTTTTTGGTGGGTTTTGAAAAAAGGGAAAGGTTATGTCATAGACATGCAGTGATTAAATAACAATTAATTAATGCTCTAATTTGGGTGACTTTTTGGTGTTGTTTTTTGGTAGGTTTTGAAAAAGGGGAAAGGTTATGTCATGGAGTGATTAGATAACAATTAATTAATGCTCTAATTCAAGTATTCTGCTTGAGTTTGAAAAGGAGACTTTTTTTTAACAGTGCAGTGTAAAGGGCAGTATGAAATACTGCGTTGGCTTACAGTCGATTTATGGGCTTCGGCCCTGTAGCACGCCTCTAATCATAATCACTAGTAATCGAGCACATGTGATATGTGTGCAACATATCTTTTTAAATTTTTACTCTATTAATGTAACTGCTATGTCAATTTCAAAGTTTTTAAACCGCATGTGTGTGGGGGGGAGATTTAAAGAGAAATAGGTCATGGTAGGTTTTTCAAATTTAGTAAAATTACTAAATCATCTTTTAACTTTATTAGCTTATAAGAGTGTTTTAGTATTTTCAAGTGCAATCCAACTACAAAAGCAATTGGCTTCATATAGTAGTATAGATATTGAGTTTATCCTATTGGCATTAATATGTTTAAAAAATATATTAAAATAGATTGACTTGTATAGGTTAAAGTTGACAAAAAAAAAAAGTTCCGATTATATATTATTAGGTGCTACAGAATGTCAAACTTTATTTTTTTATTTCTCCTTTCTTCTTTCGGTTGGCTACCTAGAATATCAAACTTAGTCAGCATGTGAAATCAAATCACAAGAGAATGTAGAGTTTCTCCATGTATGCAAGGGTAGAGTGCATATCTCGAGATTCATGGCAACTTACGCAAGCGATGATGTTTGCTTTCACCCATAGTATCTTAGACTTGGCATCTGTTCCATCAATCCATCATGTTTACTAGCCCTACTCTCTATCTTTCTTCTTCTCTTTTCTCACTCGATCACTTATATCTCAAAAAAAAAAAAAAAAAGGAGGAGCAAATGGTACTTTAAAATGAGAATTTACGAATCTCCTCTACGGCTCTGCATTCATTTTCACTCTTACCACTAAAGATTACCTACCTATTGGGCATTTCCTTATAGATTAATTTTGAGTAATCCGGCCACCAAACTAGCTTTTATTGGGATCCTATGCAATTAGGATTAGGGGTTACACGCAGTAGGTGCGTGGAGTTTGATTCTCGATCAATGAGTTTAGAGAAACATTATAGCTAGAGACGTGGAGGGGAGCTAGAGAGTGTGTAAATCATATTAATTATCCAAAATTACAAACAAAACGTCATATTGATTTTTAGGTACCCTTTAAAAACTTGAGTCTTAAATCTACAATTGGAACAAGTAAACTAGCAGAAACTCTGAGAATAAAAAACTACTCACTATCTTTCCAATGAGGAAAAAAAAAAAAAAAACCCACCTTTCCCACAAAACACATCATGTATTTTTAATAGAAAAAAGTATCATGGGAAATAAACACTTTATATTTTTCTCATAACTTTTTTTATAAACCAAACATATGCGAGAAAATAATTTTCCACCATTATCATTTTTCTTTAATTTCCTACACTTTCCTTTCCTGCATCCTAATCCTGTCAACCAAAGCGGAGTAGTGAAGTTTCCATTCCCTCAATTAGGTTTCATTTGTTGCCATGTAATGTAGTTTACAATGTAAAAGCTTTTTCATGTAAATCCAATTAAAAATAAAATTTGGATTTCCAAATGTTTTTCTTTCGTTTGGTTTGCCTCTTTAGATATGATAGAATTTTACCTCTTTGCAGACCATATTCTTTGCCGTGTTGTAAAACTGACTTATTTATAGAGAATTAGTCCTAACTCCTAAGAATCTAAGCAAACTAAGAATATGAAATAAACTATTCCTTATAGAACAAGGAATAAATAAAAGCAGATACAAGTAAAAGAAAATAACTAAAGAAACAAGAGAAATGGAAACAAAAATAAGGGTAAATTACAAGAAACTCTTCTAATGTTTGACCATTTTTCACCTAACTCCCTTAAAGAAAAATTAGTTGTAATGTCTCCTGATATTGTTTAGAAATTTAACAATTAGTTTGTTAATCAATGTTTAAGGAATTCTTATAAATAAAAAAAATCAATGTTTAAGGAATTAGATGAAAAAATCATCATGTGACTATAGTTAATTCTATGAATGGTAATTAAGCACTGCTAAATGTCAAATTTGTAAACTATCTGGGAATGTTGCAATGATTTTTTCTTTAGAAAAATTACGTGAAAATGGTCAAATATTAGAAAATTTTCTTTTAATTTATCCTAAAAATAATGATAAAATTATTAAAATAAAAGAATTGGCCAAATAAGGAGGATCGACTGGTAGGCACTCGGTACCCACGAATGGGTGGTTCTTTGTCCTACATTTCTCTGTCTCATTTAATTTTTCCATTGCTATCACCACAACATTCTCTGTCGGCACCATTGGTCCATTACTTCTGCCCCAATCTCACTAACTATGCTACCAATTCCAAGTAGTACAAGGCTACAAGCAGATCCATTGCCACTTTCCCTCGGAGAAGAAAAATAAAAAAAATAAAAATCCGTCGCCGGTTTTAAAACCTCCACCACAGCAGTAACGGCCCTCCTCCTCTTGTGCCTTAAGGCATTATAAACCATTGCCGGCCATCAAGGCCCGTTCTGACTTTTTTGGGTGTTTGGCAAACTCATGAAATGGGACCCTTTTATACAAAGTTTTAAGTATTCAAATTATTTTATTTATTTTTAGTACTGACATAAAGTTTGTTTGCGCATTCCATTGATTTTAATATCTTAAACTTGTGTGCCACTGATTTTAATTTTTCATAAAACCTTAATATACAAAAATTTATAGGGTGTGTAAATAAAATTAAGGGTTTGCAATAATTGCCCTCCTGGGATTTTTTTTCTTTCTTTACAGCTTGCTACTAGGGTTAGTTTAAAATAGGGCTCTCATATTTTATCCAAAATGTGGGGCCCTAGGCAGCCTTGCTCGACTATGTTCAAAACTGACCCTGTCAACCATAACCACCATCACACCCTTGAGTTTAAGTTTGGGCTGGGACCTTGCAGGCAGGGCCGGAGCTAAGGGGTGCCGGGCAGGGGCACTTGCTCCTCCTCACCCACTTAAACTTTTCGTTTTTACTCTACATATATTTTGATATTCAAAATTTCATCTTACTAATTTTTCTTTTGTCCCTCACATTTTCCAATTGTACCCCTCTTTTTCTTTTTCCCATCATATAGTTAAGTCTTACCCCTTTTATTTCACAAAAGTTTGATCTTTCTAATCGTACCCCTTTTATTATCAATGAATATTTAGGTTTTACACACACGGGTAGCTTAACCTTAAGAGTGTAATATATTAAGGTTTCAATTTCAAGTCTCAATGTTAGTCGATACTTGCAGGAGGTTGCAGGTATTTGGGGTTTACCCCAATTCTATGAACGGTCATCGAAGTGAAGTCAAGCCGTCAAGAGTTCCACATCATCAAAAAAATATTTAAGTTTTTGTTTTATTTTATTTTTTCTTTGGGAGGTGGAGGAGAGAACATTACTAGAAGCCTACTTCAAATGATTCTTTAATTTATAAGGTGAGAAGAAAAAAAAAAAAAAATCAACCTGAGTAAATTCTTGACCCCGTCACTACTTATAGGTATTGATTTGGTCATGCTACTAATCTACAGATGCTAGATGCTCCAATAGACAATTCATACTGGCTCTTTAGTAATAATGTCATTAGATTTACGGACAGCAATTGAGTTCTCAAAATCATTTACTTTCTACTTCTTACCTCTCGAAATCTCATTTACTACAACCAGAAAAAAAAAATGTTGAGAAAATGTTTCAATTAAAAATTTGCTAGAGGCAAAAACCATAGTAATATACCAGATTGATGCCAAAAGGTACAAGGAATAGTATCTTTGAAGAACAAATGCACAACTTTTGGGAAACGTGTCCGCTTGGAAAATATATTTCTGACACATTAGTATAGCGAGATTGCTACGTAACCTCACAAATGATTCTCCCTGATACCTATAAGTAGGATAACTAATGATACTATAATCTAGCTAATAGCATTTTTCTTACTTGTTAAGCGAACGGTCTTAGTTTTAAGCTCTTAAAAAATCATTAATACCTATTTGTAGGTATTTGGGAAAATTAGGGGTATGAGTAAATTTTATTGATTGTCGAACAAAAAATAAAAATATCAGTGGATAGAGGAGCTGAATTTATAAGGGCATAGTTGATTGTCCAATTGTCCTCTCTTTGAATAAAATTTGAAGTATTAAGTCATTTTGGTTTAATTTCTTCAGAGATTGTTTCCCTTGGACAGAAGCCAAGGATAATTGTCATGCACTAAGGTCTTAACTAGCATGCAATTCCCTCTATTTAATGGATGATCTAATAAAATTTGGACCATTCATAATACATACATGTCTATATAAGACCCATTAAAACATATAGAATTTACATAATATCAACAGTCTAATTTTCACTGAACCGTTTATTGTAATGAAGAATATCACCACTCCTATTTACCTTTTAGGATAGACCCACCTTACGAGGGAGGTGCTGAATCCATGTTAATTTGTGGTTGTTGTGGTGGTCCATGACTGCAGCTTCCCATGGTGCCACGCATAAGCCAGAGGACCTATCTAGGTTTTAGGCAGACTCACCAATTTTTCTTTATGCAAATCATTCTCTTTACGTAACACTTTGCATCTAGAATATTAATCAAAGCATCACACATCATAGTAGAAAATTCAATTTGGTCATTGGAATTGAAATGTTCTTTGGTATCGTACATGCATCTGTTCGGTTGGAAAGCTAGAAAGTTTAAATAAATAAATAAAATAGTATTAGTATAAGAAAAAAGAAAGTAGAGTTTTAGTCGGCGCGCCAACTACTGTAGGCTGTAGGAGACAATGTTCAAATTAGGGTAGGAACTGTTTTATTAATTCTAATCTTATATACTGTCATATAAAAAGTAGATATGGCTGCTCTCCTATGTTTTCTTTTCTTTTGGGACATCTCTAGTGATATGAGCTAAATTATATGTGTTATTGTTATTTTAGCATATGTTATTATGCCAAATGTTATAATTTAGTATAAGATGCTCTTATGGTGCAAATGACAAAGTGCACAATTTTTTGCCACAACCTCAATTCCCCCTATTTTTTTTTTTTATAAACTACCAACTTCCAAATGCAAAATTGTTTAAGTGGGACGAATGGGCTAAAAAAAAAAAAAGGGTATCTTCCAAATGTGGCATATTTTCCTAATTTCTTTTATATATATAATTTTTTTTTATATAAAACTCATTTTCAAATATTAAAATCTTAACTTCCACTATTTTGCCTCTCTCTCTCTCTCTCTCTCTCTCTCTCTCTCTCTCTCTCTCTCTCAAATAAATAAATAAATAAAACAACAACAATGTTGAGGGGAGAGGGTGGTGTCTCCACAGCGCTATGTGAGTGTCCCCATAAGTGGGCTAGACACAGAGGCAGAAACCCCGGGCTAAGACTTGCCTCACCTCACCTAGCAGAAAGACTTGAATTTTGAAAACTTGTTTGGAGGGCTGAGCTCCAACAACCCCCCTTATAAGCTTTTGTTGGAAATATACCACATTCCACATCACGTAAATATTGGGTTTGACATAACTTTATATACCTATTTGCATGGGCCCTCCACTTACAAGATATTGAAAAAGGCTAAATGAAATTTTATATCAAAAGAGTTTTTAGATAGAAAGACAAGAAGGATTAGGAAAAAAATTTCTAAAACTCTTGTGATTTTCTCATTCCAAAGAAGAAGAGGAAGAAGAAGAAGACGACAATTCAAAACCTTGTAAAAGATAGTTGAAAAACATTTTTTATCTTCCAAAATAATATACCCACTAACTCATAATAATAGACAAAATAAATAAATAACATGATGGTCACAATATGCAATAAAATAAATAATAATTTGAATAATATATTTATATTTTATTTATAAAAAAAATACAACAATTGGAATCAGTATATAACACTTACGTACATTAATCAAATGGAAAATTAAATTCCGGTTTTACCAAGCCTGTAATACCTAAAAAGGGGGTTGAATATGTATTTTAATTTATCTTACCCTATTTTTATCCAATCAATTCAAACCCTAAAATCTATCAATTAATCACACAATTGTAATACCCGTAATTTTTAAATAGGGTATTAAGGGGTTAATCTATGGTTAACGTAGCTAATCCCTTGATTTTTTCGAATGATTACATGCATGGGTAATGCATGTGTATGATATTATGATGTTGGATGTATTTTGATGCTTGTGTTGGTGCATTGAGTATCTTTCGGGTGCGTTTAGCCTTATTTGTAACTTAAGGGTTTAAGCCGCTGAAATTTGGCTAAGTGTGGGGAAAAAGTGAATTTTCGTAAATCTTCGTTTTAAAGGATAATTTTTGGCGGTAATGGGAGTTTATAATATTATAAGACATTGGTGATTTTATGGGAATTTATTAGCATGTTTGGATTGGGTTCCACGCATGTTTGTTTTAGGAAAATCTGTCGGGAGACGGATTTTGTACTAAAACTTGGAAATGAGATTTTGATATATTGGGTAATTGATTTTTTTGATATTTTATTTAGATTCAAATGGGGGGTTATTTGCTTATTTTCATTAAATAACTTAAAGTAAAAGGATAATATAAAAATGGAGAAGATTACTTAAATGTTTTGGATGAAAATAAGGCTGATGTCTGTGCTGATGAGGTGTAGTCTGACTGACTGCCAATTTTTCTGCTGACTGTGTGTTTCAGACGTCTGAAATACATTTCAGACGTCTGAAAGTGACATTTCAGACGTCTGAAAGTTACATTAAGACGTCTGAAAGTTCCAGAGAGCGAGGTTTTCTGGAGTATAGTTTCAGACGTCTGAAACTACATTTCAGACGTCTGAAAGTTGCGATCTGCAGATTTCATAAAGGGTTAAAATGACATTTTTGCCCCCCTTTTCTATATAAACCCATCTAACTCGTCCCAAACACTCCAGATCTGGTTTTTAGAGTATGGGAGAGCTAGAGAGAGAATGGGAGAGAAAGAGAGGGTACGGTGGAGAGAGAAAGAGCTTCTCCCTCCATTTTCATGGGTTTTCATGCATTTTTGGGTATTCTCTCTCCATTTTTAGCTAGGGTTCACTTTTGGATGGTAGGAGAGAGCATCATTCACGGCATTTGGAGTTAGGGTTTCTTGTTTGGGCTCACACATGCGTCTTGGAGCTTGCTCTTGGTGGATTTGAGCTTGGATTTCATGGGATTTGGCATGGATGTTCATCCTCACCAATTCCTTTGCATTTTAGAGGTATTTTCTCACACTTAAAGGTTAGGGTTTGTATTCTTTTGAGGGTTTATCATCTCATTCTTACATTTTTTGGGTTATTCATGCATATTGGGGAGTTTTGGTGGCGATTTGGAGTTGGGACCTCCATTATCTTCATCAACCAAGTCATTTGGGAGCTAGGGCTTGGACTGGGAGTTTGCATTTGCATCATAGGGCTTGGATTTCATACTCACAACATCAAAGGTTACATTTTTCTACGCATTTGGTTGAGGTAGGTGCAATTTACATAGGTTTAAACTATGGACATGATAATATGGTATATATTATCACATTATTTGGTATTCTTGGGCTTAGAATATGTATATATATATGATTTATGGAATAAATCTCGAATGGAACATTGGGTATTTGATAACGTAAATTGGAAATTACGTTTATTAATGAGTTGGTTTGTTTTGTACATTCTATGGAATATAATTGTATAGATTTTATGGGTATTTATGTTGTTAACATAAATTGGTATAATTATGTGATTATTCCCATGATGGTTTATGTGGTATATTTTTGGAAGTGATTTTGGTTAAAATCATTTTATGGTTTATCGCACTGCATGTTGGGCATAATCATGCATCAAATGGACTTAATGAATACTGGGTAAAAGTATTGCATAAAAAGGGGTCATTGGAATTGGACTACTTGCAGTCAATGGGACTTTGCGGTGTTTTCCATTCCTTTGGTCCTGGGGTACTTTCCGGTTCCAGGTAGGAACCCTTGTGTTCCCGAATCAGAGGCTACTTTCCGGTTCCAGGTAGGAACCCTTGTGTTGTCCTCTTGGAGGTTGGGTTTAAATCCTCCGTTTCCGCGCGAAGACTCCTGCGGGAGTGGTTGGTAATAAATGGATTTAATGTAAATTGGACATGAGTCACATGCATTGGGCATTATGCATTATTTATTTTAAGTTATGGGTTATATAACTTATTTTGAGATTTGTAATATACTTGGTTAGTATATTTTGCTTTAAATGATATAATGGGTTTTATTTATATCATTGCTTTAGTTTACTATGTCAAATTGTATCTACTGAGTCGTCGGACTCACGCCTATTATTTTAAATGTTTTTCAGATAATCCAGGGATTGGTTATGCTATCTTGGGCGGGAGATGCTCTTAGTGGAATTCCTTTAAGTTAATTGTTAATGTATTTTCATGGGAAGGAATATGTAATTAATTGGGTTTCTATTGGGTTAATGTAAATGTAAATTCAATCCGGGTTGTAATTTTAATTACTTATGGTTGTGTATACGTGGAATGCGATGCATGGGATGATACCACTTACATGGATGACAGGAAATTTTTATGTATGGATTTTATAACAGGTTTTCACGATGGTATGTCCTATCTACGGATGGGTCATGCCGAAAATTCTTTTAAAAGGGTTGAGATTTTAACACGTGTCATCCACGTTTTATTAAAGGATTTATTAAAGAAAAAGCTTGTTTTATTATCATTGATCACGGCTTAATTAAATTGGGTCGTGACAACAATAATCAAACATAAAGCAGTAAAAATATCACAAGAGTTTTACATGGAAACCCTAATAAGGAAAAACTATGGGACCACGTCCAGTTAAAGCGAATCCACTAAGAAAGCAATGAGTACAAGAAACAATACTTACAGACCCCATAGACTTAGATTGCCTTCACTCCAAGGACTTGTCGATCGATTTTCGTATCTTCACGGCTTCAGATAGCATCCGACCTTTTTCAAGAGATTCTCTAACCTACAAGCTCGCAAGATTGATCTCTGTCGCAACGGTTCCAGTGAGCTCTGGCCACACACACTCAAGAATGTATTGAAAGATATGGTTTGAATGATTCTCTAGAGCATATAAGTGAAAACCTTAGGTTGAAGAGCTCTAGAGAGAAGGAAGCAAAATATTCAATGAAAACCTAACAGGAAGAGGCTTGTTTAGCCTCTTCTATTTAATCACCTCTATATATAGAGACTAAGAGACCCCGAAAGGAAGGAGTATGTTTTTTGATCAAATAGGAAGGTTTTAAAAGAGTTTTAAAATTGATTTTACGAACCTCGATCAAGCAAAACAGTTGCAAAAACACATTTATTGGAGGGCACCGATCAATCGGCCATCAACCTTAATTGATTAGGGTTGGCAACCAGTGCAAAACAGGTGTGAACCCCGGAAATTGGGCCCACGAGGGATTGAAAAGAGAGATTGGGTTTTGAAAACAAAAAGGGAGTCGCCACCTTATTTTTTAAAGGAAACAAGGAAAACCCTAAAAAAAAATCAATTTGTTTTAAGAAAACAATTTGCATGACTCCATGTTTAAAAAAGGAAAGGCAAACAGTCTTTTGGAAACCAAAGAAATCGGGGATTCGGAGACTAAGTTATGATATGGGAAGGTTCTAGGCAAAGCCTATAGGCACCCATGTCACCCTTTCGGTCTCTCAGTTCATTTGGGCTAAATCAAGATCTTTTCCATAAAAAAATCAGCAGGTATATCATCACAAGAATTGCATGCATATCATATATTTCATTCATCCATCCATGCATAATAAACAAATAAAAACAGAAAATAAAAAGAAGAAAAGAAAACAAAAAGAAACCTAGGATGCTTGGATCCTAGAACGGACTTGAGCCTCACGAAGAGCGCCTACGTACCATGCAGCGAAATACATGGATTAAAGTCCACGTAGTTCGAATAGAACTAGGGTTAAAACTTAATATAAACCTATGGTTAAAACCCTAGGTTTCCTTATTTGAATATGATAGATAAACCAAGTTCGAAATTAGGAAAATTCCACAAAATGGAAACCTTGATAAAAACAGAATTTTGTTGGTTAAGGAAACCTCTAATTAAACCATAGGATCATATTAAAAATTAACCCTAGATAGGGAGAAGAGAAAGGATAAGGAAGAGAGGTGAATTGGGGCACCTTCACACCCGCTTACCTGAGCGCAATAGCTCCAAGCATTAGCCATTTCAAGCATTGGCAGCCCTATTTGCCATAGGACAATTACCACACCTATTTGCACCCTTACAAGTGCTCAAAACCATGCAAAAATACCAACATCCAAATCTGGACAGAATAGTATTATGGCCTAAAATCATCTACTAAGCATGCTAATAGCAAAAGCAGCAAACTTTCATAAGCCCTAACACAATCCTAGAACCATATCATGCATATAAACCCTAAAACATACTAACATGCATGCAAAAATATCATATTTACTCCATATGAAAACATACACAGCAAACATGAAGAAAAGCCAATGAAAAGACCTACTTTAACATGCTGTATAAAAACAAACACAAAACAAAGACTCTAAAACCCTAAACTCACAAATATGCTTGAAAACATACAAAACAAACTTCACACATACCAAAATAAACCTAAACAGAACCTAAATCATGCATATTGACTAACTAAAACAGTAAAACATGATAAGAACCCTAAGACTAACATGCAATAACACTAATCCTAGCATAAGGACAACAGGAGCACAAGAATCACACCTATGCTTAAGAACCTAAAGGACAGTCCTAAAGCATGCTAAAATTATGATAAACAGTAGATATTCCATGTATATTAACTAACTAGAGTGTTAATACATGATAAAAAAAGCTACCTTTAACATGCAATAGGCCTATCCTATATTAAAACCCATATTCAGCATAAGAAGGGGTAAGGCATACCTTAGGAAGAGGCTTCCTTGCTGCTGTAGAGACTCTCTCTTCCTCTTATGGATGACTTGAACCAATGTTCTTCAAGGCTACAGCAAGAACTCCAGCTCTCCTTCAAGTCCCTCTCTCTTATTCTCTCTCTAACACTTAGGTTTTTAGGCATAAAGTGGCTCCCCTTGTGCTGAAGCATAGTAGGGTATTTATAGAGTTTCATTAGGACTAACCAATGGCTAGGATTAAAACCCTAAAAATTAATCCAAGGGCTATTAGAGACCCCCTTGGGGCTTAAGTAACTCAGAAATTACCAAAAATTAGAAGGAAACCCGTCCAAAAGAGCCCTTGTACGTCAAAATAGGCAAGGGTCCGCTTCAGTAAGGAATCATAGTGCAAATAGGAAAGTGGTCTCGGGTGACTACCCAAGGCTGGGCGGCTAGCCACCTGGGCCCAGGCGGCTAGCCGCCCAGGCTTGGGTGGTCACCCGAGCCCACTTCTGATTTTTCTCCTATTTTGCCTCCTTTCCCTTCTAGAAGTGTTTCAGGGGGCAAATTAACTCCGATTTTGATGAAACAAAAGCCAAAACGACCGTGTTTCGATGAGGAATATGTTTTTGAACATTTTAGGGTGAAAACCACTAACCATGGGGGCATGGTTAGGTTTGAACAAGGCGGTTAACCACTATGCTCTACCTTTGCTAAGCATAGGCATGCACATAGGGTCAAACCAAACACTTTTCACATCAAAATTGAACTCCATAAAATACTTTTGGGGGTAAAATGATGACTAATGAAAATCAATTTGAAAAGATTTGGTTGGTAATTGTGAGTCAATTAGAGCTAACCCAAAGAAGGGTCAATTAACCAACTTGAACTACATCGAGCCATTTTAATCCCAAGCCATTGATTTATCAAATTGACACTAGAAATACCTCCTATGCATCCATATGAACTCCAATTGACAATTTGGAGATCATTTCAAGGTCAAATGAAAAGTTTGGGACTTAAAAGACGATTATGCCCCTCAAGTCACAAAAGCTCTTATTATCCCTCAAGATCAACTCCGAATTGAACCAAAATTCATATCCATTGTCCTTGTGACTCTAGAAACCTAATGCAAGTGACTAGACTCAAAAACAAAACAAAAACATGTATGAAATGATGAGCCCTAGTAAAGTGATGTAAAAATGGGGTGTGACAACAGGCATTTCTAAAATACCACCGATCGATCACCCTCAACCTTGATCGATATATCGAGGGTGTACAAAATAGCTTAAAAGCTTTTTAAATGAAATCAAATCTTCACTACCTTTGATAAAAACACTTATAAAGATTTGAAATGATTTAAACCACTAAGAAATAGGCAACTAAGGTCACTTACCTTTCCTAAGGGCAAGTGTGAGCCTCATTGCCTTGAAATCTTCACTTGAATCAATCTTTAAAGATATATACTCCACTTTTGACACGGAATATGCTAACACTTAAAAAACATGGACTTTACAGAAAACATGAAAGATAGCCAATGGTGGATCATAATGACTTAGGTTTATGGGATCTGTGGTGTAGCTTGGACAATTTTTAGGATACACATAAAGATTTCCTTAATCATGTAGAATGTTCTCTTAAGGTTATCTAGGTTGATTCCCTCAGGTCTAGCCATGATAGATGTAGATAGTGGGTTTCAATCCAATCTCAACTTTAAGAAATAATTACTGATTCAATTCAACCTTACGATCTATCATGAACATATTTTTGCTTTAGGCTTGGTCCTCCAATTTTTTTTTTTTTTTAACAAATAAATACCCATGACTACCCTAAATGATCTTATGTGGCATACCCCTAGTACATTTTGTCTTTAGAAGAATCCTATATAGCACGGAGGATGGAGTCGTAACATATTTGGGAACAACTAATTCTAACTACCTAGATGGATAGCACAATGGTAAGTTATGGGTATTCTTTTAACATTATAAGGTCAATCTCGCACCACATTCTCCTAGTTAGACATGCATGTTATCCTAAAGTAAGGTGATATATATGCTAAGGGCATGTAGCTTGTTAACCCAACATTTCTAGATGGATGACACAACAAATTAAAATACCATGAATACACAAACAAGAGGGTAAGCCTAAGCTTGGCAATGTCCCTAGTTAGACAGCTATCATATCCTTAGGCTTGGGAATTTGAATTAGTTCAAATGATAAGCTTAAAAATGAAGATAAGACAAATTGATTAGTACAATTTAAGTAGGCATTAGCTGACCATTGGATAAGTTAGGTGGTCGTTCAGCCACTAGTGACTTGTTTGGGCCATATTTGCTCACCTCGGATTTAACCATCTATGATTATCATTAAAAAAAAAAAAAAGGTGTATTTTGCTCATTTTAAGTCCAAATTCTTCCGTTATTTTTCAACAATGCTCTTAATTTGAATTCCCATATGTCAACACTTTGAAAAGTCTGAAAATGAGTTAAATTGGGTCAATTAACTACAAATCAAAATATCTCTCCGTGGGTCTTCTCTCGTGGGAGCTTTGTCTTGTCCTGTACAAGATTCTCTTCTCAAGACTCTCTCGTAGAAGCAGTGGTTTATGGGAGTGGTGGGCTCTGGGACGAGAAGGTAGGCGCACATAGAGGCTTCGTGGGATGAACTGCTGGAAAGGTTGGTCCTAACAGAAGAGGTATAGACGGACATTAACGTCTCGCCTATTCTATAACAAGGAGGGACGATGGGATCTAGATTTTGTCTGATCAGAAAAGTGATGACGAAGCGACCCGTTAATGTGGAAGCGATGAAGTTGATGTTGAAGATAGTTTGGAGACCGGCCCAAGGAATGGCAGTGATGGAGATTGGCCTAAATCTATTTATTTTCCAGTTTCATCACCTTTCGGATAGACGTTGGGTCATCGACAATAGGCCATGGAATTTTGATAAATCCTTGGTTCTATTAAAAGAGTATGATGGGGATTTACAGCCGTCAGAAATCCAAATGGATGCCGCACTGTTCTGGATTTAGGTCTATAATGTCCCGTTAAATTGCATGAACACGGATGTGGGTGTGCTGATTGGGAATCGAGTAGGTGAGTATGTAGACATGGAGCAAGGGGAAGAGGGGGGTATGTTAGGGGAAATTTCTACGAATTAGAGTCCGAGTGAATGTTCTAAAGCCCCTTAGGCGGGGTGTCATGTTAAAGGTGAAAGGTAAACAGCTATGGATACCGATTAAGTTTGAGAAATTACCAACCTTTTGCTACCTTTTTGGTAAGCTTGGGCATTCCGACAGGGCCTATGAGCTACGTTATTCGGAGGGCAAGCAGAGTCATGGTAAAGTAACCCAGTATAGCCCGTGGTTACTGTAAAGTCCATGTTTTCAATGTTGTCATATTCCGTGCCAAAGTATTTTTGTGTGTCATATGTTGATTCAAGTGGCGTGAAGCTTCAAAGATTGACTCGAGTGAAGACTTCAAGTCAATGCGACTCACACTCATTTTTAGGAAAGGTTTGTGTCCATAGAAGCCCCTTTTTAATTGGTTTAATTCTTTTCAAATCATGGTATATGTTTTTAATTAAGTGAAAGTGTTTTTGAAAATGATTTGAATTTTTTTTTTATTGAAAATCAGGGTACTACGATCGATCATAGTCATTGGACGATCGATCGTAGGTGTTTTTGTTAAAAAGTTTTTGCTACTGCTTTTTAGGATCAATCTTAGCCACTGGAGGATGGATCCTAGGGTGCCCAGAAATGGCATTTTGCCACTGTTTTTTAGGATTGATCCTAGGGTCCTGGAGGATCGATCCGAGCTCGTAAAAATAAGTTTTTAAAGTATTTAAAACTTTCCTACTTGATCTTAAAACGAATCCCAGTCACTTGAGGTATCTTATTCTTTATAAATAGGGTTTGTTTTCATAGAGAGGGCTAAGCAAGCCTCTCCCAATTAGGTTTTACAAAGTGCATCTTCTTAAACCTCTCTAGAACACTTTTACCTAGGTTTTCACATACATGCTCTAGAGACTTTCAAACCACACATTATTTCACTTCTTTGAATGTTTGTGAGTTCGTTGTGACGGTGATCGAGCTTGCGAGTTCGTGATTAAAGGCATCGCTGCAAAAGAGGTTGGTTGCGACTAAAGCCATGACGACGGAGATCGATCGTGTATGATCGTGGGATTGAAGACAACTGCATGAGTCCTTGTGTAGTCTGTAAGTGTGTCTTGTACTCGTTTATTTCATAGTGGATTTGCTTTAACTAGACGAGGTCCCGTGGTTTTTCCCATCTAGGGTTTTCCACGTAAAAAATCTTTTGTGCAATCTCTTACATACTTTTATACTTGCTATGCGATTGAATTAATTGTGATAATTGGGATTTTGAGTGTTCATAATAAAAATTGGGTAAAATAAATTTAAATACCTATTCAACCCCCCTTCTAGGTATTGTAGGCTTGGTAAAACCAGAATTTCAATTGGTATCAAAGCGTAGGTTCACTTTTAAGGTCTAACAGCCTGAGTGTTGATCTTTTCATTCAATTCCGGTAGTATAGAGCCTGTCAAACTTTCAATACCATATTTTAATGGTAAGGATTATGGGTACTGGAAGGCTCTTATGCGAGCATATCTCAAATCAATTGATGAGAGAGTGTGCCTTGCTGTGATTGATGGATATACTCCACCCAAGGTGGTTGTGGAAGGTGTATCTATTGACAAGCCTAAAGTTCAATGGACTAAAGAAGATTATGAAGGACTTAAATGGAATTCCAAAGGAATCAATGCTATTTTCAGTGGAATATCCCGAGATGAATTTCGAAGGGTAGCCCATTGTGAATATGCAAAAGAGGCTTGGAATATCCTTGAGAAAACTCATGAAGGTACCATATCTGTTAAAAACACTAAAATTCAAATGCTTACTGCCTTGTATAAACAAGAGACTATGAAAGAGAATGAAGTGTTTGATGAGTTTAATGCAAGATTGAGTGATATTGTCAATTCTAGGTTTTCCTTAGGTGATGTTATGTATGATGCTACAATCAATAGGAAAATCCTTGGATCTTTACCTATTAGGTTCCTTCCTAAGATCACTTCCATTGAAGATAATAAAGATTTAGATTCCATGAAAAAGGAAGACTTGGTTAGTGAAATTCAGAATTATGAGATGAAATTTTGCAAACCTAAGAAAGAACCTAAGAGCACTGGAATTGTCTTGAGTACTGTGAGTGAAAAGTCTAGCAAACATGATTCTAGGACTAATTCTGAATTTGATATTTCTGAAGAGGAAATTGCCTACTTTGTTAAAAAATTTAAGAAATTCTTCAGAAATCCTAGAGGTAGTGTTTCCAATTCTAGAAATAGTGATGGTGTTAGCTCTAGTAGGAACAATGGATCTAACTCTAGCAAAGGTAATGGTTCTAGTTCCAATAAGGATAGAAGGGAGAGAAATAGTTCTAGATCTTAGTCTAGAACTCAGGGGGAGAGACCAAATGATATGAATGATGAGAGAGATAAAATTCAATGTTATAAATGTCATGGTTTTGGTCATATTGCTCCTGAATGTGCTAATACTAAGAAGAAACAAAGTAGTGGTCAGAATAATGGAAAGGGATATAATGCTACTTTGAGTGACAGTGAGACTGAGTCGAATTTCGAGGATTCCTCTCAAGGAGAAGAGGATAACTCCAATTTCATGGCCTTTACTTCTATTCATCAAGTTAATGATAAAATCTCATCAAGTGTTATTGATTCTGAGAGTCAGGGGGAGTCTGAAAAAGATGAGATTAATTCTGAAAATTCTGAAAATATGATTGAATCTGATGAAGAAGAAAAAGATCTTCAATTAGCTTATGATAAGTTGTTTGAAGAGTGTCTAAAAACCAAAAAGTCTAATAAATCTCTATACATTAAGGTTAAAACTTTTGAAAAAGAGATAGAAACTTTAAAGATGGAATTGTCTGAATCTAAGGGTCATAAGAGTCAGTTGAGCACTTAAAAAGCACTTCTTGATAATGAGGTGGTTCGACTTGAAAAAGAGAAGTTTGAATTGTCTGAGTCTAAAAAAAGTCTTGAGTTGAGAATAGTAAATATTGAGAAAGATTTGAAGACTAAGATAGGAGATCTTGAGAAAATGTTAAAAGGTAAAGAGACCTTAGACAAGTTGTTAGGTGTAGGACAGAATCCTAGTGATGGGCGTGGTTTAGGCTTTGTTAGTGATAGGGTTACTCCTACTTCATCTAAAACCATGTTTGTCAAGGCTCAAGAGTCTCAAGTTATTCAGTCTGTCATTCCTCCACCTATTGTGCCTTCAAAGCGAGTCCTTACTTGTGTTCATTGTGGCTTGAAAGGACATATTAGACCTAAATGCCCAATCCTTAGGAAGAATCAAGAATTACCTAGGAAGACTCCACTTAGGAAGGTAGATAGTGACTTTCATAGGCAAGTGAAGAGATCTAATAGATATGATATTCCGTATGTCTGGGATAGATCTTCTCCTAGGAGTACTCTTGTGTGTCATCATTGTGGTAAAATGGGTCATATTCGTCCTAACTGTTTTCATCTTAGGAATGGTTCTTCTAGGTCTTCTAGAAATCCTATCTTCAGTTAGGATAATGTAGGTGACTATCTTAGGAAGCTATGTCAAGAGGTTATTGATTTGAGACAAATTGCCCATAGAGGATTAGGCGCTTCTTCCCGTGATCCTATGAGTGATTCTATACAAGCTGTGAGTTTTCCCAGAGAGAGATTCATTGCTAGGAAAGAATGGGTGAAGAAAAAGGATTCTTATTGTCTTATCCCATTTGTTAGTGTTGTGCAAAAGGATAAGGGTAAAGGCATTGTGCTAGACTCTAGTTGAGTTAGCTTTTGTTCGAAATGACATTAAACTACCTATGGTCTGCAAAGACCTTAAACTATCCATAGTGCTTTAGGTGTAATCTTTTATCTATATCATTCTTGTTGTTCCTAGAGTTATGGAGTATTTAGGATTTATTGCTTTTGTGTGTGTTTTTGTTTTTCTTTGGAGTTTATTTGTTTTTATTTTTTCATTCGTATAAAAAAAAATGAAAAATTCAGAAAACCAAAAAGATTTTCTTGTGTGTTTTGCTATTCTTGGCTAGTTGTGTGTTTTACTTATATATGATTTGCACTAAGATGTTGAGACTATATCCATTGTGATTGTCATATTGAGTTGAAATTGATAAATTGATAAATTTGATATTTAGTCTCACTCTCTTAATCACACTTAGTGGAGTAGTTCTAAATTTACATGCTATACACTTTACACTGCACCATTGACATATGACTTTGGGGTTTTTAGGCTAATTCTATGAAGTGTTTAATTTATGTCATAAAACTTCTTGGAATGCCAGAATTTGAATGACCTATATGTTATGCACATCCCTATGTCTCATGAAAAGGGCTACCTTCACATTATTCGAAGCTAACTTGAGGTAATTCATGGAGAGGGCTGGTTGCGTGAAAGTGTGAAAGCCATCATGTTGATAATAAAAAATATTGATGGTGAGCTTCAATAAAGAAAAAAATGAATTTATGTTTAAAAAATTGAAAAATATGGGAAATGTACGAAAACTTGATACTTACAAAATTATTCCTAAAGCTCATAGAAAAAGAAAAAGAAACAATTAAAAGGGTGAAAAGCAATCTTTTCGATTCTAACATGGTTTGAATTCTTTTTCTTTATTTCTTTGGAATTATTAGACTTTGGTTAGCATGAGCAGTTTTGCCAACTGACCCCGTTGGTGTTGTCAGTGCATTATACACTTAGCATGTTGTGAGCGCCGTGTCCTTTCACCACGTCGGCTCGGGAGTACGCCACTAACCACGGATGATTAGGGCGGAGAGGGAGTCGCCACCCGATTTTGGCCTCGGGAACCGATTGACCCATAGCAAGGGCCCAACTCGTCATTACCAAAAAGAATCAAGGTTCGGAGCTATATAAGGTACGCGGATGGGAAGGTGTTAGGCACCCATCTACGCCCGACTGAAATCCGGCCCCCACACTCACTTATTGGCATTAATTAAAAGGACTTAATTGAATTCGACCGCTGTTCAAGCACTTATGCAATTAATGGCACGCAATGTAGAGATATAAGGAAAAAAGAGATATTTGAACATATACATATATACAAGAAATGGGATTTGAAAGGCTAACAAAAATACTTACACTGCCTGCAAAAGAAAAAATGAGAGTTAATCTGCCAAAACGAGGTCATGCACGTACGTGCATCTGAGATGCACGTACGTGCATCCCATATGTACGCACATGCATGCCTTCCAATTGCCATGCTATATACTTCAACTTGTACCTACATACTGCTATCATATACCCGAGAGCCTACGCATGATTCAAATATGCTTTGAGAATGATGCAGAAATCCCAGATCTAAATGTCAGAGGTACATGTTAATATTACGAATGGATTGGTACGAATATGACAAAATGGCAATGTGAAGTGGATGCCAAAATTAATGGATAGATCTTATGCTGCCCTACATGTTTGAGATGGGTGAGAAACATGTTCAAACCTTAAATGCACAGGTAAATCAATGCCGGACTGAACCTAAACACATCCTAAATATGAATGTTGAATAGGAGGATGTACGCAGCAAATATTATATGAACAATCATGCTAAATCATTAAAAGAAAACTGAAAATGAGGATCAAGGATGGTTACCCTCAGGCTCGGGCAGCAGCAATTCCTCCACAAACGTGCCTTCTGGGCTTCACGCAGGCACAGTTCGGCAATTTCGGGTTTTTCGGGGTGGAGGCTGGATAGAAGCGAAAGTCCCCTTCATTCGGATGAAAGCTAGGTATTTATAGGCAAAGATTAGGGTTTAGTCCGAGGGTTTTTAGGGTTTCTGAGCCGCCATCCAATAGCTGTCGGCGTCAGATCTTCATAAGGTAAGAAATGATTTGGAGGGAATTCGTGGGAATTCAAAATGGAGGGTGATGCACGTGCGTGCCTATCTTATGCACGTACGTGCATAACTTACACACGTACGTACATGGGGCTTCTCAGAGTACTTGGAAGTTTCGTTGAACCTGCGTGAGTCCATTGGGCTTGCTCGTGATGGTCTTATCGTTGCTGCCCTTCATCATTGGGCTTAAAAAGGTGGTACGTGGTGTCAAGGGTTACAAAACGGGGTGTTAACACATGCGAAATTTCTTGAATAACTTTTCTAATCGTGCATAAATGTGTTGGACTTTATTGAAAATTTGCAATTATGTCTTTGATGATTCATGTGCTTCTATATTGTGGAATGGTGTCTGTGAGCGCCGTGTCCTAAATCACGCCGGCTCGGGAATACGCCATTAGCCAGGAGGGCTAACGCGGAGTAGAGTCGCCACCCGATTTGCTTTCGAGAACCGATTTGACCCCTAGCAAGGGTCTAATCCGTCATAACCAGAGAATTTAGGGTTTGGAGTTAAGGTACGTTGTTGGGAAGGTGTTAGGCACCCAACAACGCCCGGCCGAAGCCGGCCCCCACACGTGTTTTGTTGGCTTTAATTAACAAGAATTATCAATTGGATTTAACCCTATTCATGCGATATGCAATTTAATTCAAATGATATCACGCTATGATGGCAAATAAATGAATTATACAAAGAATCAATATAATAAAAGGGCTAATCTAAAGAATGATACAAAAATAAAGAAAGAGTCAAATAAAGAAAGAAATAAATGAATAGCAAAAAAATAAAGTATGAGAGGAAATAATCTACTAATAATGAAAGAGAAACAAATAAGTAAAGAAACGAGCAAATAAGTAAGGAAAAAAATAAAAATAAATAAAGGAATGGTTTAAATAAAGAACTAATCTAGAGAAAGAAATAAATAAAATATGGAACTAATCTAAATAAAGAAATGATAATAAAAGAAGATTGACACAAAGAAAGAAAGCTATGTGAGGGATAAACAAATATGGTAATAACCTAAACTAGGGAATAGACAGAATATGGAATCAAATATGTATGGAATGAATAATATGGAATAAAATAAATATAATAAAAGAGTCAACCGATCATGCAGAGGAAGTGCGTACGCACAACCGTAAAGTGCGTACGCACTTTTGGTTTATGCGTACGTACATTCCACTCACGGGACCCCGAAATTAATGATATACTTTCACAACTAATAAAATATGTAAATATAGAAGAACTACGATAATCAAGTCCTAAATCTATATGCACACAACTAGAAAGATTAAAATGATAAAAATAAAATTAACAAGGGATGGGAATAAATTAAAATGAACTAAGAAAAAGAAATCTTAATCTAATAAATGAAAATGCATATGTAGAGATGGATACGCCTATTCTACTATGCAGTTACATAAATTAATCGATGTAGAAAATTACTAATCATGTGGAAGACGAAATAAATAAAAATCAAAAGAGAAAATTCAATAAATAAATTTACTAAGAAATGAGAAACAACTAAACAAAATGAATGTACAATCATGGGAGAAAGAGAAGAATGTCCGGACATTCAAAAATAATAACATGCTATCTCAAATAATGGAGAAAGAGATGGAAAAGTAAGCGTTACCCTCAGGTTGGGCGATATGTAGGATGAAACTTTGATGAACTCTCCCTTTCAAGTCTCCGTGATCACAGCCGTCCTTCTCTCTCTTAGCTTCTAGGTTTGTAGAAATGGCGGCTAGGGTTTGTAGAAGTGATAGCTAGAGAATGGTTTAGAGAATGGTGATGGCTAGAGAATCGTTGAGGTCCCCTTTCTCGGTTGAAAGTGCTATATTTATAGAGGCAGTATTAGGGTTTTGGAGGAGCTAGGTTAGGGTTTCTAGCTTCTCTAGCCGTCACAAGATGGCTACAAAGTAGGTCAAACCTTCATAAGGTAACAAGAGGAATACCAAAATGGAGGGAAAAAATCCGGATATAGGAGTTAATGTGCGTACGCACAATTAAAAGGTGCGTACGCACCACTGAATGGCACGTACGTACAAATATTTAATTATGGGCTTCTGCGGGTTGGGCTACGATTGTGATCACGTTAACTCTTCAAGGATCATTCATCAATTATTTCAAACTAGATCACCCTTCATCATTGTGCTTAAAAGGAGTGGACTTAAAATGTTTAGGCGGTGCAAAATTGGGTGTCAACAGTGTCTCAATTTTAGTTCTTTTTCTATATTTGTGGAACACCCTAACATATCCTTGTGTTGTCAAGTGCACATGTTTTATTTATTTTTGTTTATTTTGTTTTTTTGTGCCTTGTTTGAGGGGGAGTTAAGAGTGTTTGTCCAAGTGAATATGAGTTGTTATCTCTTGTGCCCTCATCTTGAGTACTTTGTTTTTTATATATTTTTTTGTCTCTTGAAGTGAGGATGTTGGTGTTGGTGGTGTTGCGATTGGATCCTAGTTTAGGATTTCTTTGGCTTGTGTTAGCTCTTTTAGGCTACATATAGTCATGATTCGGACTATTAGAGTTATTTTGATGTTTTCATCTCTCTTCTATGATATCCTTTAGGTTGATTAATGAATCACTTGGTTCTTCTTGCTATTCTTTGATTTCCCTCTGATGTGGTTTTATTCTTTTCTTTATGTGCTTTCCTTTGTCAATTCATGACAAAAAAGGGGAGAATAGTTTTGAGTTTTTAGCTATATGCTTATTTGTATGCATGGAGGAGAATATCATTGAGTTTGTATGGTTGGGGGAGAATAGAATATCATTGAGTTTTGTTTTTAATCTATTTCTGTGATATTATGCTTGGGTCTTGTTTGTTCTTATTTGCAAATCACAGGTTGATAGGTTGAGTGTGAGAGTTAGTATTGTTTTTGGTTCTTTACATGTAATATCTCTTTATTGAGTTGTAATTCTCATAATGAGTTTAGGACTTGTTCGATTTTGTGGTTTGGGAATAGGTCTTACATCTCATGTCGAGATTTAGGTTGGTTTTATCACGGAATTGCCAAAGGGGGAGATTGTAAAGTCTATGTTTTCAATGTTGTCATATTCCATGCCAAAGTATTTTTGTGTGTCATATGTTGATTAAAGTGGCGTGAAGCTTCAAAGATTGACTCAAGTGAAGACTTCAAGTCAATGCGACTCACACTCATTTTTAGGAAAGGTTTGTGTCCATAGAAGCCCTTTTTTAATTGGTTTAATTCTTTTCAAATCATGGTATATGTTTTTAATTAAGTGGAAGTGTTTTTGAAAATGATTTGAATTTTTTATTATTGAAAATCAGGGTGCTACGATCGATCATAGTCATTGGACGATCGATCATAGGTGTTTTTGTTAAAAAGTTTTTGCTATTGTTTTTTAGGATCGATCCTAGCCACTGGAGGATGGATCCTAGTGTTAAGTTTCCAACTTAAAAGCCTAAGCTTATAAATGGAGGGCCCAAACAAGTATATGAAGCTATTTTAAACCCAATATTTGGGTGATATGAGATGTGATATATTTCCAACACTCCCCCTCACGTGCAGGTTTAATATAAGCCTGTCACGTGGGCAACAAATACGAGCTCAATAGGCCCAAGAAAGACATGCTCTGATACCATGTTAAGTTTCCAACCTAAAAGCCTAAGCTTGTAAGTGAAAGTCCCAAACAGGTATATGAAGACATGTTTAATTTGATATTTAATCGATGTGGGATGTGGTATATTTAATCGGCGACTGGTATCCAGTCCTACCGGAAGCAATAAAAACATTAAGTTTCAACTATCGAGGGCTTAGGAACCCTTGCACAGTTTGGGCCTTACACGATCTAGTGAATGGGAAAACTCCCACTGTACTATTTCTAATGGAAACAAAAATTAAGAAGTCGACAATGGAAAGGGTGAAGTTTAAATTGGGCTATGCTAATGGAATTTTTAGTGAGAATAATGATATGTCTGGTGGTGTGGCGTTGCTCTGGGACTCATGCTGCGATGTGGTGTTACTAAGTTTCTCTGATCGCCATGTTGATATCTTAGTTCAGGAAAATGGGGTAGCCAATGGAGATTAACGGGTTTCTATGGTTTTCTGGATACGCAGCGCAGGAAAGAGTCTTGAGATTTTTTAGAGGTTTTGAAGTCAAAATCTTCATTACCGTGGCTGTGTTTTGGTGATTTTAATGAAATCACAGAAGCTGAAGAGAAATGGGATCGATCACCTCGAGCAGAATGGCAAATGCAGGATTTTTGATAGGCCTTGTCACGGTGCAATTTTAGAGATTTGGGATATCGAGGTTCTAAATTCACTTAGTGTAACAATAAGGCAGGAGAGGAATGTGTCCGGGAACGTTTAGATAGAGCCATAATGACATCAGATTGGTGTAATCTCTTTCTAGATGTGATAGTCGAGCATCTCCATTGTAGTGTATTAGATCACCTCCCGATATTAGTTGACATAGATGGTTTGACACAGCCGCATACACAGAGGAGTAAGCCCTTCCATTTTGAAATAATGTGGGTGCGGTCAGATGAATGCGAGAATATTATATCAGAAGGATGGCGCTGGAATGGATATGGTCCAAATATGTTTTCAGTTAGTGAGAAGATCAAGGCAACAAGAATGAGTCTTTTGAGGTGGAATAAATCCAAGTTTGGCAATGTACGGGCTCAGTTGAAGGACCTACGAGGTAAACTAAAAGCCGTAAGGGATAGGCCTCAGGCTTCAAATGCTATTGAAGAGGAAAGGGCTCTGATGGGACGTATGGATGAGGTGCTAGCGCGAGAAGAAATTTTTTAGAAACAACGTTCTCGAGTGTCGTGGCTAAAGGAAGGTGATCGGAATACAAGTTACTTTCACGCTAGAGCTTCAGAAAGGAGGAGGAAGAATTTAATTCGAGGTCTTCATAATAGTAGTGGTCAATGGCAAACCGAAGATGCGAAGATGGAGGAAATTATTGTTGATTATTTTAAATAGTTGTTTACATCATCAAGCCCACATCATATGGAGGAGATCCTGGAGACAGTTGACAACCAAGTATCAGACAGAATGAACGCCACTCTAATACGAGAATTTTGTGCTGATGAGGTAAGGGTTGCTTTATTCTAAATGCACCCCACTAAAACACCTGGTCCGAATGGTATGCCTGCATTGTTTTTCCAGAAATATTGGCATGTCATAGGCTCAGATATCACTCAGGCTGCCCTGACTTTTTTAAATGGAGGCCAAATGCTTCTGAAAATTAATTACACCCATATTGTCCTGATTCCAAAGATTGATAGCCCAGATAACATCACCCAATATAGACCCATCAGTTTATGCAATGTGTTATATAAAATCATTTCCAAAGTTTTGGCTAACCGGCTCAAAGAAATCTTACCACAGGTTATCTCTGAGAGTTAGAGTGCTTTTGTGCCAGGTCGACTTATCACTAATAATGTGTTAGTCGCTTTTGAGATCATACATTTTTTGAACACTAAAATAACAGGAAAACAGGGCCAATTTGCGTTGAAATTAGACATGAGTAAGGCTTATGACAGGGCTGAGTGGTCTTTTCTTGAAAGCATTATGGTGAAGATGGGATTTGATAATAGATGGGTGCATCTCATTATGGATTGTGTTACGACTGTGTCCCATTTTGTGATAGTCAATGGCAATCAGGTCAGGTTTTTCAGTCCTTCTTGGGGCCTTAGGCAGGGATACCTCATTTCCCCTTATCTATTTCTCCTAGTGGCATTACTAGGTGTAGCAGAAAGAGCTAATCTCTTAACAGGGGTGTCTGTATGCAGAAATAGCCCAAAAGTATCCCATTTATTTTTTGCTAATGATAGTCTACTATTTGGCAAGGCAATAGTTGAGGAAAGCTTAAAAATACGTGAAATATTGTAGCTTTATGAGGATGCCTTGGGTCAACAAATTAACACGGAAAAGTCCTCAATCTCTTTCAGCAAGAATACGAATTCTTGACAAAAAGATGTTGTTTGATATGCAATTGGTATCACCTCTTCAGAGCATCATAGTAAATATTTAGGGTTACCCACATTGATAGGCAAGTCGAAAAGGGCGATTTTTAATTACATCAAAGAGAGGGCGTGGAAGAGGTTACAAGGATGGAGGGGGAAACTGCTTTCAAAGCTAGAAAAGAAGTCTTGATTAAGGCGGTAGTGCAGGCTATACCTGCCTATGTCATGAGCTATTTTAAATTGCCCAATTCATTTTGTGATGAATTGAAATCAATGATTAGCAATTTTTGGTGGGGACAAAATGACACTGCTAGGAAAATTCATTGGCTCTCTTGGACACGACTATGTGAATCAAAGCAAGTAGGGGGGTTGGGGTTTAGATATCTAATATCGTTTAATGAGGCACTTCTAGCCAGGCAGGGGTGGAAGTTTCTTAATCTTCCTATGTCTCTGGCATCACGCATTCTTAAGGCTAAGTACTTTCCTAATGATGATTTTCTAAATCCTCAGAGAGGGCATGGGTGTTCTGTTCGTATTGGGAATCGCGTAACCTGGTATGTATGGGAGCCCGTTAGAGAATATGGAATGGGTGTTCTGTTCATATATAGAAGGACAGCTGGATGCCCACGCCCACAACATTCAAAGTGGTCTCGCCATTGAAAGAGCTTGCGGAGGGTGCGTTAGTCAATAAACTCATTGATACGGCATCGAAGGACTGGAAGAAGGATCTGGTTAGCAGGATTTTTCTTCCCCATGAGGCAGAGGTTATTTGTCAAATTCCGTTGAGTAAGAGGCTTCCCTCTAATAGGTGGATGTGGCACTATAACTCCAAGGGCCTATTTACTGTGCGCAGTGCCTACCATTTGGCAGTGGAAAAGCGGAGGCGAGAAATTAGTAGCAAAATAGGTGAATCTTCAAACGTACCGGATGAGGACTTATTGATGAAGTTAATATGGAAACAGAGCATCCCTTCCAAGGTTAAATGCTTTTTATGGAAGGCATGTACTGACATCCTTCCTACGAAGAGTAATTTGTTGAAGCAGAAAGTACCAGTAACAACCCAATGTGAGGTATGTGGCAATGGAGAAGAATTAGCTTTACATGCCCTTTAGGAATGTTCGTGGGCGACTCAAATGTGGAGGTGCAGCTCAATAGGTCATGGAGATACTCACTCGTTGCATAGGGATTTGCATGCTTGGATTAGTGAGATTCGTTTTCAGATCGGGGAGGATAAATTGGATCTGGCAATGATCATCATGTGGTCAATTTGGCATCATCGGAATTTGGTGGTGTTTGAAGGGGTAAGGAAGGATCCACAGAGTGTTGCTCATATGGTGCTGAGATTCTTAAAAGAGTACTTAGCAGCGCAAAGTGACGGTAGGAAGGGGATAACAGCTATTCCTGCTAGGTGGTTACCTCCTACGACGGGACAATATAAAGTCAATGCTGATGGCATTGTGTTTGCGGAGAGTTATAGCGTGGGATTCGGGGCAGTGGTGCGTAACCATGATGGACAAGTTATGGCAGTAGCTTCCAAGAGGAAAACTGGTTTGTTTGAGCCCTCTCAAGTTGAAGCTATGGCCTTTCGATTCGCAGTTGAATTTGCAAATGATTTAGGTTTGCGAGATGTAGATTTTGAAGGTGACAATGTGGAAGTCATGGGTGCTCTTGATTCTCGAGTTGTGCCTCAAACGGCTATGGGTTTGATAATAGAAGATGCTTTGGTTACTGCTGCTTCATCTTTTATGTCACTGAAATTCAAACATGTTGGTAGGAAGGGGAATGAGGTTGCTCATGGGTTAGCAAAGTTTGCCATTTTTGTTGAGGATGTTCTAGTTTGGATGGAGGAAACCCCATCGTGTATAAGGAATCAGGTTGCTTTTGACCTGAATCATCTTTCTTAGTGATCTAATATATATCATCTTTCATCAGAAAAAAAAAAAAAAAAAAAACTACAAATCAAAAGAGATCGGCTCACCGGGGTCAAATACAAGTGATAAGATAAAGATTAATTAGATCTACATTTATAATCATAACTTTTCAAAAATCATTTTAAACATTTCAAAATATTAATTGAGGTTTAATTAATGCCAATGAGTTAAATCGTTTTGAAAATTAGGATCAAGTTGGAGGCTATATACTTTCAAAGAAAACCGAAGAACAGGGCTGAACCAAGCTAACTGTGGATAATCGTTAACCAAAGTAGCTCCAAAATTTACTAAACTTCAAACTAAGCCTATAAATAACATTTTTTTGGATCAAAAGAACATCTTGCGACAATTTTGATGGAAATTGAAGGTCAAACAAAGGTTTGATGCATGAAATAACCAAAATACCCTCCAAGTTGTGCAAGCTTTCTTTGTCCTTCAAAACTCAACCAAAGTGGGTTTCCATAGTTATTATGGATTCTTTGAGATGTAGAATCTAAGTATTCCAACGATGCACGTGATACAAAAAGTTTTAAGTAAAAATGCATATGTGAAAATAACTCAAAGATGAAAGTACAAAAATGGGACGTCCACGTACCTATGAACCTTGAATTATCGACATGCTCAAAATCTTTAAAGTATAGCCCATGAAATATATAAAAAATGCTATAAAAAAAAATGTACTAGAAATATTAAGAAGGCAAGCTATTCATCATATTCATTCATGCGCGCTCATCTTCTATATTTCATATAAAAACTTACTACGTATCTATAAATAAAATATAGGGTTAAAAACATTCTAGTGCCACTCATTTTACCAAATGTTTCTATTGAGTCCGAAAAGAATTTAATTGGACAAATTAATCCACTAACTTTTCTAACAGATTTCAATGTAGTCCATTTGTGGATGTTCGTCGGCACATGAGTGCATACGTGGCGCTGATGTGGACTGTCTGGTGTGACCTCAAGACATTTCCTTCCAAAAAACGGCACGCGCAATGCATGTGAGTTGCTTTTGATTTAGAAGAAAAGCAGCTCATGTGCATTGCGCATGCTGATTTTTGGAGGGAAATGTGCCGATGTCACACTAGACAATCTACATCAGCACCACGTATGCACTCATGTGCGTTTCACGTGCACCTTCCGTTAGTGAACTGACGGACATCCACAAATAGGCCCTGTTTGGGAAAACTATAACTTTTGCTTGTAGGCAAAAGTAGAAGAGAATTAGAAGTTACTAGTAGCAGAAGAGAATCAGTCTCTATTTGGAAACTGTATTCAAAAGTGCTGCTAGAGCTAAACGTGATTTTTCGTCTTTTTGGGAAGAACACTTACTGTAGTTGTTATAACCCTAAATTGACTAAACTGTCCCTTATAATAAATGTTTTTTTTTTTGGCTCTATTTGGTATTAGTAGTGATTTTTTTATTTATTTGATATTAATTATTGGGGATACCCTAGGCCGTACTCTTATTGAAATTTGAGTTCAAACTATTCTCCTAATAGCTTAGGTGAGACGTCCCATAACCACACAAACAACAAGAGCGGTCAGGCATCAAAACGATAATCTTTGGAAAACACGTACAAAACTTGACCTCTTGACCAATCCCACAAAAGTGTATTACTAAGGATTTTGCTTACGTTTTTATTTTATTTTATTTCTTCCTTGCTTAAAACAAGCAAAAAAGAAAAAAGAAAAAAGAGAGCATTAATTGATTTTTTTTTTTTTAATTTATTACAAATCCAAATTTTATGGAATCAATTTCTGAAAAAATTTCAACAAGTATAAATCAATGAATGTATGAAGGAAGAAAAAAAAATTGAAGTTTAAATTAGGATCCTACAAGTCCAAGTTGGTTGAAGTTATCAAGACATTAATGTCGGCAGAAGAAAGGAGTATAACCGCAGGAGAAGATAGGACTTGGGTCTAAGGTGGGGCTATTAATGTTTTGTTAAAAGATATGAGTGAAAAAAATTGTTCCCATACTCAAGCATTAAGGGTAGTTTTGGAAATATGAAAAGTTATTAAAATCATCCGCAAAAGCTGATACCAACTTCTAATTAAAAGCTGATGGCAGTTTGCTTATTATAGAATCACTTTTGGAGCTTAGAAGTGATCATGATTTGGACTACTAAACAGAACCAAAAGTGATTTTAAGCTTCAAAAGTCATTTTGGACCATCTAAAAGCTTAGCCAATTAAATTCTTTTTGGACTCAATAGAAACATATGGTAAAGTTAGTGGCACTAAAGTGTTTTTAACCCTAAAATATAACATGTAACCTTTAATTATAGAAATAAACTATGCTATTTCACTCACATTCTTTTACTCATCTATATGTGGTAGCTTCAATTCTCTTTATTTCATGCTGGCCCCACATGTTTACTTTTACTTATACATTGTTGACACGTAATTAGATGGGTGGTAAAAGATGGATGGTAAAACATGGGTGAATCCTAATGGGATAGCTAGGTTGAGTTATGTGCACTTACATTAACCAATAACATAAATAACAACAAATAAGTATAAATTTTAATTCAATATTCACAACATCGGCCATTCTCCATTTTTGTTAATGGTGTGCATTGCCATTTCCAGCCGAGGCCATCTCATTATCAGGTGCCTTGGCAGCCGTTCTAAACTGCTTGTATATATCACCCGTGTAAAATTTTCTTGTCCTAAGCACCAAAATAGACGAAACAACAAACCCAAAGAGTGTCACTGCCGTGATTATAAACAAAGACAGTCTGTAACACCTCTCACCGGTGCAATTCAAGTCCTCCCCAACTTTCCTCGCCAGACCTAGAGCGGCCATTTGCTTCAAAGCTTCTTTGTCGTAGAGATAACCCACAACTTTCACATTGAGAGCATAAGAACCAATTGGGCTTGCTATGGTAGCAAAATTTACGATCGAAGAGTAATATTTTAGGCCGAACAAATCGGATATGATGGCAAACATTAATGGCCATTGTGCTCCAAGGCAAAACCCGATAATCACCGATGAGAAGTAGAGAGAACTTGGGACGGCGAAGGCGATGAAAAGATGGCCAACACAAGATACAAGGAGGACGAGGGTAAGGATAAGAGGGCGAGGGATTTGGTATTTTGTTAAGAGGATTTCGGAGCCAAAGCCCGCGACAACTCGTCCGAAATAATTCCATATGCTCACGAGGGATACAAAGGTGGCCATGCTATCATCTGGGTATGCCAAAGACTTGCCAATCTGCCCCAAATTGTCGATCACAGCAAGCGTGCCGCCCAAGCCACACGCCATCGTGATGAAAATAAGTATCATATCGATGCTGACAAGCGCTTGCATCGTGGTGTAGTCCTCGCCTCTGTTGGGAGGCTTGAATGTATTGTTAAAGCAAGAATCTGACTTCTTCTGCAAGCTTGGCTGCGGAGGAGGTTCCACAGGTGGTGTCGCCTCAGGAGGTGCTGTGGAATAAGTGGATTTAACTGCCGGTGCATTTTCAGTCGTTACTTGAGTGGTTCCATTATGCAAGGCTTGTTTCTTGCTCTCCCAAAGATTGGACTCTTCTTTAATAACTATGGCAAGTGGGAGAAGCACTAGAAATATAACAACAGCAGCACTTACAGCATGCTCAATCCTAGAAAAGTTGTACCAGTTCTGTAGGATAATTACAGCCATGAGAAATCCGGCGAGGCCAAGCGATACAAAGAGGAAATTGTGGAGAATCTTGACCTCATTTGCTTGTTGAACGACTTTCATGACCCTAATTGCGGGAAGAAATGCGAAGGAAACACTAGTTAGAAGCAAAGCGATCAATAAAATAAGGGACTTTGAATTATCCCCAAAAAAAGCATGGTATAGCTGTGTGATAATTGCACCACTGAGGCCAACATATCCAGTCAAAACGCCTAAAACCAAACCTCGCCTTGCTGGGAAGTTTCGAACACAAGTAACAACGACTCCGGTGAGTACATATGTTTGTGAATTTGCGCCTATGGCTGTATAGAGGCACATCTGCCATACATGGGGTTTGGCAACGCGGCCAGTGATGGAGAGCCATATCATGAAATAGCCAACAAAGCTCGTGACAGCTCCAATTGCGACAACTACCCAAGGCGGCATTACCTCATTGATAAGCCCTGATATAACTCCAACATTGCCACCGGTGTCCCTGGAAAAGCTTAGCAAATTGAGGGTCGATTGATCGTACCCCAAAGAGGACTTGACATCGTTGGAGTAGAGGCCGAATAAGTAAACTGCACCGGCAAATGACATGATTAGAAACGACGCAAAGGCCATGAACCATCGGCCAACTAGCACATGCAAGCCCAAGCTCTTCATGTCTTTCCAAGCACCATCACCATAGAACTTAGCCACAGCCATTTTTTTTGTTGACATTGGCTTACACAGTAGCAGAGTTATGCTTGAACTGTTGGCTGTGAAAGCACTAGTATTTATGCAACACGCATGCATGCGTTTGGTTGGCAAGAATGGAAAGACGGAATCTCATTCCCATTCCGGCCTGTCACCGCGTTTGGTTCATAATGCAGAGGAGAAATATAATCGGCAATGTGAAGAATGTGGGAATGAGATATATATATACCTAATACCTAACATGGGTATTTGAAACTTCCGCCCCTCAATCATCCCCTCACATGCATTTGATATATACTTCTCACAAGGCAAGGAGCTAGACCCTCATTCCTAACTGATCACAACGTGCTTGTTGGCAGGCTCTGCAAAGTCGCCGTCTGCTGAGCTCTGCTAGCTGCCTCTACGTTCATTTCAGATCTCTTGCTCTCTCACACCATGTCTGCTTAATTTTCTCTTTCTTTCTTTCTTTTTTTTTTTTTTTTTGGGGGGGGGGGGGGGGGGGGCTAAATTCAGTGAAAACAGAATTCAACGCCCCCTGTAAATTAAATTATTTGATTGTGATAATTATATAATTTTGTGAATAAAACCATCATTTTGAAATTTTGTTTTATTTTATTTTATTTTTTAAATTGAGAGAATGAGAACCATCATTATAAGTGAAAGTGGAAATTCGATATTGAAGCATTTCACAAATTTCTAAAATTGATAGATGAATTTGTATTTTTAATACTATATAATATGTATTACATTCAACCATTTATTTCTTTATCATTGACCAAACATGCGCCAAGGCATTGATTGCTAATGGAAAATTTGAGCTAATGTTCCTAGATCATATACCTCTATGTACATATATTCCACAGGAGTTCAAGACGTGACAGATTTGAATCGCTTTTATCAATGATTGTTAGGTTTGGGAAGTGATTTGAGTACGAAATTTGGTTGCATTTCTTTCTCTAGATTCAGGTTTTTTTGCATGTTGTTTTTACTGTTACTGTATATATTTTACTTGGTCTTGACCTCTTTGTTGTAAAAGAAAATCTGGATTCCTCTCAAGATTTATTCTCTGTTTCTGTGCTTTGTTTAGGTTGATTGAATTTGTGGACAAAAAATGGTGATGGAAGTGTTGCCAGAGAGAAACTTAGCTTCATTTGGTTCGAACGAATGGAATGAGAGTGGGAATAGAATGAGAATAGGAATGGAATTCTAATGTTTAGTAACAAGTGAGAATGGAATAGAAAAGATATATAATGGAACCTATTTTTAATGATTTCATTCCTTACAGAGCCTTACAGGTTGAAAATGACCATTTCTCTTGATTTGGGAAAAAGTCGCTATTCCCTCCTTGGAGGGATCTAGGAGGGAAAAGACCCTCACAAAAAAAAAGCCATTCCATTCCCTTAGGCTACCAAACAATCACTTTTTTTTAGGCTAATGAAATCACCATTCCATTTTCTCCCCCATTCCCCCACAGGCTATAGCAAACGTAACCTTATTTTATGCCAGAATTGTCACCTCTCAATTTGCACATGTAGAGTGGGTGAGAAATATGGATTGTCGCTGGTGTGAAAAAACAAATAAATATTATGAGTGCTTGTGCATGTATTACTGGAACTGGAAATCAGATAGTTCAATAACAGAAAGCAGTTTGTTTTTCCACAGGTCACAAATTGAGAAGATGGAAACGCATCATTCTCCATGTGCAACAGGTTTGCATGTGAAGACATTACAAGGAACTCAAAATTAGGTTTAAAAAATAAATAATAAAAAAAATTATCATATGGCCACTAACATTGTTTAATTAGTTTGACAAGCTCATGGCTGTTCTTGCAATGCACCAGCCATCATCCACTGTACTAAGCCAAAATTATCCCAAGTGGTGCTCTCATCTTGAATTTGCACCAATCTGATGCGTATCCTGGCACTGTAGCGTAGCGTCCATCATCCAACATTTGTTTGGACAGGTTCCGCCCATACCAATTTTAAAGCAAACAAAATTTCCTTGAAAAAATAATAGCAGCACAACTAGCATCAAGAATGGGAACAAATGGCCTGCCTTACTTTGACATTCGACAAATTTGTGAATGCCAAAAATCTCCCGAGGCTGGAACAAAACCATACGCCTTTGTGATTGCTAAAGCCATACTGTACTTTTTCATAGGTAATCAAAAATGTGAAACAGCTTATGAGAACAAGAGCATCATAAAAACAGCTTCATTCAATCACACTCATCTTCTTAACCTTTACAGTGACCTCATACCAAGTGAACTACTAAAATGGACAATGAGATGCTTCAACTGTAACTGTCAACGCAATTAAAAGCAGCATAGCATTTTCAACATAACCAATTTTCAGTGAACCTCGTCCACTGAATCACCAGTCCATGGTCAAAAGGAAATTAGACAAGAAAGGATTCCTTTTGCTACAGCGAGTGCCATTGAGGTGAGCTGAAACTCACCACATGGAAATAGGGCAAGCTGTGAACGAGTGTACTTTGTTTGCAAGCTTTCTTATATGTGCATATAAAAATGGCAACTCAATCAGAGGAAACCTTTTTACCAGATATTGACAGCGCCCAAGACCCTTGAACCAGGGCTAATGAAAGAACAGAGGAAAAGACCGAGATCTAATGGAAACTTAAAATCCATTTATCACATACGCAGGGTAACCCACATATCTCTAAATCCTCTCCTCAGTCACTTGCCCACACTGAGAGTGCTGCATTGTTGTCACTAAGAAAGAATCAAGAGATTTAATTATAACCAAGATAACTTCTATGCATTCATTAATTCCGCGTCTTAAGGCAAAAGCAAGAGAACTGTATCAGGTTGCATCCATCAATCCGCCTGCAGCTAACTACTAACTGTCCCCTCAAAATCAAAACCTTAGAAACTGAGTATCTGGGGTAAATCAAATATATATTTGTTTAGCAAAACTTGAGAAGCCCGAATCAGTACCGGTCAGAAGATGGACGGCCACCCCTTCTAGGCCGGTTATAAGGACCAGGCCGGTCCCTATTGCTTCCCCTGTCATAACGGGTAGGCCCTCCGCTTCCATACCTGTCACCACCACCTCTTGGGCCTCCTTCCCTATTATAACCTCTATCTTTGCTGTACCCACTCTGAGGGTCCCGATCCATATATCTCTCACCTGCAAAGCGATCACCAGGTGGGTACCTGTCATTGATGTATCGATCACGGCTTCCATACCTGCTGTCTCTGCGATCCACGCGGTCTCTATCTCCATAGCGTCCCCCATCGAAACGATCATCACGACGGTCTACTCCAAAGCGATCCCCACGGCCACCACCTCCACCGAACCTAGACTGTGGAGACAACCGGCCGCCACCGCCGCCACCAGGACATTCCCGGGCAAAATGCCCTGGACGGCCACACCTGAAGCAGTCAGATCGCCCAACTGGTCTATCCCCTCCCCTGTAACTGTCCCTGCCACTTGACATATGGTCCCGGCCATGGCCAAAGCCATAGTCTGGATCATCACCACCCATTTTTGGTTGTGCCTTGTTCACCGAGATGACCCGACCATCTAACTCTTGACCATGCATCTCGCTGATTGCATCTTCCATGGCCCGGCGATCTGCAAAGGTTATAAATCCAAATCCTCGTGGACGACCAGTATCTCTTTCCACCATGACCTACACATACACCAACACTAGTCTAAGCATGCATTGAAAGGGAAATATGCTGCAGGTAATGTTAAGTACTAGAGTGATATGGAATGATGCCTCCACTACGTCCGTGTTCCTATGTGTGTGTGTGTGTTTTTTTTTTCTTTTCTTTTCTTTTTTTTTTCTTCTGAAGTGAAATCACGTACGCTCTCCAATCAAATTCCAAAAATTTTAAATTCATATCTACCTATCCTAGTATGTTATTAACAAGCTTTCAATAGAGCATTCACCCTAGAGAAGAAAACATTGAAATAATTATGAAAGAAAATTTTTAATACTAAATTCAACAGAAGTAACATCAATGCCAACTACAAGAAAGCATGCTCATGCTTGCTGTAATAATCATTATCCATAAAACACGCTCTTATCCATCTAGATATTGTTTCAATCTCTAAATAATTATAATAAATTGCAGCCATTTTGCATTCTTTAAGTGCCAAATAAATGAGTGAATATGAGAATGATGCAAACCCAATGAGGAGATTAAAATTGATTTATTAAATCCATCTTTCTACAATTCCTTGAGACCTCTTGGTTATGTTTTTCTCCCGGTGAAGATTGTTTGGATTGCATCAGTCCCTTCTAAAGTGGCCTTTTTTTGTTGGTTGGTGGGTATCAATAAGTGTTTGACCTTGGATCATCTTATTGGTAGACGTCATATTATGCCCAATAGATGTATTTTGTGTAAAGAAGAAGCGGAAACGGTGAACCATCTTTTTATTCATTGTTCGGTTGCAAGGAGCCTTTGGATGTTCACTTTCAATGTTTTTGGTGTCCATTGGGTTCTTCCTTCATCTACTTATAGTCTTCTCTCTAGTTGGTTTCTTAAAGGGGGCAATAAAGAGGCTAAAGCAGTGTGGAGGATGGCTCCCCATGCTATTTTTTGGTGTATTTGGAAGGAAAGAAACCGTTGGACTTGTGAAGGGATTGATAGATACATCATTGATCTCAAATCCGGTTTTACTAAGGCCCTTTTTTTGTGGTACTCTAGCTTTGCTAAGATTAGTAAACCTTCTTTTGTTGGATTCCCTAAAGTTATAAAGGGATCTTTTTTTTGTTGCTTTGATGCTTTGTTCTTGTAAATGTCTCATGTACTTGGGCTAAGCCTTTTGTTATTAATACATACTTTACTTCATCAAAAAAAAAAAAAAAAATTAAATCCATCTACTTCAAGATTGAATCACAAGTTCGCAACTGTTTACGAGACATCCTAGATCTTAGTCTTCGGAAATTGGTTTCACATGGCACCAAATAAAATGTGAAAAGAGAAAAATACAGTCATATGAGTAGGTCCATAATGGGTTCATAAACTATTTGGCTAAGACTAGGATCCAAAAAAAGCAAAATAAACTCAATTAATGCCATCAAAAACCAGCTTAATAATAAAAAGAAAATAAAATGACAATGAAACAACTTAGCAGGACCAAAAGATATAACTGAAACCTGTGATAAACCCATTCAACAAAACATCAAAATATCAAACCAATAATAGCACAAGATGGTTGTGCATATGTAATTACTACTTAAAAGATCTTCCTAGTATTTGATAATCTCCATGGATCTCAAGATCATTGTTGTCTTCACAAATCCTTAATCTCGCAAAATAGCATGACCATCATTGATTTGGATCCCTCAAACAACATACTTGTGATGATTAATTGGGTAATGCTTAAGTGATTAGAACCTGCTTTGATACCAAAACTAATGAGTAACTTCCTCTTGGGGCTCTTCAAAGTGAGAAATGAGAAAGAAAATGGACAGAGTAAGGAAAAATGAGTGTTAAGTTTCCAACCTAATAGCCTAAGGTAATAAATGGAGGGTCCAAACAAGTATATGAAGTTATGTCAAACTCGATATTTAATCGATGTCAGACTTCCCAACATTCCCCCTCACGTGCACGCCTAACAACACAACAGTGGGCATATCACGTGGACAACAAAGACGGGCTCATGAGCGAAACAGGCCCAAGAACGACATGCTCTAATACCATGTTAAGTTTCCAACCTAAAAACCTAAGCTTAAAGGTGGAGGGCCTAACAAGGTATAAGAAAACATGTTTAACTCGATATTTAGGTGGAAGGCCCAAACAAATATATGAAGCTATATCAAATTTTATAAATAATTGATGTGGGATGTGGTATTTTTCCAATAGTGAAATTAAAAAGAAAAAGGGGACAAAAGCAAACTTCTTTGTATTCCAAATCTTTTTAATAAGCTTTTGAAACCTCTCCCATAATATCAATTAAAACAAGAACAGTAAACATAATATGATCAAACTGAAACTATGAATTGATCTGCCATCTTTAAACAATACAACCTATATTAGCAAGAAATCATGAATAAAAATAATGGATGAAGAAACTAAATGCACAGCAAAGTCTTTATATTGGCAAGAATTCTTAATCTGAAATGGCAGAATTTGCACAACTGTATGTTTACTGGCTAAATTTATGTGTCCTATGGACTTATTTTCCCCCTGAATCTCTGAATACCAACTACAGTGTTGACTGCTATATCACCCTATCACACCAGCTACTCATCTATCTCATTTCTCCCTGCATAATTCTATAAAGGAGGCACATAACCTAATCCATCAATAGAAAATCATTGCATCTAATCCAAATTATCATTGCCACCATTTCAACATGGAATACAAGGAACATACCATCACAAAAAAATCTTGTGAAGTCAAGCATGCATTCTTTGCAGCAACAAAGCAATCCATGTCATCATAAACATTTACTGTGAATCAAAATATCCATTTCTCCTAAAACAGCTCGAGAAGAGTGCCACATGCTTCTTCATTTTAAAGATCAAGAAAAAAATTAACTTTCATCATAATTGTTGGTGACTTCTTCACAGTTCCTTTATTTCATGTGGCATTGCAGCTGCAAGAATCGTCCAAACATACTATCACAAATTAAATGATGCCCAACTCCTATGTTTCATTGACTTGGGTATGGTTGTTGGGTGCTGGTATGTGTCCATGTGTCGGACTCGCCTACTTTCCAAAGATTTTTCACTATTTTGAAGTGTTCAAGGAGTAGCCACACCCATGTCACAAGTGTCCGACGCGGGTACTTCACACATTTTGAAGTGTTCATGTAACATAGCCCAACTCAACCATCTTTTTAGAGTGAATCCGTATCCCATATCCACAAAATTCGACAGCCCCACCAGCTAATTATTTAAATTAGTCAGTAAGACATTGAAAAGATGCTAGACATTAACATGTTCACAGTCTGAGGTGGCCAAAAGAAAACATCATTTAATACAAACATTTTTCCTACCAACTCCAACCACTGTACCATCTCATAAAAAACAAGAAAGCATCACAATTAATTGAAGCCAAGGCAGTAAGAAGCCTACTCTCTGCCACTTCAGATTGAAATCCTGTAAGTATCTGTCAAGTCATAGAATAGGGTGTTGGTAAATTCCGGTGTCAAGCCACGGTTGGCTTGATTGTCTTTCATTGCTCATGATAAGATTCGTGCATGAACAGTGAAGCTCAACTTTGGCTCTGAATCTCTCTCTAGGCATGGTAAGTAGACTTAGAGGCCTTGTGTGGACCATGGTGATTAGATAGTGTCCTCGTCCTTTGAGTCTTAGTTTTAGTGTTGTTCAGGTTAGAAATGATGCTATGGTCTTTGGAACACAATCCGATTAGCCAACGTTCAAATGCTTTGGAACCGTGTCTGATAATGCATTCGAACAAGGAGTAGGAAGAGTGTTGTAAAACTCTCTGGGTACTCAATCAAACATTGGCCTAGTGTTCGAACATGAAGTTGGCCAAGAGTTTCAGTAACTCTCATGTAACTCTGTGTTCGAACACCAGTAGGCCACGTCTGAACATGATAGAAGGTGAGAAATTCTCTTCAACACGCCAAAATGCTCATATGGTCCCTTTTTCCCTCTTTTTCCAACCCTAGGTATAAATACCTGTCTCTCTCAATATGAGAGGCAGGTAGAGAATAAGAGAGAGTTATTGAGTTGGAGCCTTGGAAGCACTCTCATTCCTCCATCAATTCCTTGGAAAGAGATTTCACCATTAATACTCCTCTTCTCATTTATGGTGCTTGTTTTATGAGAGATCTAGCCACCACATTCCTTTTCCTCATAAAAAGGTGAAAGCTTGTGAGATTCCAGAGTTTTCCATCTCATCCACAAAGGAAGTTGTTTGAGTTGCTTACTCAGAAGCCACGTGGAGATTTTCAGACCATAGCTCAGGGATAATGCTGCTGTTTACTCGAAAAGATCTATCACTAGATCATCCGACAACGATTTGCGTAATGAGTTTGAATCTAAGTTGTTTGATTGAGTCTTGTAAGTCTTCTTTTCTAGTGGATTGAGTTTTTGGTGGCCACGGTTTTTACCCGCTTTTGGGTTCTTTATGTATATCTTGCGTCTCTTCATTGGCTTCATTTTTGTTGAATGTGTGGTAGATGAAAATGATGTGTAGAATAGGAATATGTCTTAATAATTTTTGTTTAGGGGATAATTTTTATAAACACCTATTCCACCCCCTCACCCTCCTAGGGCTAGGTGACTTAGTGAATCCTACAATCGCTTTTATAGAATCTCTTGTGCTTTTATGATATCTTCATTGACATTGGATTCTTCAATTAGAATGAATGAATATGTAGATGAATAGTGACTCAAGTGTTGCACCAACTGGGAAGCCCAACAAGGCAAAAGAATAAAGAAATTGTGAAAGAGGATGATTACCAAAAAGATAGATTAGATACCAATCCATCAAGAAGAAAGAAGAACTACCTACCCTTGTGTAGCCCAGTCAGTATGGGCGAACTTGTGATTGCATGGTTAGGCGCACGGTCACGGGTTCGATTCCCCGCTAGGACAACCCAAAATTTAAGTGGGGGACCGTGGCAATGGGTTGCTGCGCTAGTCTCCCCGGGGGTTAAGGTTCCATGGGTTGGTCAAAAGGGCCCTGCTGGGAAGGTTCCCCCATTATCAAAAAAAAGAAAAAAAGAAAGAAAAAAAAAGAACTAATATCTTGTAGAGGGAACTGAAATTAAAATTAGTTACTATAATTATTAAATATGATGGTAATTGCATTATTATGGTTCCGTAATTAATAATCTCCTCAACACAATTAACAAAATCACTCAGCATCGTTAGCACATATGGCAGATAAATGGAGAAGATACAAGCTGAGTACCAACCAATTTAAAACTTTCAGTGCTTGCATATCATATGGCAGTAACTAATCAGCAGCCCTCAACCTGCAGTAGAGACTAAGGATCCCTTTCAACACTGCAGTCCCCAAACCTAATGTGCTACTCACATCTATTAGACAGCCGTAAATCAAAATACTCAGCTTGATAATCTCAAAACCAAACCAACTGAATAAAATTTATCACATAAATGAGACGAAGTTTGCTGACTCAATGAAGTCCAATTAAGCAGCAATCTCTTATATAACCCATCTAAAGCATCTCAAAATATCATAACCCACATTCCAAAATGCATACTAGACAAATGACAAAAAAACAATAAATGAATGAAAAAGGTTGACAAAAAAAAATTATAATAAAAAGCCACCAAAAGAACCCAACGTATGTTCATTGACTAGTTCATATCTAATCCAAACCCACCCCTCACCCACCAACGAAAAAAAGAGAGAAAAAACCACAACTTACAAAAAAATGAAGGTATGAGAATATTTCCAATCATAAAGTTACCATGATTTTCATCACAACCAGATGACCACATCACTATGAGCATTTTTGTTATTCTAACAAAAGATTCATAGGAAGTACATTTGACAACAAAAACCTCGTGTATCACACATTAGGATCGCATCTTTCTCAAGCCACAAATGTCACAAATAAATATTTAAAATCCAAGATCCCAATTAGGGATATTGTCCTGCAAAAATTATCGGTATTCAAATAGAATCTTTAGTTAACACCAATCATCTTCTAAGCTACTCCATTAAAAATAATAAATAAATAAATAAAAACCCCTCATCTAGATAAAATACATTGTAGAAATTCAGAATTCTAGTAATTAAACAAAGCATTAGTCCCAAACTCCCAATTCTAGCAACTATACATATTAATTTTATGAAATGAGATGCAAAAGATGATCAGGGTGTGATAAAGAAGTGTGTAAATGAACGAGAAGCCCCATTTTCCATAACTGTATAATTACAGTAGCAAAAGAGAGCAAAACCATACCACAGACTCAAGAATTTTCCCATATCGACCAAATGCATCTTCGAGGTGCCTCTCAGTTGTGTTCCACGCCAACCCTCCCACAAATATACGGTTCTCTTCTCTCCCAGCCATCTTCTATAGAAGAAAAAAAACAAAAACCCTAAGCAAAACCCTAGAATGAGGCAGCTCATTGAATCAACACATACATAGAGATATATGTTGCAGGTAAATCGAAGAGATGAGTTGTTCTATACCTGACTGTTTCCCTCTCTCTCTCTCTCTCTCTCTCGCCTTATTTCGTGCTGTAAGAAACAACTGTTTGTTGCTTCGACGGTCGGTGAGGTAGCCGGAAACTTGATGAACTTACGCCAAAAACCCTACACTGTAGACGCTCCAGCAGCGTACCACCAAGTTGAGTCTGAACCCAACATAGCCAATCAGCAGGCTGGTTTGGAAACAAAAGTCCAATTTTATGTGTACTTACATTATTGGATTTATTTCTTCTCGGGGTGGTTATTTAAAATTTTTATAAAAAATATGAAAGGTCCTCTCGAGACTAACCGTACCCTCCACTAGAAAACATTATATAAAATAATTTTGTAAAAAAAAGTTCCAAAATATGTTGTTTTAGTAGAGTTTTTGATTATTTTTCATGAAACATATCGTAAAAATGAAACATAAAATTGTAAATGACCAAAACGTCCTCTTAAACGTTAGATTTTGAAAAAGATTTATTTTACAATGTTGTTTGGAATGAAGTGTCTAGTGAACAACGAGTTTAGTTTTCATATATTTATATTTTTTTATAAAACCTTAAAAAAAGTAAACCAAGTAGGGGATACAAATGAATTTTTGTGATAACAATAGCTCACAATAGCTTGCCTCTTTCTTCTCATTCTCATACCATTAATTTTAAGTGTAAATTAACAGAAACCCCCTAATGTTTAGCCATTTTTCACATAACCAACCCTTTTAAAGAAAAAATAAAAAATTGATGCAGTGTCCCCCTGGTTAGGTTTTGGGGTGAAAAATTGAGTAGAAATTGGGTAAAAAAATATATATATATACACTAAAAAACACTCTATCCATCTCATGTGCTCAATATTCACCCACTCCCTTAATGTTTTTCTACCTAATTTCTACTCGATTTTTCACTCGAAACCTAATCAAGAGGAGACATTATATCGATTTTTTCTTTAAAGGATTATGTAAAAAAAAGACTAAAAATTAAGAGGGTTTCTTGTACTTTACCTTAATTTTAATTATACGCATGAGAAATGTAAAAGTAAATTATAGGGTAAATTGTAGAAAACTACCCTTATTTTTGGGGTGTATTTTACTTTAGTACCCTCAAGTTTAAAAAACATCAATTTGGTACCCAAGATTTTTAAAAAACATCAATTTGGTACTCAAGATTTTTGTTGACTTAAAATCAGTAATGATGTTAACGGTGTTTTGAAACTCTAGCCAAACTCCATTTTTTCCGACCAACTTTCTTTCTTTCTTTCCCCCAATTTTTTTTTTCCTTTTTTTTTTCACGGGAAGGAAGGAGGGAGAGAGTGAGATGGGAGGGAGTTGGCCAGAGTGGCTTTCGTTGAGGTCCTTTCCTCTCCTACCCTCCCATCTCACTCTCTCCTTCTTTCCTGTGAAAAAAAAAAAAAAAAAAGTTGGCCGAAAAAAATGGAGTTTGGCCGGAGTAGGGAATTTGGCCAGAATTTCAAAACATAGTCAAAACCGTTACTGATTTCAAGTCAATAAAAATCTTGAATACCAAATTGATGCTTTTTGAATTTAAAGATATTAAAGTAAAACGCACCCCAAAGGTAGGGATAGTTTTCTGCAATTTACCCAAATGAGTGACAATCGACAACTCATGTTGATAGGTCATACATGTCACGTCACGTCATGTCATGTCAAGATACAAGTTTCTTATAACTATTTTTACCTTCTCTAACTTTTTACACATGAATGCGCCTATGGTCTAATGGCATGTCCCATCCTAATAAGAGTGTGAGGTTTGTAGAGATCTTGATTACTACTTTGTGTGGATGCATGTGTGGGTATACGTTTTCTCCTATTGTTTGGGGAGAACATTTTAGATAAATTATACTGCAAATGAGTTAAGCCAAGCTCAACTTTTTGTTATTTGAGCTTGGCTCATTCTAAAGCTTAGTTATTTAAGCTTGATGTATGAGTTCTTTATGAGCCGAGACGAGCTACACTTTGGTTTCTTTGAGTTTGGTTCATTTGCAGCCTTAGCTATAATGTATAATAGGATAAATATTAACATTTAATAGAGAAAGAAACAAAAGAATTAGCTATCTATAATATAATAATGCATAAAGTGGTGCTATTGATTTCTAATTTTCATTCCTAATTTCTTTCCACTAATGATGTGAATGTTGTCATATGAAAATATAGATTTTTTTAGTGTTTTCTACACACATGCCACATTTGTCGCCGCATCATTAAAACACAAACTAGAAAATTATTAGGGATGAATGGAATCGTATGGTAGTAAGGTAGGGGACTTGTTTAATCTTTATAGCTAGGCTTGTTTGGTATCAAACTATCAATTCAACTCAACCCAACCCACCTACATTACAAGCTTACCTATATTTGGAGTATTTAATCACTAGAACCATAGTAAAGGCATATTGCGTATTCATTTTGAAATGGAAGGGAGTTCATATCCTTTGTGGGGAAGACAGGATTAAAATTCGAACATGTTCAGAAAATTAGTATGTAACCTGGAACTAAAACATACACGAAAATTAGTAACTAACATTGGGCCTAATCAAGAAAATTAGGCATCCACGGGCACGCATATTCAGTGCCTGTATGACCATTCTCACTCAATATATAGTGGGGCTATAAATAAATAAAGTGAAATCGAAAAATAGGCTTCTCAAATTTCACCAATAAATTAATGAGCTTAAAAATAAGACCGTGTCATTCACACTTGCCTTTCCCCTAAAGTGCTATAGTGGAGTGCAAAAAATTTTTGAAAAATGCAATTATAAATCCCCTAAAAATAAAGTTCAAATTTAAAACTCTAAATGAATGAGCTTAAAAACAATGTAATGTAATTTACACTTGCTATTGCAGTATGCACTCATAAGTCTCAAAGTAGAGTGCAAAATGTTATTCGAATCCAGAACGCATTTATCAAACCAAAAATGACCCATTTTGCAGGCCTACCCAATGGTACCTTTCACCAAAAAGGCTTATTTAAAAAGAATTTAAACTAGTTCTGTAGGGACTCATCCAACGAAGGAGATCCCTTCAAAAATTGGCGTATGCCGCTATTTGCGGCGAGCACACGGTATTCTTTAGTAAAAGGCGAAAGAATAGTTCGCTTTGTGCTCACCGCGCGGCTGCGTGAATTGCAATGTAAACTCCAAAGACCCTATATAAGAGCATCCATATGGTTAGCTAGTCACTCCTAGCCGATGTGGGACTATCTTGGTTTGCATTTATGATTTGTCATACTCCTCTGCTTCCAAGTTACAACATTGGCTGCCGTCGGTCATTACCAAATGATTTAACACTTCTTCTTTCAGTTGATGAGGTTGGATGGTCTAAGAGCATTTTCAAAGGTTAGCTATCCAAACCTTTTTGTTATTTTAACCTTCAAGGGATTAGCTATATAGCTAGTAAGTTATCGTCATTTCGGTATTTAGCTAACAAATGTTTAGTAGCTAAACTTTTTTTTGTAAAAAATGTGACATTTTCCCTTTCTTTATGCGACATATATTCATTCTTTCTCACTCCATCAAATAATTAAAAAATTAAATATTATCAATCAAAAAATTTTAATAGTTAAAAAATAACTATTATCATTGGATTATACTCACTTGGATATCTAGTTAGCTATTTTTTTTATAAAAAAAAAATTTAAAAATGTCATATTGCTAACTAAAGTAGCTAAAAAATAGCTAGCACCCTTGGAGATGCTTTAATAATCCATGGAAAAATGTTGAAACCCATATGATGATCATTACAGGTATGCGTGTATGCTTATCCAGTCAGTAATATATCACCAATCTTCTTTTACAGAAAGGAGGGGAAAAAATGAAAAATAGAAAATAAAAGAACAAAATTTCATCCTAGCCACCAATCAGAAGTATTTGATATTTGATCACTGCTTTTTCTTCTTTCTTTTTTATTTTTTTATTTTCTTTTTCTTTCTTTCTTTCTTTTGGTTGCTAAGTCACTACTCTCTTCTCTTATCATCTGATCGAAAATCTAATCTACAATGCTATGCTTATCATGCATAGACAACAATGTGTCATAGATCTATTGCTCAAGTACTAAGCTGGCTATATATTTTTCTGGCAGTGAGATCTTGGTTACAACTCCACGTGGATGTGTGTGTGTGGTGTGTGTATTCTCCTATTGTTTGGGGAGAACATTTTAGATAAAATTGTTTTGCAAATGAGTTAAGCCAAGCTGAACTTTTTGTTATTTGAGCTTGGCTCATTCAAAAGCTTAGTTATTTAACCTTGATGTATGAGTTCTTTATGAGCCGAGACGAGCTATGCTTTGGTTTCTTTGAGTTTGGTTCATTTAATAAACAAATGAACTCAAATTAGTGAACTTGTTCACGAATTGCTCACAAACAGTTTGATTTGTTTGTAGTCTGACAAATCACCGGTCATAAAATAGGTATTTAAAATGTAAGCTAATATAAGATTATAATTATAATAATTATATTTTTTTTGAGTCCCATCCACAGACCCAAAACAAACATGTTCACAAGTCCTATCAAGTCAAGCTTAACTTTCTCTGGACTTGGCTCGTTTATTAAACAAGCCTAAACTTTGAACTTGGGTTTGGCTCATTAATAAATGAGCAAGCTCAAATGAGCTCTATCAAACTTGTTCGTGAGTTGCTCACGGACACTTTGGTTCATTTGCAGCACTAGCTATGATATATAATAGGATAAATGTTAACATTTATAGAAAGAAACAAAAGAATTAGCTATCTATAATATAATAATGCATAAAGTGGTGCTATTGATCTTTAATTTTCATTCCTAATTTCTTTCTACTAATGATGTGATTGTTGTCATATCAAAATATAAAATTTTTTAGTGTTTTTTACGCACATGCCACATCTATCACCACATCATTAAAACAAACACTATAAAATTATTAGGGATGAATGTAATCGTATGGTAGTTAGGTAGGGGATTTGTTTAATCTTTATAGCTAGGCTTGTTTGGTATCAAACTATCAATTCAACTCAACCCAACCCACCTACATTGCAGGCTTACCTATATTTGGAGTATTTAATCACTAGAACCATAGTAAAGGCATATTGCGTATTCATTTTAAATGAAATGGGAGTTCATATCCTTTGTGGGGAAGACAGGATTAAAATTCAAACATGTTAGAAAATTAGTATGTAACTTAGAGCTAAAACATACACAAAAATTAGTAATTACCATTGGGCCTAATCAAGAAAATTAGGCCTCCACGGGCACGGTTATTCAATGCCTGTATGAGCATTCTCACTCAATAGTAGGGCTATAAATAAACTGAGTGAAATCAAAAAATAGGCTTCTCAACCTTCACCAAAAAATTAATGAGCTTAAAAATAAGGCCGTGTTATTCACACTCGCCTATACACTCAAAATTTTTTCGAAAAATGCAATTATAAATACCCTAAAAATAAAGTACAAATTTAAAACTCTAAATGAATGGGCTTTTTAACATGGTAATGTAATTTACACTTTCTTTTTTTTTTTTTTTTTTTTTGCTAAGAAGGTAATGCAATTTACACTCGCTTATGTAGTATGCACTCATAATGGAGTGCAAAATGTTACTTCGAATCCAAAACACATTTATCGAACCGAAAAAGACCCATTTTGCAGGCCCACTGGCCAATGGACTTCAACCATGAAGGCTTACTTAAAAAGAATTTAAACTAGTTCTGTAAGGATTCATCCAACGAAGGAGATCCATTAAAAAATTGGCATATGCCGCTCTTTGCGACGAGCACACGGTATTCTTTAGTAAAAGGCGAAAGAATAGTTCGCTCTGTGCTCACCACGCGGCTGCATGAATTGCAGGATAAACTCCAAAAACCTTATATAATAGCATCCATTTGGTTAGCTAGTCACTTCCAGTCGATGTGGGACTATCTTGGTTTGCATTTATGATTTAACATACTCCTCCACTTCCAAGTTACAACCTTAGCTGCTGTCAGTGCTTGTTTGGGATAGCTGCAACTTCTGCTGTTAATCAGAATCAGAAGAGAATCAGAAGCTACTAGTAGTGGAAGAGAATCCTCCGAGTGTTTGGAAATTAATTTCAAAATTGATTTTGCTACCATAAGTGATTTTTTTTCCTGTTTGGCAAGAGTTGCTGCTGAAGTGATTTTAACCCTGAAATGACAATATTACCCTTAGAAGTAGTGTTTTTGTTGGTTTGACATCCACCAAAGTGATTTTACTAAAATTTCATTTTTTTTTTTAGAGGGCATATGAATTGAATACAATAAAATACTTGATCGAACATGTGGAACATGACTTTTTATATCAGCAATGGCCACCGGCTCTCATTTCATAATCAAATGTATACTTGGATGGGGTTTCTTCCATCCAGATCCTCCTTCCGAAATTGTCCTAAAAAAAGAACAACCTACAAGTTATAATTGGTTCCGCTGTGGGAGCTGCAGTTACGGTGGTGTTTCTGATAGGCTTGTGTTATTTCTGCTCGGTAGCCTGCAAGTCAAAAACTATTCAAAAGGGTGGAACGGCAAGCTGTATCTCACGAACTTCCTCCAATCTTGGCCGGTTCTTCACATTCCAAGAAATTCTGGATGCGACCAACAAATTCGACGAAAGCCTGCTTCCCTCAATGATATTAGCACATACTTCCCTCAAAAAATTTGATTTGAGAAGGAGATCAAAACCTCCAAGACATTGGGGGAAAAAAATGGGGTTTCATGCGTTGAATTTAGGGGGAAAAAAACTGGGTTTCACGGTTGAATTTAAGGGGAAAAAAATGGGTTTCATGCGTTGAATTTAGGGGGGGGAAAAAAACTGGGTTTCACGGTTGAATTTAAGGGGAAAAAAAATGGGTTTTATGCGTTGAATTTAGGGGGAAAAAAACTGGGAGAGAGATCGGAATGTTTGGCCGCCTAGAAGCTTCTTGATTTGGATGGATGATCGGCTGGTGCTGAGAGAGATCGGCTGGTGCTGAGAGAGAAGCTTGAGAGATCGGCTGGTGCTGGTGCTTGAGAGATCGGAATGCTGGGTGAGGCAAAGGCTGGAAATATGTGAGAAGCTCTCAGATCGAAATGCTGAGAGAGAAGCTTAACGTTAGGGTTGAGGATATGGTTGGTATTGTCTTATTCATGTGTTAAAACGTAGGGGCAAGGCTGGAAATATGTGAAGTTTCATTAAATGGCAAAACTGATTCCCGGTCAACTTCTGCTAAAAGCTTCCCTACCCCAGCTTCTTCCATAATCCACCAAAATCACTTCTGGTGATCAAAATAGATTCTGAAAAACCATACCTAAACAGGCCCTAAATAGATTATGGGCCATGGAATAGATTTTGAGCCTTTTGGAATCCAATCCAAACAGGCACTCAATCATTTCCAAATGATTTAACACTTCTTTCAATTGATGAGGTTGGATTAGGCCTCATCAAAAGCCTAAAGCCCATGGACAGTCCAAAGCCCGAAGGAAAAAGCCCAACCCGAATACCCTTGGGTTAGACCTGGACCTTTACTTGAAGCCCGAAGTCCGACACTGTAGCATAATATATCATTATAAATATTTTCCAATTTTTTGGGAAAGTATTTTTTAGTGACCACTTCTGAAATTAATACCAATAAAAGGGTATTTCTGTTACCTTACAACAAATGGATAGTCAACGTAATACAAAGTGACTAATAATGTACTCTGTTTTGGTATTACAATCGGAAGTGATCACCAAAAGGTAATGTTTTACTTTTTTTTCTTTTGTTACAACACTAATAGAAGGTTACTATGGCTTAGGCCAGAGGCCCAAAGCACAAAAAGCCCAATCCCCTGGGCTAGGCCTGGGATTCACATTTTCCTTCATGGCCTAGCCCGGCCCAAGGACTGGCCCAGCTTGAGAAAAAGTGCCCAAGCCCCACCCAGCCCAGCCCGATGCCAAGGCCTAGGTTGGATGGTCTAAGAGCACTTTCAAAGGGTTAGCGATCAACCCCTTTTGTTATTTTAACCTTCAAGGGATTAGCTATATAGCTAGTAAGTTATTGTCATTTCGGTTAGTTATATTTAGCTAACAAATGTTTAGTAGCTAAGCCTTTTTTAGTAAAAAATGTGACATTTTCTCTTTTGCACCATATATTCATTCTTTCTCACTGCATCAAACAATTAAAAAAAATAAACATTATTAATCAAAAAATTTAAATAGTTAAAAATTAACTATTATCATTAGATTATACTCACTTAGATAGCTAGTTAGCACATTTTTTTTTTTAAATTTAAAAATGTCATATTGCTAACTAAAGTAGCTAAAAAATAGCTAGCACCCTTGGAGATGCTTTAATAATCCATGGAAAAATGTTGAAGCCCATATGATGATCATTACAAGCATGCATGTATGCGCATCCAGTCAGTAATATTTCACCGAACTTCTTTCATAGAAAAGAGGGAAAAAAATGAAAAATAGAAAACAGAAAAACAAAATTTCATCCTAGCCAATCAGAAGTATTTGATATTTGATCACTGCTTTTTTTTTTTTCCTTCTTTCTTTCTTTCTTTTGGGCTGCTAAGTCACTACTCTCTTCTCTTATCATCTGATCGAAAATCCAATCTACAATGCCATGCTTATCATAGACAACAATGTGTCATTGATCTGTTGCTCAGGTACTAAGCCGGCTGTATATTTTTCTGGCAGTGAGCTGCTATAACAAGTCAGATTCTAGATAAGTATCCTATAAATCCCACATAGGGACCTTTCATATATAATTGCACATCTTAGATTAATTGCGCCAAGCTGATAACCTAGTTAGATTAATTTTTACATACACATACATTAATTGATTGTACCAAGATGATAATGAAGTTAGATTAATTTACACACTGATTGCCCACAACTGATTGCACTAAGTTGATTCAATTTTACACACACTGATTGCATCATGCCGGTAATAAGGTCAGATAATTAATTTTTGGATGGTTGCCTATGGGGCTACTGCTCGAATGGTATGTTTCCTCTTTTAAGAGAAGGGTTTGAAAGAGGTTGTGATTTTAACTCATTTTAAGTGCACGTGTCGAGTAAAGGAGTTATAAAAAGGTAGATAGGCTACCCTCGTTGCGTAATCCAAAGGTCTATTAAGCTCTTGTTTGAACAATCATAATTATAAAAATAATTTTTGGATAATCAAGTTCCATGATCGATGGTCGCATTACTCTGATTGGTGTCACCAGTGAATGCCATTTTCCCAACCATCAGGATGATAATTAAATTGGACCATCTGGTTTAATTGAAGCATATTTCTTTCACATTACTAAGTCCCTATAGTTTAAAAAAGTTCTACCTTTCGTGTGTATACCTGTGAAGTTGAAATCATTTTTTAATCAAAAAAATTTGAAGTACGTTGACGTGTGAACAACAATGGTAGAATTTTTTTATCACCCCAATTTTGGAGTAATGACACTGAGAAATCCTCGATATACATTGACCTCACACGAGGTATGATACCACAAAGGGGGGCCAAATAAATGACGTCCAAGGCCGTCCACCCCAAAGAAACAAAAGGGTATCCTTCTTTTATTGGTAAATAAATGGTAACTAACAAAATAAGGGCCGCACTTAGCCAAAAATAAATAAATAAATAAATAAAAGGGTCGCATAGAGCCTTCGATTAGACCTCTAAAAAAAACCTCTTCTGGACTTCTGGTCTTCTGCTAAAGATGGTTATGACAGTTACCCTCCACCCACCATAGAATCTGGATTTCTTTTCTGTCTCACTTGCCAGTTTGCCAATGCCTTTGAGTTGTCCGTACATCCATCATCCATCCGCCTGCCTGCCTCCCTCTCTCTCTCTCTCTCTCTCTCTCTCTCTCTCTCGCTTGTGAGTCTTCAATGTAACTGTGACACGGCCAATAAGAACCAAACAAAGTGAGATTATGGGATAAAAAAATATTTGACAATCTCACTTGCTCGACTCTTATTAGTCCATATCGTCACATTAGTTGTGTCACAGTTACATACTAGTTTTTCCCGTTTCTCCCCTATGTGAGAATTCTAGGTCCCACCAATGCCCAATCAATTGCCAACTAATGCCGGCCGTTTGATTTCAAGTACCTTGTCTCACCCTTGTCCCAAAGTGGTTCCACACTTGAAAACTTATATAATGAAATGACTTAGAAGAGACAGGGAGAATTGACTGATAAATTAAGTGAGAGAGGAAGATAGAGAGAGCAGCTATGGCAGATGCTAGGAGGATGGAAGAAGGGCTTGGTCATACACCCTTAATTGTCAATGAAGAGGATCAACTCAGTGAGAAAGTCGATAAGAAAAAGGGTGGGGATGGCATCGACAATGAGAAAGGGGAGAGAAGTAGTGCAGCACTAGATCAGCCCCTCGTACCAAAGGCGGAGGATCCATCACCAAAGGGGGAGGAACAACCGCTGATAAAGCAGAAGACTAAGAGGGTTGCAACCTTGGATGCATTCCGAGGCCTTACCATAGTCGTAAGTACATATACAGCAAAGCAATCCGTCATTTTACTATAATATAAGGCGTGATTGATGCAACTTGCATTAAGCATGTTTTATATTGAATGGTGAGATTGAGGTCATCTAATGCAAGTTGCATCTGATGCACCTTATAATAGATGACTGGTCAAAGCTAATATATATGTAGTTATACTTCTCAATGATTTGAAAGACTTGTGTGTACTTGTTTTCCTATCTAGCGTATACTCTATAGGGTCTCTGCTGGGACTATAGCTGGGAGATGGCTTTGATTCTGTAGTACTAACTAGTGTTAGAATGTGTGTAGGTAATGATATTGGTGGATGATGCTGGGGGAGCATATGCGCGGATCGATCACTCGCCATGGAATGGGTGCACATTGGCCGACTTTGTGATGCCTTTTTTTCTCTTCATTGTTGGGGTTGCAATCGCCCTGGCTCTCAAGGTACATTTTTGCCCTGCTTCCAAAAAAAATGATAGGACATACACAAATAAATGCGTATTAATTTGGGCACAATGTTGGATGGCCGGCCGACAGTCATTTCCCATAGAAATATGTTCTAGGACTGCAACTTGGGTAGGTTGAGCACTTAAAGCTTTTCCAATCCGAACCCAATCCAGTCAGTGAACAAGTTTGGACAATAGTTTTTCATACGTGTAATGCTACTTTGCCCCACACTTTTGACCTACACTTTGCCCTACTAGTGTATTTGGAAGAATAAGAATTATAATCATATCAGTAGGTCTCACAACTTTACCCTTCCAAATACATTGGTAGGACAAAGCGTAGGACAAAATTGTGGGGTTACCTAGCATTACCCTTTTCATACATTGGGTTGGGTTTGGGTTAGAAAATCCCGACACGCTTTCAATTTTGGTTGGGATTGGGCAGAGGGGTTAGGCAACCCAAACCGAACCTGAACCTGACTTGTATAATATATAATTTTTAAACATATTGAATAATGTCTTTTAACATGGTTGCTTACGTACTCAATTATATATATGTCAATGTTTTGAATTCTTCAAATGTTTAATTTTTTAGATGCTTTCATCTTCTACTTCTTTATTTTTTTTGGTAAAAAAATTATTTTTTGAATTGACATGAATTCTAAGTTAATCAATAGAATTGTGATAAATAAGATTTGTGTGCATATGCAATAATGCATTTTAATTCAAATGGTTTCAAATTTTTCTCTTTAAAGAAGGATTTTTAAAAATATAAAATAAAAAATAAACAAGCCAACTTATTCAACCTACCTAACCTTGTTCGTGCTGTGCCCAATCCGAGTCCACCCAACTCAAACACAGGTTGAGCATGGGCTGGAGAATCACAATCCGAAGAATGGACTGGGCTAGAATTGGGTTGCGGGTTTTATATTTAAGGCTGAACTTAAGATGACCTCTTAACCCACCTCAACCTACCCAAGTTGCAGCCATAACTAAGTTTTAATTGTAGAGTTAGTGTTGGAGGACTCATAAACAGTCATTCTGTATAGAGATGAAGGATGGTCCCACCTCTATCTCAATGCTGGACGCGACGACACATCCATGGGGCAAAGTGGCATTATCCGAATCACCTTACCATCCTTGAGTAATGCTGTCAAATTTGCAGGCAAAAATTTATCCAATAAACTTAAAGCATGGGGTCAACAATAAAGGTCTTTCCCTGACTATACATGCCACATATCTCTGGCATGTCAATGCTTAGAAATGACCTCTAAAACCACCATCCATAGATTTAATGGATTTGATACAAATAGGAGTACTGAGTAGTCATCTAATGCAATAGTTGATCTTGATGTTACAGAAAATTCCCAAGATAAATGCTGCAATCAAGAAGATCATCATTAGGACATTGAAGCTTCTTTTTTGGGGAATTATTTTGCAGGGTACCACTGATATTTTATTATACTCCACTAAATTTCTCTTCCCTTCTTTTAAACACGTGACCCTTGACACTTAGTTTCTCTGTGCCTATGATCACCCTACACACTGCAGGAGGATACTCTCACGCGCCCGATGATTTGGCATATGGAGTTGACATGAAACAAATCCGATGGTTTGGCATCCTCCAGGTCATATCTTCACCTCAGCTATATATAAATATCCTCCAAAAGGCATAAATATCCTATATCTAGTAAATTTTTTTGAATAGAATACTAGTTGAAATGAGTCTCTTTTTAAACCCAAACTATTTTTTCTACTGACCACCATTCTTGGTCTGCCTAAGCAGAGAATAGCATTAGTATACTTCGTCGTGGCTCTGATAGAGACTTTGACCACCAAGCGCAGACCAACTGTCCTAGACCCTGGACACTTCTCAATTTTCACAGCATATCGATGGCAATGGTAAGTGAACATCAGGTGTATTAAACATCTCACCTGTCCTATCCAGTGCTAAATTTGATGTTCAGTTTTAATATTGGTTGCCAATAAAATTATTGAGGAAATAATCCAGAGATTAGAATTATAGTCGTAAGCTGGTGTTTGACATTATTAAATTTTCCTAGACATTGTAAATTGTGATAATTATTGGATATTCATGGTCTAGGATTGGAGGATTCATTGCCTTCCTCATTTACATGATCACGACGTATTCACTATATGTTCCAGATTGGAGTTTCATGGTAGACACCCATCATGGACCAAGGAGATACACTGTATGTGCTAAATGGCTAAATGCAAGAATATGTACTATTATTGTTCCTCTTAACAAACAAAGAAAAAGAAAAATAGAGGAATGAAACTGAAAGAATTTTGCCTAATATCAGGTAAAATGTGGGATGAGAGGACACTTAGGACCCGCTTGCAATGCTGTTGGCTATGTGGATAGAGAAGTATGGGGCATTAATCATATCTACTCGGATCCTGTTTGGAAACGGTTAAAGGTTAGATTAAACTAGGGAAAAGTTGAGCTCCATTTTCCCCCCCTACATGCTGACTGCTAAACCATCCTGCATTCATCGTTACAATCGGTCTTTTCTTAACAAAACTTGCAGGCTTGCACTCTTAGCTCTCCAAATTCTGGCCCACTTCGTGAGGACGCTCCCAGTTGGTGCCGTGCTCCATTTGAACCTGAAGGCTTGTTGAGGTTTGTTAATATACTAACAAAAATGAACAATTCATGCTTTCAGTGGGGAGAAAAATTGTTCCCAAACCAAACATGGACTTTAATTAGTTATTATATATTTGTTCTTAGTTCTATTTCAGCTATTCTCTCTGGCACCATTGGCATCCACTATGGGCACGTTTTGATTCATTTCAAGGTGATTTTGAAGTTACAGATAACTTCCACTGTTGAGAGTTATATATGAAGCTCATGAAGGATAGTGAAATTGAACTCTTTTGCAGGGTCACTCTGAGCGGCTCAAGCAATGGGTATCAATGGCGCTCTGCTTACTTATTCTAGCTATCATTCTTCATTTTACAGATGGTGAGCTTCCTTGAGTAATTGAATTTGTGTTAATCTTAAGATATCCATATTTTATTTCAGTTAATTTTTACAATTTTTTAGTTGAAGCAAAGAAAAATTTAGATTGGTTTTTTTTCTATTGGTTTGCAGCAATTCCTATCAACAAGCAGCTCTACAGCTTCAGCTATGTATGTTTCACAGCTGGTGCGGCAGGAATTGTGTTCTCTGGATTCTACCTAGTGGTAAATCAGTGGAGCCTCCCCATGCTACTCGTGTTTTCTTGTCTCAAAGCTAAGGACAATTTTTAAGAAATTTTTTTCTCCTGAATCATTCGTCTTGATGAATTGACAGATTGATGTTTGGGGACTGCGGAAGCCATTCTTATTTTTAGAATGGATAGGAATGAATGCAATGCTAGTCTTTGTGATGGCAGCTCAAGGCATCTTCGCAGCATTTGTCAATGGATGGTATTATGAAACTCCTGAGAAGTCACTGGTAAGTAGTATCATCCTTTCATGTTAAATTTTTGCAAACAGAACATTTTTAGTACTACTAAATATTTTGAAGTGTCACCTAACGGTGAAGAAACTACTACTATGATCAGGTCCACTGGATCCACAGACATGTTTTTGTCGATGTTTGGAACTCAGAGAGGGTAGGGACCCTCTTATATGTGATATTTGCTGAAATCACATTCTGGGCAGTAGTTGCAGGCATCTTGCACAAATTGGGTATATATTGGAAGTTATGAAAAGCAAAAATTGAAACAAGATAGATGGAGGACTAGGCAAATTGTTATGCCTTGTAAGATTAATATGTGTATTTCTTCCCCCCCCCCCCCCCAACCCCCTTCTTTTTTGTTTCATTGTTTAATGTACTCTAAGCTTTGTTTGGTTTTACAATTATCAGTATTTCAATCTCCTTGGTTATACATCTCCTAACGCTTTGTTAGAGAATATATACGTCCATAAGTTGTATGCATGTTATTTTCTTTCTCCTCTATATATAATTATGTTGTGGGAAATGAAGATTTGGATATCAGACCAACTAGAAAATCAACAAGAAACAAGAAGGAACAAACATAAGCGCATCAAGGATTTATGTGGCTTGGTTTATAGCCTACGTCCACAGGCAAAGACGGTGAGAAATTTCACTATAGAGGGTGAAGACTAAAAGTTGTTCTATCTCTTATAACTCTAAACCCCAAATATACCCGAAGTCCAAAGATCTCGCTGTCTCTCAACAAAGTCCCCTCTATCTCATTTAAAAGCCTTAAAGACCCCTTATGTAACCAGGGCACATGAAGAAATACAAGTCATGTCAAAACACCCGATCTGGGTTGGGCGTTTTTCACGCAAAATAGGGCCACAGGAATGCACGTCAGATTGAATTGTACAATTTATTCTAGGAAAGGGGAAAAAAAACAAACACAAGCTTGCCCCTTGGAGTAGATGGGAAAATTCTACCAGATTGGGGTACAATATCTCAATTTTAATACCTTTGATGTGTGCCATACTGGGCTGCAAAAGGACAATGGGAACAAATCAATTTTACTTGAAATAATTAATCTGATACAGCAAGAAAGAAATATTCTCAAAGACAATATATTGTAAAACACGCAAATGGAAACAATCATATAAAAACGATTGACTATACAACAAATTGGGTCCCCTCTTTCAGTTTTTCTATTCCCTTAAACAGAAACCTTGCAGAATTCAGACCATAGAGCAAAGTATTGAATAATGACCAACCAAATAATATTGAAAAGACAGTAAATGGGTGCTGCAAAGAATTGATCTTTCGTGGTAAATGCTACTGCTTGAAAGATTATCACTATTGAAATAATGACCATGTAAAAACTTGCATTCCGGATATACAAGTACTTAAGGGAGTCAAGTTTGAGTGGTGTCGGGCTCAGTAGAGCTAGTATGATGCTTAGGGCTGCCAGGAAGACTTGAATGTCAAAGAAGAGAAACCAACTGAACCTCTTGTGAGCCAAATCATAAAGAATCGCATGCCCAGGCTTGTGGACGGCAGTTGAATTGGAAGTCAAAGTAGTGTTGAAGTTCAAGTCCCAGTCTTGCCAATACCCACCAGGAGGGTTGAGTGCAACACCACATGACATGGTTGCAAGTAATGATGCCATCACTAAAATTCCATTGCTCATATCTTTCATTAACTCAATTTTTGTATTACCACCTGAACTTGAGTTGTTGTTAAGTCCCGATGCTGTCGGCCTCCTGACAATCAGGGATTTTTGTCCCCCTGCCCGTCGAATTATCTCTCCTATCTGGAAATCACTGGTATGGTTGGGACCATTATGTAAAAGATCCAAGGCTGTAAGCCCAAATGAGTTCACCGCATTCACTTGCAAACATGGTTGGCTCTCCAAAAACTGAATGGTCTGCCCAAACAAACTGTAAAATTAGAATTCTATTCTTAACCAAATTGGTTGGGATATGTATTGTTCTTCCCAAATGATTCTGAATATTTTCTTTAGCATCAAACGATTATATTTGGACCCAGTTATGCAGAGGGTCGGTCTGCTGTGGGGAAAAGTGAACTAGGCTTTGCTGGCCTTGTAAAAACAAACACAAATTAAGGGAAAAACCAGAAAGCTTCTGCTATGAAAAGAACAACGATAACAATACCCAAGAAGCCAATGACCAAGGACCAAAAAAATCTCAATCCGATCCTAAAATCTCAGAATGACTTACCTGGAGTTGTCTTCTAGCTGTTGCGAGATGCAAGATGGTGTTGCCTTCACTATCAGCCAGGTTTAACAGAAGTTGAGTGTTTACTTTCCCAAATAAGAACAAGAAGGCCTCACATTGGTTGTTTTTCACAGCAAGGTGAAGTACAGTCTCCTTTTGAACTGTCACCTCCAAAGAAGACGATGGGCAAGCAACAAGCAGTTTGCCGATAACGTCAATATGTCCTCTGATAGCTGCAAAATGAAGAGGTATTCTCCCATCTTTGTCTTTCTTTTTACAGAGCACCTCAACATGAGCATGTCCAAATTCCAAGAGCAACCTGACCATTTCCTCGTGCCCTTCGGATGAAGCTAAGTGCAAGGGACTATAACCATCTTGATTCAGTTGGTGAACAAATGCCCGTTTGAATTTCAATAATTCTCTCCCAAAATCCACATGACCGAGCAATGAACTTACATGTAATGGGGTCTCTGGACACCCTGGTGGAATTTTGTGAAGGATGAGTGGATCATGATGAAGTAAATTAGCCAATTCTACTACGTCCCCTGCAACAGCAGCATCAAACAACCTCCTGTCCATCCTAAATAACTTAATTGTTTCCTTTTGAAATCTGTAACACTTCATCTCTGCAAAAGCCTCTTATATATTTAAATATTACCATCCTCTCATTGACACGCAAAGAGAAACTTCGAGGAAGATTGCACGAACCATGTATTGACGTTGAAGTGCCTAGTAGTATCATAACGGCAAGTTTAGTCTGATTAAGACGAACATCTCACACGTCAATTCCTAGTCTGTTATTGGGCAAAGCCAGAAATAACATTCTTGTCGTGCCAATTGATTGATACTTTCAACTAAGACAATTATACTCCAAACTGGAACAAAAAACTTACATTCTATTTGGGAATCTTTCCAACTAGAAGACAAGGAAAAGAGGACAGGACTTGCCTTCACAGTCACACCAGTGTGGAAATGTTAAATCATAGGAACCGTCGATCATTAATCTACATTTTCCAATCGTTTGTATACATATAAATTCATGTGCAATTTCTATTGTCTCTGTCATCACTCTACTTCTAGAAAGGAACTCATCCAGTTAATTCAATATTATCATCTAATCTCATTTAATAGGGGTTTGATCCCCTCCAATTGTACCCCAAAAAAAAAAATATATATATATATAGATAGATAGATAGATAGTAATGATTTGGTCTGGGACGTCCAGGTAAATTATAGGCGCAAAGTTCACTCAAAAATATAGTAACTCATAAGGTATACAGGATGGTTTATTCATGCAATCTTATGCCATTCGTCCCTGTTAATATAAGGGTCATTGGGTCATGACCCGAACCCATGGTAGTCCCTGTTAATATAAAGGTCATTGGGTCATGACCCAAACCCATGGTCTGCCCATGTGTGGGTGTTGGACCTAACTGTTAAGTATCCTATTTACATTTACATGAGGTTTCTTAATTGTGCATGGAAACAAAGTCCTACTAAGATTTGAACTTAATGAGAGCACATATATATAAAGAGTCTCTCTTTGTGATGAAGACTACAACAATACACACAGCAGCCTCCAGCAGAAACTCTCTCTTTCTCTCTCTAGGATCATCATTGTTGCTTAGTGGACTTGGTAGCATAGAATACGTGGGAAGACTCTAGTAGTGATCCCTACAACTTTCACGATGTTGAGGAACATATATGAAGGTCAGCTTCGCAGTAGAGGAGCAACCATTCAAGCAGCAACTACGCGGAGCATGTAACAACAACCGACAAAGATCCTCAGGTCTCTTCTGCTTAAGGTATGTCCTTGGACCCGTTATTGAGTGCTATATGCAGTAAATATAGCGTATTTACAGTCTCATAATTACATATACAATGACATTAATTGTTCATAAACACGTTCCTTCTCATCCAAAATACAAAGGAGAACAGGTACATCTATCATAGAGCAGGAGCGAAGCCAATAACACTGTCCAAAATAGTCCATGTATTGTATATCGACAACCTACCTAAAAGTTGAAAAATGTTTCAAATGTCAAGTGCATAAGTGCATTACATACCTTTATATCACAAAGATTAGATAAATGTTTATGCATGAATTTTATCAGACATGTCAGACCAATGAAAAGTTGATTCACATATGCATCTTAAAGCTTCACAATTTCCCTATTAGCTAGCCATTGTGGATAAGTGTAAGTTGAATTTGCTAACTGAGAAACTACCACAACTAGCTTTGTTTAAAATCTGATCATCTAGGAATGGTGCACTCTTTAGAGTATGTAAGACGCCGCGACGACTTCTTGTGTCTCCATTTTTATTACATTCAGGCTTTAATTATCTATCCATTTATGCTTGCACCTTGGAGTAATGGAGTCTCTGGACACCCAAGTGGAATTCGATCTGTGAAGGATGAGAGGATCTTTATCAATTAAATGACACAATGTTAGTATGTTGTTACGTTCCATGTAAGAGCGAGCAGCATCAAACAACCTTCTGTCCATTTTCTAAAGAACTAAAATTTTAATTGGTCGCTGCAACATGCACTTCATCTCAGCATAAGGCTTCTTACAATATTTTAGCATCGTCTCATGGACGCGCAAACAGAAACTTCGAGGAACCATGCATTGACGTTGAAGTGCGCTACTAGCTAGTATCATAACGGCAAAGTTAGCCTCATTAAGCCTGACATTTCGCACGTCAATTCCTGGTCTCTCACTGGGCAAAACAAGAAATAACATTCTTAATTTATTTACACACACATCTAATCTAATAAATACAATATATAGTAGAGTAATATTCAGGACAGCCATGTGGTGCTTTTTGGTGTAGTCGTGTGGGTTTTTTTTTTATAAATATCCAAAATATCCCTCATAAAAGGCCATTTGGTGCTTTTTTGTGTAGTAATGTGGTATTTTTCTTTGTTGGTAAATATCCAAAGTATCCCTCATAAAAAGAATAATATCCAAAAACCCCATAAAATAATTTTCTTATCGAAAAAACCCAAATAGTGAAAGAGGGTTAAACTATATCCAAAAACTTCAAGAACTTGACTTTCATCCAACTCCATTTGAATGATGAATTTTATTGACTAAAATACCCTTATTACATTTTTATTAAAATATAAAAATAATTATTGAAAATTTGTATTACCATCTTGTTTATCTAATAAATGGATTAATTATCATTTATCATATTAAAATAAAAAAGAGAGAGAGAGAGAGAAGAAGAAAATGAACAATTAAAAAAAAGAAGGTATTTTGGTCCAAAAACTTATAATTTAAACGGAATTAGATGAAAGTTAGGGTGTTAAGTTTTTTGAATATATTATAAGTTTAATTGGATTTTTTAGAAATAAAAATTATAGTGAGTTTTTTGGATAAAATTCTTTTTGTGTGGATATTTTGGATATTTACTCCTTTTTTATATTTTCAAAAGAATTTTATAATTTTATAATTAAACACCTAAATTACTTTAACTTCTTAGTGGTTATCTTATAAAGAAACCTAAACCAACAAAAAGAAATAATAATGTTATTTTTTTATAATACTGTAATATTATTATAAAAACAATCATGCCAAAGAATCATAACCAAATTATACTCCTATCATAATTTAGTGACTCCATATTATAGCTAAATTATAAATATGTAATGTAATACAACAAAATATTGATAACCAACATTAAAAATATAAGTTGTTTCTTAAAATTTGAATTTGATTAGTATAGATTTTTATATTTATAATTAATCTTAAATTTGATTTTTATGTTAATTGTCATAAATATTCTTATATTATTTTTTTAAAATTTTGCCCTATGCATTGCATAGGTTTACTACTAATATATATATATGGGTGGCTCTATTTCCACACCTTTTTTTTTACTCATCCACACCCCTCCATGGGGCAATTTTGTCATTTTACTCCTTTCTCCTTCCTTGGACAACCCTTTTGTGCATAGCAAATTCCATTTCTTTTAACAGAAAATGCAACTTCAAAAAGAAAAAAAAAATCACAATGAAGAGGAGGAAAGTGAATCTAAAAGGAAGAAGCATGACATTAATTAGTTTGGAAAAAAAAAGAAGAAAAAAAAGAAATCAAAATAAATAAATAAAAATCGAAGGAAAAAAAATTAATGTGTAGCATTAATTAGCCACTTGTCAACAGCCAACCAGATTTGAACTTCAAGTTCAAACCCATAAAAAACCCACAAACCCCTCATCGCCGAACACCGGAAGCGAGGTCAAACATGTCGACGGTGGCGACTTTGACGACGGAGGTGATAAGTCTAGGATGAGCTTTTTCTATGGTTTCCATGGCTAGTGATTTCTAGCAAGCGAGTTGGCATAGCCCATGGTGGATGACAACGATAGGTGCATATGGAAGGAGAGAGGGGGAATGAAAAAGAAAAAAAATAAAAGAAGGAAGGAAGGAAAGAAAAGAAATAAAAATAAAAATAAACTAGAGAGAGGGTTGTGGCCGGTGGAGCATCAAATTTAGTTCAAGAAAGGACGTCGTCCTTCATGTGGGGGAGTTGCATCGTTGGCTGCGAAAATGGAGTCTGTTGGGATTTTTTTTTTAAATGTTTTAAATTTTTATGTATATATATCTACTTGCTTCCTTATGTGTATTTAGTTGTCTTGAGCTATTAAATTTTTGTTTTTCAAACCAAATTCAGTGATGTTATGGAGGTTGTGGATTTGTATTTAACTGTGAGAGGATGGGGGCAACGTCAGAGAAGGAAGAGGGGAAAGAATGATGGAGAAGGGAAAACAGAGGAGAGGAAAAGGAAAGGGGAAATGACAGAATTGCCCACATAGGGGTGTGGATAAGTATAAAAGGGTGTGGAAATAGGGCCACCCTATATATATATATATATATATATATATATAGTATTTTGCAATTTCTCATTGTCTACATCACCACTCTACTTTACTTCGCGACATAAAGCTCATATAATGTAATCTCATAAAACATATATTTATACTATCATATAAAATAAAATACGTTGATGTGACAAGGCTCTTTTTTTTCCCTTAATGTTCAAATCTTGTTCATCTCCTAACTCCTTCATTCATTTTGGTTCTGTCACTCCAATTAAATGGCTAGGCCACATTAGTTTTTTTTTTTTTTTTTTTTTTCAAAGGACAATCTAATGGACATTTGAGCACGAGGGGGATAGCCCATCCCCATATAAACCCTTCTCATCTGCACTCATGTCCCACAAGAGTTAAAACCATAACCTCCCCCAAATCCTTTCGCATAAAAGGGAGACATATCATTAGGCTATAACTCCATTGTCTATGCCACATTAGTTAGTTTATACTTATTTTCATGATATAGCATCTCTTGTTTTGCTAATTAAAGCGTCATCTTATTCAATTCAGTCTCACACTGTCAATGATGTAAACAAATCAAGGCCTAAGGTTACATCAAATCTACAAGATAAATTCTTCAAGCCATGGAAACAAATTTTTTTGGCATAAATTACACGAAATACCTTTGAACAATATGCCAATTTCACAAAACCCCTTGAACTTTAAAAGTGAACACATAACTCCTGAACTAATTATGACAATTTTCCCTTTTAGGCTATTTGTAGTTCGACAAGATCGTGAAAATATATAAATCATGTGAATATCATATAATGCCATCAAACCAAGTAAATGCCTAAATTAATTAGCATTTTATAATGAGTTTAGGTATCAAAATTTGATGAAAACAGACTACAAAAATTATGAAATTTTGATTAAAATAGGCATTAAATTAGACTAAGAGGCACAATGTCTCAATTTGATAGTTCATGAGGTTATTTAATTGTTCACTTTTAAAGTTCAATACGGTTTTGTGAAACTGAGGTATCATTTGGTGCATTCCGAGTAATTTATCACCCTGTTTTTTTAATGCTAACAAGGCTTCAACTTTTGTTTAAAGTATCATATAATAGGGTTCATCCTTGCGATGTTGATCAAACAGTCAGGCCCTAGGTGTACAGGGATGACAATGGGACGGGTTTTTTTAGTGACCCCGCCCTTATTGGGAAGGGTTTGGGGACGGGTTTTTTGGTGACCCCGTCCCTCCTGAATAGTTGCAGGAGGGAATGCACCATTGGATTTCTAATCTGCTTGTTCAATAGAAGCAAAAATAGACATGAAGCTCATGAAGGAACATTGGAACTGGTTGGTGGACCATTTAGAGAACCTCAAGCAGTGCTATGCTTAGCTCACTCTAAAGTCAAGACAGCTATTGTACCCCATTTTAATGATAAAACAGAGCTCTGTGCCAAGATCCGGATTTGGTGCGGTTGCACCCTTTTACTGCACCATGCAATAACTGCTACGATGGCGATACGTGGCTATAAAGAGGGATGGATGACTGAGATCCAAAATGCCACATTGGGTCACCGTTTTAAACGTTAGCTTTCCATCTCATTGTTTCCTCTCTCCCTCTAGCTCCACCGATCGACAACCAGCTTCACCTCCAATGTCAACGCCTACACCAACGCCACCCCACTCACTCTCTTTCTTGCCAACAAACCCTTACTTTGCCGACACAAATGTCACTGGCCACTCTCTCTCTCATCTCATTTGATCACCCACACCTCAACCATTAAGCCCAACCCTAGACCTATCTCTCTATCACTCTTTCTCCCACGCAAATTTGCAACAGCTCTGCATCTCCAGGTGGAAATCGATGACAAAAGCTTCTCCGACCTGCTCTTTGTTCATCGGATCTGAAATCTGGAAGATGTACCTCTTGTTGGAAAACCACATCCCACATTGATTAAATATCAAGTTAAACATGTCTTCATATCAGTGTTATTAAACCCGGACCGGACCGGCTGGTTGGACCGGTGAATTGGTGAACCGAACACCAGACCAGTCTGGGTTTTTAATTGGATCGGAATTGCATGTGACCCAGGATGAACCGGATTAAACCGGTTTAAACCACCGATTTTTTATACGAACCGGATGCAAACTGGTCTAGTTAGACCAGTACTAATACTTAAAAATTCTTATATTTCACGTGTATGGGGATTAGAAACATGGATGTACACCCTAAAGGAGTTCTTAACCACTAGACCACCTAGTACTCCTGTGAAAAACTTCACAACACATTATTTAAAGTCTAAATGTATACATTTTATTTTTTGGTATTATTTTAATTATTTATTATTATTTTAATTATATAACCAATCCAACCGGTGACCGATGGTTGAACTAGTGACCCGGTGACCCGACCTCTAGACCGAGTCAATGACCGGTTTGAGTTTAATAACTATGTTTCATGTACCTGTTTGGGCCCTCCACTTACAAGCTTAGGCTTTTAAGTTGGAAACTTAACATGGTATTATAGCCAGAAAATGTGTAAAAGAAAGCAAGAGAAGAAAGAATTCCCAAATAGTGAGAGTGCTCAAAACAGTTCAAAATAACAACAGTTATTTTCTCCTCTGACCTTTTTTTTTTTTTTTTTTTGGGTAGAAATTGATGGCTTCAGATTCAAATTTTGTGCAGGCAGCGATCCCATGTTTTGATGGTCACTATGACCATTGGAGTGTGCTAATAGAGAATTTTCTACAGTCAAAAGAGTATTGGCCGATCGTTGAATCTGGAATTGAAGAACTAGCACCAAATACAGTCTTAACAGATGCCCAAAAAATAGAGTTAGAAAGGAGAAAGCTAAAAGATTTTAAGGCAAAAAATTACCTTTTTCAAGCAATTAATCATCCCATCTTGGAAACAATTCTTTGCAAAGAAACTTCCAAAGATATTTGGGATTCCATGAAGAAAAAATATCAAGGCTCTACTAGAGTGAAGCGTGAACAGTTTCAAACTTTGAGAAAAGATTTTGAGACTCTACAAATGAAGAATGGGGAATCTGTCACCAGCTACTATGCCAAGACTATGGAGATTAGCAACAAAATGCGATTTCATGGTGAGAAGATGGAAGATGTCACCATTGTGGAGAAGATATTGCGTTCCCTGACACCAATTTTTAATTATGTCGTGTGTTCAATTGAAGAATTAAAAGACATAGATGCATTTTCTATTGATGAACTGCAGAGCTCCTTGCTGGTCCATGAATAGAAGATGAACCGAAGTTCAACTTCAGAGGAGCAAGCTTTGAAGGCTTCTATCTCTACTCATTTCTCAAACTCTAGAGGAAAGGGTAGAGGTAGAGGTAGAGGAAATGGGAGATTGAGGCAATGAGATAGCAACAGGTATTTCAAAGCCAATGATGATCAATTTCAAGGCAAAAGCAAAGGATGAGATCAACATTTTGATAAATCCAAGGTAGAGTGCTTTAGATGTCATAAATTTGGACATTATCATTTTGAATGTTATACTAGGGCTGCCTAATGACAAAGAAAAGGGAGAGCAATCAAATTTTACTGAAAAGAAAGAAGTGGAAACTTTGTTGATGGTTATTCAAGCTAATCAGGAACCTGAGTCTGATGTTTGGTATATGGATATGAACTGCAGTAACCACATATGTAGAAGTAAGTTTTCTTTTTCTTATTTAAATGAAAGCTTTCATTCTATAGTAAGTTTTGGTGATTGTTCCACTGTGAAGGTGATGGGAAAGGGTGATATTGAGATAAGAACCAAAAATGGTTTTGTAGAAACAATCTTTAATGTCCTTTACGTTCCTGACTTGAAAAGCAATTTGTTAAGTGTTGGTCAATTGCAAGAAAAGGGTTATGAAATCACTATTCAAAAGGGTGTTTATGAGATTTATGATCCTACTAGAGAAGCTATTGTTGTTGTGTAAATGAGTTCAAACAGGTTGTTTCCATTGAAAATTGAAAGTATGCAATCTTGTTTGGTAGTTGAAGTAAAACATCCTTCTTGGTTGTGGCATTTTCATTATGGCTACTTGAGTTTTGGTGGATTGAAGACCCTCCAACAGAAAAATATGGTGACAGGTCTTCCTCAGATTAGTATTCCTTCCCAAGTTTGTGAAGAATGTGTTGTTGGCAAACAACATCGTTCTCAATTTCCCTAAGGGAAGTCATGGCGAGCAAAAGGTGTTTTGAGGCTAATTCATTCCAATATTTGTGGCCCACTAACACCAATTTCTAATGGAGGTAAAAGATACTTAATTACCTTCATTAATGATTATACTCGAAAAACTTGGGTTTATTTTTTACAGGAAAAATCAGAAGCTTTTTATGCATTTAAAAGCTTCAAGGCTCGTGTGGAAAATGAAACAAAAAATACCATTAAGACCCTCCGAACAGATCGTGGTAGAGAATATTGATCAAACGAATTTGAAGTTTTTTGTGAAGTTCATGGCATTCGAAGAGAGCTGACAGCTGCTTATATACTACAACAAAATGGTGTATCAGAGAGGAAAAACAAAACCATCCTCAATATGGCGAGAAGCTTGTTGGCAAGAAGGAGAATTCTAAAATCTTTTTGGCCTGAAGCAGTAAATTGAATTATTCACATCTTGAACAGGAGTCTTACATTTGCTGTTCAAAATATGACACCAGAGGAGGCTTGGAGTAAAAGGAGACCAGCTGTAGATTATTTTAAAATTTTTGGCTGCATTACTTATGCACATATCCCGGACGAAAAATGAAGAAACTTGATGATAAAGGGGAAAAGTGTGTCTTTCTTGGTGTTAATGAAGCATCCAAAGTGTATAAATTGTTTAATCCACTAACCAAGAAAATTGTGACCAGCCAAAACGTTGTCTTTAATGGGGAAAACACTTGGGATTGGAATAGGCAGCAACCTATTCAAGCTCTTTTTTACAATGATTCTGAAAGAGAGCCAACTCCAGCAGCCTTTATGCCTGAAAATTCATCAAAAGCAACTCCAACAGCTGCTGAAATTTTGCCAACAGCAACTCAATCTCCTTGTCGTATTCGAAAAAGGCCTGCACAGATGGAAGACTATGAGGTAACTGAAATTGAAGATCCAATCACTCACTTTGCTTTATTTTCATATTGTGATCCTACAATTTTTGAAAGTGCCATCAAAGAAGCAAAATGGCGAGAGGTGATGGATGATGAAATTGACACCATTTAAAAAAATGATACTTGGGAGGTGACTGATCTTCTGAAAGGGCACAAAACCATTGGTGTAAAGTGGGCTTTAAAACAAAACTAAAAGAAAATTGTGAAGTTAATAAGTATAAGGCGCGTTTGGTAGCTAAGGGATATAAGCAGGAATATGGGATCAATTATTGTGAGCACTGTGTCCTAAACCACGCTGGCTCAAGAGTATGCCACTAACCACAGGATGATTAGGGCGGAGAGGGAATCGCCACCCGATTTTGGCCTCGGGAACCGATTGACCCCTAGCAAGGGCCTTAACTCGTCATTACCAAAAGAATCAAGGTTCGAAGCTAAGGTACGCGGATGGGAAGGTGTTAGGCACCCATCTACGCCCGGCTAAAATCCGGCCCCCACACGTATTTATTGGCTTTAATTAAAAAGGACTTAATCGAACTCAACCGCTATACAAACACTTATGTAAAATCAATTAATGGCATGCAATGATGAAGGATAAAGAAAGATTAAAAGGAAGATATATATATACAAGAAAGAGAATTTGAAACTAAAAGAGATACTTACACTGTCTACAAAAGAGAAAACGGGGTTAATCTGTCAAAAACAGGGCCATACACGTACGTGCATATGAGATGCACATACGTGCATCTCATACATACGTATATACATGCCTTAGTATTATTTCACAAATTTATGCCTATCACCTTACTGGATTCGTACCTATGACCATGATTAATGCAAAAATCATCTAAATGTAGTTTAAAGACGATGGAAATGCTCTAGATCTGAATGGCAGAGTAACATGTGCATATAAATGGATGATATTTAGGTACAGGGCCTAAATTATACAAGCTAAATGCTATAAATAATGAACAGATCCTATGCGATCTTACACCTTAGAAACGGATAAGGAACCTGTTTCAATCCTTAAATACACAAGTGAATCAATGCAGGGCTAAAGGTAGAACACGCTCAGGGAGTTCACCTAAAAGTGCTATAGTGAGGGGTAATCGAAGGTAGAACACGCTCTGGGAGTTCACCTAAAAGCACTACAGGAAGGAGTTTTCGGAGGTAGAACACGCTCAGGGAGTTCACCTAAAGGGTTACTGGAAGGAGTTTTCGAAGGTAGAGCACACTCAAGTAGTTCACCTAAAGGGTTGTTGGAAGGGGTAATCGGAGGTAGAACACACTCAAGGAGTTCACCCAAAGGGTTGCTGGAAGGGGTAATCGGAGGTAGAACACACTTGGGGAGTTCACTTAGAGAGTTACTGGAAGGAGTAATCGGAGGTAGAACACACTCGGGGAGTTCACCTAAAGGGTTGCTGGAAGGAGTTTTGTAACAGAAGCAAGAATACTTGACTGTAGACCACTTAACTATCCGAAACCGACAACCTAGGGGAATATGACAAGTGAAGGTATGACACGGCACCTGATATAATGCATGAATGCATGAAATAATCATACTATATATCAACATATGAGAAATTAGTAAGAAGATTCTCGAGAAGATGCCCCTAGGGCAAGTAAGAATCCGCTTGGGAGTTTCAACATTGGCCACTAAAGTTCAAACGTTCCAGTAAACATCCGCGCATACCATTCTTCCTAACCCCACCAAGTATTCTCCTCTCTTTCTCTTACTTACCTGCAATGATTAGTCAGCTCACAAATATGATAAATGTTGATGCATACCCTAATCGTTATCCCATCCCAATTTCTCATAAACCTCACTCATGAGGAGACTAAAGATATCTACTTGCTGAAGGTAGCCTAAAGTGGAACATCATTTTGGACTAGGACTTATTGACAACAATGATGCCAGATGTGCAAGTTCCCATAAGGAAGTGAGTTCATCAGTCGCAACCTAGGAAGGATAGTCTTTAATTTGGGGACACGTTCTTATCCACTGCATTAGTACCGTCTTCATATTTCCCATCAACACACTTGCCGACAACATTTCGCATTGCTAAATGGAGTTGCGGTCGATCTTTGCGGGTTAAAGATTTACATTCCATGTTCAAGAATCGACAATGACATTCTCATGAAGAAAGGACAAAGATAGGCCTCACTTCAAAAAGGTCATGAGGACGGATACACTCGCACCAAGGCATGCACACCATTTCAGATGAGAAACAAAGTATAGACCCATGTGTGACCCTAGAATTGTACCCACATGGATGACATGTGTACACATACCTATTATTTAGTTTTTCAGGACCGCACTAGTGGGGCACTAATGGGTTTGTGAAGGAACTATGAAATGGAAACAAGAGACTCGAATGGGACTGGTTATGATAAAATGACTAGAAGACTCAACTTAGGCAAATATGAAGTGAACAAGCGACTCAAGCATTGATCTCATTTACTTCAAATGTACCTCCCTTTAATTTCCACTTCATTCATGTTGTTGCTCCCTATCTCCTTTCTTAGTTTATTAAAGAGGATCAATGATGAGATAGTTATTTCCATAAAATCTCACCATCTTTGGTCAACTCTTGCATTAATGAAGATATTTAGTACTCCACGAGATTGACCCCACATGACGGTAGCCCCTTGAACCAAAGACTAAAGCGCAATTCCTTATCACCTAGTTGTGATAATCGATCTTTCTTTCTTTCTTTTTTTGTTTTTTCTTTTTTCCCCTTTTTTTTTTCATGCCCTCACTTTTGCCTAGACCGCCCTTTTGGGTTTTCGTCCTAATGGGCCTCTTTCTACAGAAGATATGATGATGTGGAATGCTCTAATCAATTCTCTTGAATGTATCATCCTCTTTGCTCATGCCCCTAGTGTGGGACCCAATCGTTGTGATCGCATGCTCTCTCAATAATGTGACTATACTTTTTCATATCCTTCCAGTGATGGGGTTGCACCTTTGTAGGTTGCCCACATACCCGAGAGGGATCAAGCCAAACGTAGTTCATCCATATTCAAACAACTCTAATCAATCGAAGAGGACTTTTATGGGCTGTAATGTGGTTTAAAGTTCTAGGCTCATGAAAGAAAGGATTTTTAAGGCTCAAAAATGATTTCAAAAGGGTTCCTATTTGTCAAGGATTTCATGTCCACTCTTTGAAATTCTTATTATTTCGCTCCCATCTTTTTTTTTTTTATTCTCTTCCTTTCCCTTTTTCTTTTCACTCCCCATTTTATTTTTTTTCATCATTTTTTCCATCATTTTTTTTTTCATTTCTTCCCACGCACATCTTGCCCCTTGTTTCAAATAGATCACTCTCCAAAATCTGCCCCTAGTGTAGGGGGTAATTCTTGACAAAGGTGTTAGAAGAAGAAAAAATCATTTGGCCCAAAGGGGTTAGCAAAGGAATTTTTTTTTTTTTTTTTTTTTTTTTGCTTTTGGAAAGGATAGCTGAAACAATGGCCTCTTTTCATCTTGATCTCCATTGTTCAAAATGGAAAGGATAACGGTGTAATCTCCTAATTCATCTTTGGCATGCATATCTTGGACTTGTGCGGGAAGGTTGCAAAGTTGCTTTGTTCTAATATGGGCTGAGTGGAACCAATTCGTATTCTTTAAGATCTCTATTAATGCGCAAGTTAATTAAGATAGCTTGAATTTCAATGGGTTTCACTTTCCTTTATCGATCTTCATTAATTATCTCTTCTAGATTAAGAAAGCTTTGCATTCATGAAATTTCATCACTGGGAAGCACATCAGAATAAATGAGATAATGTTTTATTCCGAAGAACCACACCCATGAGGACCCCAATGACTTATTGGACTCAATATACGAAAAAAAAAAATCGAGACTCAATCGACGAAAGAGTAAATCAAGGATAGACTCAATGACAGGTCAACGGACAGTCCCAAAGGTAGGCTTAACTTCCCATCCCTATGCTTAGGCGCTTGTATATTTTGGTAGCGTCCCACTATCAATCAAATCTTGGATTTCATGCTTCAACCTCATGCAATTGTTTGTCTCGTGTCTAATTCGTTGATGAAAGGAGCAATACTCACTTTGCTTCCACAACGGAGGTAGTAGATTAGGTAAAGGTCGTGGTACCAAAGCCTCTAGATACCTTTTTATGGACAAATTGGCGAAAGCTTCAGACAGTGTAATCCTCATGTCGTCAAACTTTCTCATTGTTTGTGCTTTTTTGTTACCGCTGCCCCTATCATTGCCCCTAGTCCATGGTTGTGTCTTTTTATTACTCTTGGCAAGACTACCACTGCACGACCTTTTAAGGTTCATCCCAGGAGAAGTCAGTACACGATTGAAGTGGATTGGGATTTTCCCTTTCCAAGAGGTTAAGAACTCAGCTCTTTCTTTTTTATTCGCCTCCTTAAGTTGACTTACTCTTATTTCCATCATAAGTGCTTCCATCCTAGCAAAGGCCTCAGCGAATGCAACTTTGTTTTTCCTCACCTTCTCTAATTGATTCATTCTTGCCTCTAACTTAGCAAGCATCTCAGTGAGTGTAGCATCAGTCATTCTTGTTTTCTGGAAATGGTAGGCGAATCAATCCAAATGAACTTAGGGATGTAGTTGTCCAAATCTGTTGAAACAAGATCGAGCATGACAAATACATGTCCCCGAACTTTGACCTCCATCCTAGCCTAAGTCCAATTAAAACATCATTGATCCATGTCAAACCACATCGAGGGGCCTTGTTATGTTTACTAGATCTTCCAAGGACCCATGATAGGTAGACGCCAATTACAAAGTTGGATATCATTTTACCTTTGGCCCGTTACAAGTTCTCACATATCTCACATGCTCACTTTGGATCTAAGCCCATTTCATTATTCTCATTTGGATAGGCTTAGTCCAATTACAAGATTACACTTCATTTTATCTCTCACTCATCGGGCCTTAGGTAGAATGATATTGGACTTTAATGTTCAATTTTAGATGGGTTGTATCCATTCATCACAGTGATCTGCCCCTAGCTTCTAATAAGTCCACATGGTCCATCAACCTTCTTTGTTTGAGCCCATTATGCACACACCTCATACCTCATTTGGATTCTAGGCCCATTTTGTTCATCATTTTTCTTTCTTTTCTTTTTTTTTTTTTCATTTTTTTTTTTTTTTGAATGAGCCTAGGTCCAATTTCAACATCACTCAATCCTCCCTCAATTGGGCTCAAACTAGAAAGCTTATGTACAACGTGGGCCTCGTCTCATACTTATGCTATACAAATGATTATGGATGCAATATGACATGCGATATGACATACATTCAAGCAAGGTTATGCAAAGGTCTTGGGGAACACTAGCGTGGTCAGTTAATTGAGGGTACTTCTTCTTCAAGGGTCACCCAAGCTAGGGTGCTCAAAGAGCAACCCGTTAACGTACTCACTAGCTTATTACAGGCTAGTGGCACAGGCCGTGGGTTGATAATGCTGAATCGAGTTGCCCATAGGAATTGAATGGAACCCGGGTCTCTAATCAGACTGCCATCGAGGTATAATAAGTGCCAAGATTGTGCGCGTGTGTGCAAATTCGATTTCATCCAATTAAATCTCCTAATTAATTAAAGCCAATAAATATTTCAGAGTCAAGCTCTCTATCCCCAATGGAGTCGCCTTTGTGAGTGCCGTGTCCTAAACCACATTGGCTCGAGAGTACGCCACTAACCACGGATGATTAGGGAGAAGAAGGGAGTCACCACCCGATTTTGGCCTCAGGAACCGATTGACTCCTAGCAAGGGCCTAACTCGTCATTACCAAAAGAATCAAGGTTCAAAGCTAGGGTACGCGGATGGGAAGGTGTTAGGCACCTATCTACACCCGGCTGAAATCCGGCTCCCACACGTATTTATTGGCTTTAATTAAAAAAGACTTAATCGAACTCGACCGCTATACAAACACTTATGTAAAATCAATTAATAACATGCAATGATGAAGGATAAAGAAGGATTAAAAGGAAGATATATATACAAGAAAGAGAATTTGAAACTAAAAGAGATACTTACACTGTCTGCAAAAAGAGAAAACGGGGTTAATCTGTCAAAAATAGGGCTATGCACGTATGTGCATCTCATACATACGTATGTACATGCCTTAGTATTATTTCACAGATTTATGCCTATCACCATACTGGATTTGTACCTATGACCATGATTCATGCAAAAATCATCTAAATGTAGTTTAAGGATGACGGAAATGCTCTAGATCTGAATGGCAGAGTAACATATGCATATAAATGGATGATATTTAGGTACAGGGCCTAAATCATACAAGCTAAATGCCATAAACGATGAACAAATCCTATGCGGTCTTACACCTTAGAAACGGATAAGGAACCTATTTCAATCCTTAAATACACAAGTGAATCAATGCCGAGTTAGATCTAAAATTATGAGTATTAAATGACAGGATATACATATCAAATGCGATATTCAATTCATGCAATATCATAAATGATTTTGCTAAATCATTAAAAAGACAATGAGATTAAGGATTGAAGAGGGTTACCCTCAGGTTTGGGCGACGGCCATCACTTCACGAGTTCTTCCTTCTGGACTTATTGTAATCACAGCTCTGAATTTAGGGTTCTTCGGGGGTGGAGGCTGAGGGAGATTGGGTAGGTTAATGAAAAGTTGGGTAGAGGCTCAAGCCAATTCGATCCGCCTTTCAAGGTTGAAAAATATGGTATTTATAGGTGAGTTTTAGGGTTTAATCACAAGGTATCTAGGGTTTCCAGCTGCCACAGGGTAGCTGGCATCGAGCTTGGTCCCTATAAAGTAAAATAGAAAATCTAGGAAATGCTAATTTCTGCAGATTTTGGGTGGTGCACGTACGTGCATGAAGTATGCACGTATGATCATGGGCTATGGTGATCGCTTTTGGGTGATGCACGTACGTGCATGAAATATGCACGTATGATCATGGGTTATGGTTTTGTGCTAATTTCGAGCTGTGATCATGTCAGTCCTTCGGGATTCACTCGTATAGTTCTATTTGACACCACCCTTTATCATTGGGCTTAAAAGTGATCCAAAATGTCAGGAGGTACAAAATGGGGTGTCAACAATTATACAGAAGTTTTTGCTCCCATTGCAAGACATGATACAATCAGATTGGTGATTGCATTGGCGGCGCAAAACTCATGGTCTATTTTCCAACTGGATGTCAAATCGGCATTCTTGCATGGAAACTTAGAGGAACAGGTATTTGTAGAACAACCCCTTAGTTATATTAAGATCAGAAATGAGCATAAAGTGTATAGATTAAAGAAAGCTCTTTATGGATTAAAACAAGCTCCATGAGCTTGATATAGTCACATTAAGGCTTATTTTTTGAAAGAAGGCTTTCACAAATGTCTATATGAGCATACACTTTTTGTTAAAATTGGAGATGAGGGAAAACTGCTCATTGTTTGCTTATATGTAGACGATCTTATATTTACTGGAAATGATGGTGTCATGTTTAAAGAATTCAAAAAATCTATGATGCTTGAATTTGAAATGTCTGACCTTGGTATGATGCATTACTTCCTTGGCATAGAAGTAGTGCAATCAACTAATGGGATCTTTATTTCTCAAAAGAAGTATGTGCAAGATATTTTGGACAGGTTTCAGATGAAGGATTGCAATCTTGTAAGCATGTACTCCAACTGAGTTTGGCTTGAAGTTTAACAAAGATCATGAAGGGAAGAAGGTGGAAAGCACACTTTACAAGCAAATTGTTGGTAGTTTGATGTATTTAACTGCAACAAGATCAAACATAATGTATTCTGTGAGTTTAATAAGTAGATATATGGAGAATCCAATAGGAATGCATTTGTTAACTGCCAAGAGAATCCTTCGTTACTTGCAAGGAACTAGAGATTTTGGGCTGTTCTACAAGAAGGGTGAAAAGTTAGAGTTGTTCGGGTTTATTGACAGTGATTATGCAGGAGATCAAGATGATAGAAGGAGCACTTTGGGCTATGTTTTTATATTGGGCACAGGGGGCATTTCGTGGTCTTCTAAGAAGCAACCAATTGTCACCTTGTCAACTACAAAAGCTGAATTTAATGCTACAACAGCTTATGCTTGTCAAGCTGTCTGGTTGAGAAGAATTCTTGAAGAGTTACAATTCAAGCAAATTGAAGCTACTACAATTTTTTGTGACAACTCAACAATCAAACTCTCCAAGAATCCTGTGCTACATGGAAGAAGCAAACATATCGATGTGAAATATTATTTTTTAAGAGATCTCAGCAATGATGGAACAATCAAACTGGTTTATTATCGAAGTGAAGACCAAGTTGTAAATATACAGACCAAGCCTCTCAAGTTGGCTACATTTATGAAGTTGCGTGGTCTACTTGGAGTTTGTTCACGTGCTGCTATAAAGGAGCATTTTGCAGAGGGCTGGTTTTATTTTAAACTGATTTCTGCAAATTTCAGTTTAAGGGAGGGTGTTAAGATTTAAATGTTTTATTTCATATTTATTAACATTTATTGGAGGCTCTAGTCATTGGTAGTTTTGTCCGAGTCTTAGGTATTTGGTTATTTGATTTTGTGGCTGAGAAAGTGTCTTATGTGTGATCCTATTTTATAGGAGTTGTGGTTAGTGCTAGGATGAAATGTTCTAATGTAAAGCCTATTTATAAGCCTTTTTTTCTTTATCAATTTTACACAGAGCTTTATCATTTCAACACATCTCTTTTGTTTTTCTTCACTTTGTATCACCTTTGTCCACCAGCGGTATGCTTCACCAGATCTGGCGGTGTGGCTTCACCAGATGTGAGCAGTCCACCTCTGTCCACTGGCGGTATGCTTCACAGGATCCGACGGCTCTCGCCGACCCCTTCTCTGTCCAACCTTTCTCTCTATCTTCTTCATCTTTTTTTCTTTTTTTTTCCCTATTTGTTTCTTATACTATTGTGTTGAGAAATAGGTATTCAAGTATGGGTTTTGAGATGGAGACATGGGATTGAGTTAATGAAATACATGGATTGCTACCATGGAGGAGTTCGTGGTTGCCTTGGGTCTTTTTGTTGATGGAGCAAATGGTTGAGGCCTTGAGTGTGAGTTGGGATTCATCAATTTAGTTAAGGGCTTTTGTTTTTGGGTATAAAATAAAAGGGAAAAAAAATAGGTTTTTGCTTACAGTGTTTGATTAAAGTAATAAATAAAACTTTTAAAAAAAAAAAAAAAACAGTTGGCGGGAAAAAATGGAGTTGGCCAGTAGTGCCGTGTTAAGTTTCCAACTTAGAAGCCTAAGCTTGTAAGTAGAGGGCCTAAACAGGTATATGAAGACATGTTTAACTCGATATTTAATCAATGTGGGATGTGGTTTTCCAACACTTCCCCTCACGTGCAGGCTTAACATAGGCCTGTCATGTGGGAAACAAATACAGGCTCAATAGGCCCAAGAATAACACGCTCTGATACCTGATACCACTGATACAAAGTGAAGAAAAACAAAAGAGACGTGTTGAAGTGATAAAGCTCTGTATAAAATTGATATAGAAGTATGATGCTTAAGTGTAAGAACCTAAAACACATAATGACGTACTTGACATTTGGTGGTGGCAAAGGTGGTAAAGCGATAGTGATGCTTTGATGATAGCAACTATGGAGGTGGGTTGTACTGGGGCGATATTGGTGATGATTGAGCCCCTTACCAATCCGGCGAAGTTAACGCCGTCCATCAACTTTCTGAGCTTAAACACTTGCTTTTGCTGCATTTGGGACCTCAGTTATCCATCCCCCTTTATAGCCACGTGTCGTCATCGCAGCATTTATTACATGGTGCAGTAAAAGAGGGGCAACTGCACCAAATCCAGATCCGGTTTTAAGTGTCGGCAATCATGACCATTTTTTATATTAACTATTAGGGGTATCTTAGGTCTTATCCCCGCCAAGGTTTCGGCTCAGACTATTCTCCTAACGGCCCATGTGAGATGCCCTATTCCCACACAAATAGCAATCTCTGCGAGAAGTTGAAACGATGACTACTAGGGAGCACACTCAGGGCCTGACAGCTCAACGAACCCCTCAAGGGCAGCAATCATGACCATTAAGACAAGGAACTTTCATATAAACTCGAAGTTTTGCATTCAATTGAAGGGAATAGTTTTATTCTGCGGTCCCTCTCGATGAACAAATAGTCAAAGACAGAACGATGCTTCTGAATTTGGTATTGCACACCTTAAGGTATAAAACTTGAACTTGCAAAGACACCGTATACCTACAACAAAAACAGCTCCATTCATGCTGGTTTAACCCAATTTGGTCGCACCAGTAAGTGCTGCTAAACGGCATGAAAAGGCATCCAAGGCTCTAATATTTGACCCTCAGGAGAACATTTTCTAATCTATCCAAGTAAACAACACTTGAGAGGGTCAGAAAACCCGTTTTCAGTTGATGGAGAAATTTAAAAAAAAAAATCATGTTAGGATTATTTTCACGTGGAAACCGACAACTCAAAACATCAAAATACAAAATATCAATATGCAAACGAATTCAAAACAAAACATGATGCCTCCAAATCTCCGATGTGACAGAGATACTTTGTAGGGGAATTTTAGATTGGTCAGGCTACTGGAAAATAATTACAATTAGTAGTCATTGTTAGTTAAGTTAGTAGTCATTTATTAGGAAGTCAATAATAATTTGTATTGAATTGTAATTATTTTCTGGTAGACGGACCAATCTAAAATTCCACCTATATATAGAGACATCCAGTCTTGTTTGATAAGATGCCATTTGAAAGTCTGAGGGCAAATATTGATGGTACAAGAAGTTTTGTCAGCTCTACATAGAGAGGATAAGAAAGGACGACCCAAGGCAATGGATTAAAGTTGGAAAAAAGAGGAGCAAATAATAGAGAAAGCAGCAGACAGTGATGGCCTTGAAAGCGAATCCTGCCAAGAAAAAAATCTCCCTCAAATGTACTAGGATTCTTTCCCATGTAAGTGGGCCATGATCGACCCCAAATGTATTAAAATCAGCCGATCCTGCCAACACAAATCATTCTCAAATGTCTGTCCAAATCTTGCCCTGAAAACGAATTAGAAACGGTTCCTACCAATACAAATCCTTCTCATACATGTTAAAAATCTTGCCCAACGAAGTGTTCAATCATGGACACTGAAATTTGGAGGGAATTTTTCTCTCCTTTTTTTCTAGTGGGTTGGGATTTGAAGTACTCATCATAACAGGGATATTGAGGGAAGACCATTCCAAATAGCACACATAGGTTCTACTCAAAATGGGTAAAATCCTGGGTGGAAGTTTATTTAGTGTGGATTGGATGGATGCATCTTACTAAAACAAAGTAATGTTACTGTGCTAGGAAGTAACTAATCACAAATAGTTGCCACAAGTATAATATAGTAATGAATTCGGAAAGCGCATGCAGCAGAGGGTATTTGAAGATTTCATTGAGGAGGAACTCTTATAATATTACAAATATCCTTACAAATCCCTGATTTTATTAAAAATGTCATAAAGTTAAAGGGCAAACAATCTGTTTAACTCTATAAACATGATCTGTACAGCTCCCTCTTTAGGCATTTCCTGCTAATATTTGATAACAAAACCGTCATCATCTTCTACAACATTTTTCTACATACATTATTTGTGTACAAAGAACTCTAAAAGTAGATCAGATAAATTAAATTTAGACAGCAAGATTCGATTCCAACTTACCCATTTGTAAGAGTGCAATACCAGAAGACACTTCAGAAGTACCGAAACATTCATGAAACAGCACCGTATCAGCTTCTCTACTACTATAATTTTCAAGTATTCAATCCCAGGAGAGCTTCACTCTTCTATCTCTTTGCTACCAACTCCTCATTTTTAAGCTACAAGGTTACTCTCACGAGTAAATTAAGATGTGGAACAACTCAGCCCTTTTCACAACATATGTATCCCATAATTTACATCTGGTAGATATCATAATAGGGAGAAGTATACTGTACACGTTTTGAACAAGCCTGTAGTTATCCAATAGGGCCGATAATTGCAGTCATTATCAGGTCCTGGGCCCATTACCATCCAAGTGGAACATATTAGCAATCATTATCACTCCCAACCCATCAACATTGTCCAAACTCCTTCCTCAATCTTCTTCCTTGGAACAGACAAGCTGTCCCCTTCATCAAGTAGAACTCTGTATACTTCCCATTCCCGATCTCCGATCATGTGCCTCCCAATCTCAGCCTGGAAAATCAAATCAGCATAACTCATTTTTGCCCTTTTAAAAAGGTAAAGAAAAAAAAATTCTGAGAATGAAATTAAATTATAATAATTTATACGCTTCCGATCATAGACAGATAGGTGGGAAGAAGGGAGTCTTTTTTCAGTAAAACTGATAGAAGATAACACCCATATATTTAACAGGGACCTAAACTGAAAAAACATATCACAAAATGTAATACAGGCAACGCATTCTCACAATCTGATACGCCACCTAGGGGTGTCAAAACTTCATTCTAGGAATAGTATATAGTATATTTAAAATAATTCATTCTAGCAAAATTGAATACAAGGATAAATGGGACCAAATAGCAGCCTAGACCCATAAGAATTGTCTTATGCCTAATTTCAACAATGCACTTCCATAATGCATAACAAAACGCCCTTGTGGGTAAATAAAGAGAATCTGGACATTTGTAAGCATGCCCAATACCAATTTGAGCTAACCCTAGTAAGAAGATCAGGAAGTACCGAAAAGATGCAAACGTTGAGCATCTTGAGAGCAAGTGTGATATCATGAAAAACGAGAGGCCGGCCTTTGCCAGACAACTCCACCGGGTTTGCAACAAGCAGCTCCGTATCGGGACCCCGGCTTACCACAGCCACTCTAAGAGGACGAAGTAGTTCCATCCGCAAACGAGAGCACAATGCATTCTGCTTGTTAAGGTCAACTATCTTCTTCCCATCCGCTTGCACAATAAACAAGTCCAATTCACAGTTTCTTTGTTTAGAAGTGCAGCGCCCATAAGAAATCTGGTAGCATGATAATATAATATATAAATATTATAAAAAATGATCTGGTAAAATAGTCCCATATCTAAATAGTTCAAAAACGAATGATGAAACTCGCAGTCTTCTGTAATAATGAACATGACGTCTTCCCATGATGCACAAAGTAGATGATATTGTCACCCATTATTTTTTTCTCAAACCAAATAATTGACATTATCTACCTGGATGTTGTAATCCTTTAGAGTTCTCATGATGTCATAAAGGAGACCTTTGTGATCTTGGCAAACAATTTGGACAAGTGTGTGAGCAGGACTGAGAGAGTTATCCAGTGCGATGGATACACTATTGTAGGTGAAGGATGCACTCGTGTGTCCATTGGGCATCTCAAACTTGAACTCATCTTCTGTGATTTCAGAAGGAAGAAATGAGGACGCCTGCAAACACGCAGTAATTTCAGGACCGACCATTTCAATGTCACAACTTATCATGGAATCCCCCAAAACAGCTTTTAAATGATCAGATGTATCATCCTGCCTCTTCCTGGTATGTAGAAGTTCCCTGATAAAACACAAAAATTGAGAACTCAAATTAGTTTTATAACAAGAAAAGAAAAATAAACACTATTTCAATAGCAAAAGGATTGCAAGACCGTTTGATAGTGTTCTAGACAGTGGATATATTTCTCTCAACAGCCGTCTAATTTGTTTATATTTGATTCCAGCACAAAAATATCTGTTTGAGATTTAACAATATTTAACAAAACTTGAAGCACCTGTTTCTCAGAAGGGATGCTCTTCTCCTGAGGCATGCAGTTCCAGTTCAATTTGTGATGTCCCAAAAAAAGGGGAAAGATAACTTTAGATGTAGGACATGCATTAACAATACTTCAACTATCAAATTCGTTTATTCCCCCCGCCCATCTACTGTATACTCTTTCACAAGGACCATAGTTCAAAATCCACCAAAGAGCACAGTCCTAATAGTGTAAGTAAGGGAATATTACAACAAATGTTGCCATTATTCTCTTGAATTTTCCAAATATTTCGCTTGGCAAGGATGATCACCCATTAGTCTGAGATTGGTACTGAACTACTACTCAAGTCTGGAGGTGGTCGACCGATTGGACAGTTTGAGAAAATGAGTCAGCCGCCATATAATACAAATATCTCTAATATGTTTCTATGGATAGAGATAAGTAGTATAAACATTCTATTTGAACAAAGATGCATATCAAATTTGTTCCCATTAGTTTTATGTCAGGTCATACTGCTTAGATCATCTAAAACTAAGTACTTAATCAGATTAATGCCTTTTTTTTTTTCTTTTTTTTTTTAAAGAAAAGAAGAGCTTTAAGCATCATTAGGAAGCCCAACATCCCAACTGAGTTGGCACATTGAGAACCCATAATCATGTGCTACCAGCTCAAGTATTATTAAAAGAAAGAAAACCTGAATCAAAGATTCAAGAAGGAAAGTAAAGAAAATAACAAAAGTTTGGTCTTGGTGACTGATAAAATGTCACAATCCAGCGTACACCAAAAAACCAGAAAGAAATAAGAATAAACTAACATCAAGAGGTAAATCTCTAGTTAGGAAGACCCGATATATCTCGAGAGACTTCCTTATGGAAATATCCTGGATCAAAAGACCACCAAGTAAGCTGATAGTACTTAAGAGCACGATTAGCAACTTATCCACAACACAATTCCCTTCTCAAAAAACATGAGACACCACAAAACATTCATCTTCTTAATCAATTCCAAACAATTAAACTATTTGTTGATTAGAGATCGAGGCGGTTTAATGCCATTTAGCCAAAAATATAGATTCACTTTAACCGTGAAAACCTTTAAGAAAATAAAAAAGATGAAAGAAAAGTAAAATAGAGACTACAATTTAAATTTTGAGAGACTATATCAAGAATGTATAACCTGGTATCAGTGATGAAGAAGAGGTCCATTACTCTCCCATCTGGGGTCGTGGATACCTTCACCCTCTTTATGATAAGCTCAAGCTCACAAAGAACCTCTGTCACATCTGCCAAAAGAAATTCCTCCAATACTCAATGATCGATAAAGTTCTGATATCTTTCTAGAATACCTATTCAATACTACAATACCCACATTAGAAATGAAAAAGTGGGAAAATCAGATATATATTCATAACCAAAATAGCTTAAAAATTGGAGTATCATATATGTCACTAATGCTCTGCTCGATTGCCAAGAAAGCATAGGAAAAGTAGCACAGACGCAGAATCTATAATACTCTGTATCTGGGGAGGTTTGAGTGTCTATTATAAGATTCCAAATCTCTTTTACTTTCCAATGATTCCTCAACAATCAATCACATAGAGCTTGATGGCATATAAAGGACAACGAAGATACAACGTCAAAAATAGAGATTTGCCGAAATTCACAATAAATAGATGGAGAGAGATTCTCGAACAAAACAATCTTTAAATCAAACCCAGCAATTCAGAAACAAGAATATTCATAAAGAAAACAATTACCATGTAAAAGGCCTTTTCGATCATAACAACAGAACTTCAACAAAAACACATCAGGAGGCTTGGGAGGCTGCAGTTCTTCTCGGTAAAAGGAAATCCCAGAAGCTGAAGAGCAAGAAGGGCATGCCCCCATAAGCCTCTTCTTCAATAAACCCCACCTCGTCGTTGATTTCCCCACCACCCACAAAAGTATGTAGCACCATTTACCATCTGTCGACACATCTTCACCGCACAAGGAAAAAAAAAAAAAAAAAACCATCAAAAATCAAACATCCATGTCTTAATTCACAAAATGAGACAGAATAACCAAAAAAACTCAAACACCCATCACTTGTTCCACAAAATTAAAGAGAAGAATGAAAAAAAAAATCAAAATTAAAGAGAACAATAGCAAAAATATCAAATACCCGTCACTTATTTCACAAATAATTAGAGAGAAAGTAACAAAAATAATATTAAGTACACACCCACCTCTTATTCCACAAATTCAAGAGAGAATAACAAAAATATTAAACATTCATCACTTGTTTTAGAAAAAATAACAAAAATATCAAAAACCCATCCTAAGTTGTTTCACAAAATCTTAGAGAGAGAGGGGGGGGCGATTTCAGATATTTTAGAGAGAGGAAAAGAGGAAGAACTGTTGTTTCCTGGAAATGATACAGTAATATGTGAATTGGGCTTACCAACTCTGACAATGCTCAAGCCAAAGAAGAGAATGATGCGGCAAAGATCACAACCCAAGCCGGTTTTGTCAGGGCAGTTTACAGTGATTACGCTTGGGTCACCTTCTTTCTCTGATTGTCTCACGATTACAACGTCGTCGTGTAGTATTCCCATCTCTTCTTCTTGATGTTCGATCTTTCTTTCTTTGCTATGTAATTATTTTCTTTCTGAGTTGGTTTCTGCTCTGTTCTTCCTACTTCGGACGCATAAAAAGGCAGAGGAATAGAGGTAGGTTACTCTCTCTTCTTCGCTTCTGCTTCACTTCTTGTTGGTGCTGCTGTTGTTGTTTCTTTGTCCCCCTTTTCCTTTCCTAAATTTATATTTCCAAATGATGGTTGTGAGATGATTTTGGAGATTTTGAAATTATCGGCCACGAGATACTGGTAGGTAAGAGAACAAAGCTCCATTTTATTTATTTATTTATTTTTTTTTTCTTTGGAGATATGAAGGTTGGAAAATGCTGGCCGTCCCATTTGGGGACTCACAAACAAAAACAAGGGTGGACTCCACAGTGAGTGGGTCCTATAATGGATCCTACCCTTTATATCTTTCCAGAATTCTCCAATTGAGGGCCGGTAGCATCATCCATGAAGGTAACAACGAAGCTCTTGCCAATGCTTTCTTCCTTTTTTTTTTCTTCTTTTTTTCTTGTTTTTCCCTCCGTGCTAATGGAACTTGCTGGAAATGGAACTCTTGGGCAAACGAGATTATGGTCACTCGGTATTTATTTTTTATTTCCTTTTTTATCTCATAAGTTTTAAGAAAGGAATTGGTAACCATGAGAGCAACTCAAGTAATGAGGGTTATTTTGGAGAAGGCCGAGTTATATTTTAGTTTGTCATAATGCCAATTGCCAAAAGGTTAAAATTTTGTTCAAGCAGTTTCAATGATACAAAAGTCATTTTAGTTCTAGCCAAATCTAGATCATACATTAGTTTGAGTAGTATACATGGAACATTGTGGATCACACATTAGTTTAGCTTTAGTCATTTCTTGAGCATTGGCTAGAGTTTAATTATATCTTCTTCATTAGCTTGTCATTGGAGCATTACATTTTCACTATAGGTTTCATGATTCTCATGAGCGTTGATCTTACCTGATTCATATAGGTTATGAGATCCTATATGGGTTTAAGATTTGCCTAAAGAGTTTTCTCGTTATTTAAAGAAAAAAAGGTTATGCCTAAGACGAACACTTCAAATACAGGGCCTTAAGTAATTAAGTAATTTAGGGCTTGACATAAGTTAATAATATTTTTTTATAACTAAATGAAAAATAAGTCTAAATATAATGGCTAGGTTGGGGGACCTTTTATATGGGACCTTGAGTAATTAAGTGGTCTGGCGTAGTTATCAAATCTGGGCTTAATAATGACTCGGCCTAGGGAGTGAATTACTGGTTTGACCACTAAGTCAAATGACAGACGGAATAACGATAAAAACTATCCTTTTAAATATATCTTGGATGCTATGTATTTGTATGTGAAACAAACTAGTTAAATAATATGGAGTACATGTTTTCAAAGTTTGGATCCTTTATTTGTTAAGAGTTTTTAAGATTATAATAAATCAACATAGGGGAACATCTATCAACTTTAAAATAATCTTAAAGACCCAAGTACACCCAAATACAAACAAAGGATCCAAGCTCATGTTTTCACAACTTAGCAACGAGGTAGTGTGTGGACTAATGGCTAAAGGTGCCCCTTTTAACCTATACTGCACCGTTTGAGAGAAAAAAACGTCCAATTCATTCGGTTCATGCTAGGTTCGAGCAATTTATAGCATAAACGATCCAATTAGAGAACTAAATTGACCCAAGTACTAGGTCACCAGTTCACGGGTCCACTAGCACAACTGGCCAGGCAGGTCTAGTTCTAATTACACTGGTGTCTAGGGCCTTCTTTTTCACGTGAAGCCTTAGGTAATTAAGTAGACTTATATGCAGCTTTAGGCAACAACCTTTGTTGACTTATAGTTGATCAGATACCTACCCATGGACACTTTGCTATATAGTTATTGAACCCCGACTGGTCATTGATCCAGTTTGATGGTTAGATCATTGGATTATTGGTTTAACCATCAGGTCACTGATTAGACCGGTCATATAATTAAAATAATAATAAATAATTAAAATAATATTAAAAAATAAAATGTATACATTTACACTTTAAATAATATGTGTTGTGAAGTTTTTAAGATAAGCATTAGGTGGTCTAGTGATTAAGAACTCCTTTGAGGGGTGTACATCCACGTTTCCACTCCCATACATGTAAGATGTTGGAATTTTTGAGTATTAGTATCGGTCCAACTAGACCGGTTTGCATCCGGTTCGCATAAAAAACCAGTTGTTTGGACCGGTTTAATCCAATTTGTCCAAGAAACTGGATCGGTCTGGTGTCGAATTCATCTGTCCAATTGGCCGGTCCTGTCTAGTGTTTAATAACACTGCTATGCTATGTTTAGAAAAATGGAAAAAACAAAACAAAACAAATTTACTACGGATGCATGGATTTGCGGGTGAACTATATACATCAAGTGGGATTAGTCTAAGTTTAGTACAAGAATAAATCTAAGATGCTTATGTCTGACAAAAAAAAAAAAAAAAAAATTATTAGATCTATACGTGTTGGTCTTTCCACAAATTAACACTGCCCAATCTTCCTCAAATTCAGTAGGGATAATTTTTTTTGAGATTTTTTACCATAGCCCTATTTTATAAGAGTTTTTTAACAATAGTTCTATCAACAAATTTATTAATCTTATTACCCTTTTTGACACCAAACTGACAGAATTACCTTTCTCTCACAAAAATATCATTTGTCTTATTTTTGTCCCCATACGAACAGTGTTTCTATCTCCACCGACCAATAGATTATTTTTTTGAGTTCTATACACAATCACTCGACTTAATGAGTTGACCCAATTCTCACCACTTCTAACTTTTATTCTGCTTTTGAGACCTTTGATTAAAACCACGATCCACTTTTGTGACCTTTTTGCACTAAAAATAAATAAATAAATGTAGAGAATAGTAACATGTCAATACAACCTCTCCATACCCAAGAAAAAAAATTCATTTTTATATAAAAAAAAATAAAGGTAAATTACAAAAAAACCCCCTTAAAATATGGGGGTTATGGCACATAACCTCCCAGATGTTCAAAATGGGCAAATGTGCCCCCCAACACAGATTTACCATTTAATAAAATACACGGTGTTAACAGACTACTAAAAATTCGGTTTTACCCCTCACCCTCCCTCTCACGTGCCAAGCATGTGTCTGTGATTCACCGCTTTAGATCCACAAAAAGAGGGGAAAAAAAAATTCAAAAGAGAGGCGGAAGAAGATGAAGCAGCTGCCATGGCTAACCCCCCTTCTAACTAATTTATAGAATGTGCACAACTAATAACGATTTGTCGATTATTGTCGTGACCAAATGCTAGAAGTGTTGCTGAGTAAGCCCATCACGTTGGTAGGTGCTACTTTTGGTAAGGGTGAGAAATTGGTGAGTTCTTGTGGTAGCAGTGGTGGCCAGTGGGTTATAGGTCGCTGGTAGCGGTGGTGATTTTGAGTTTTGACAATAGTGGGGTGCACTGGAGCTTGAATTGGGCCAAATTACCCTCAGATGAAGCAGCAACAGCTGCTGCCATGGTTGCCCCCTTAAGAAAACAGCCCCCAAAAAACAAATGAAGAAGAAGAAGAAAGGGAGGAGAAGCAACAGCACACCGAAATTCCTTGTTGCCATCGAATTATTTTTTTTTTCACTTTTTTTTTTCATTTCTGCTGTGATAGTGATGATGTTTTTGTGGGTGGTTTGATGCAACGGTTTCAACGGTGGTGATGAGGGTTGGTTGAAGTGGAATTGAACAGTGGTGATTGGTTGCTGCCGGAGCACCCCCGTAGCCACTGCCATGGCCAAAAAGCATGGAGATCTCAGATTTGGTGGGTTTCTCACAAGACAAACGTGATTTGGTGGCCAAAATGCTCTACTTCCAAGTAGGGCTGCAAACGAGCCGAGCCGAGCCGAGCTTTGGAGTGCTTGGCTCGATTCGTTAAAAGGCTTGTTCATTAGTAAACGAGCCGAGCTTTTTAACAAGCCTAAATTTCAAGCTTGAGCTTGGCTCGTTTAAGATTTTTTAAAATTTTTTTATAATTATTATTTTTTTTTTTTTTGGATAAGTGGTTTAGAATCACCATCCCAAGCATAAACCAAGAAATCGACAATAAGAAACATCATCCAAGCATGAACCATAAAAAACCCAAAATCAAAACTCCATAAGGCCATAACTGTTTTCAATACTATTAAATAAAAAGTTGCAATAAACTTAAAAAACTAAAGTTATTGGTTTGAGGCTTAGAGGCTTGGATAATAATCATATATGCTTCAAAACTAGTTACCATGCCATCATATTTCCATTAGATTCCGCAAAAGAAGTATCCCTTTCACGCTAAAACTCTACTAAGATAAGTAAAAGCATCTACTACTAGCTTACTAGGGAATGAGTTTCTCTTTCACATCAAAATGTATAGTGGAACAATTATGCGCGCCCTCACTCATGAACCCTTAAATGAGCCCACTAATGAGCTTCTTGTCGAGCCCCTGAACAAGCTTCTCATCGAGCCTTAAACGAGCTTGTTCGCGAGCCTAATCGAGCCGAGCTTTGGTATGCTCAAGCTCGGCTTGTTTACTAAACGAGCCTAAGATTAGGGCTTGAGCTTGGTTCGTTTATTAAATGATCGAGCTCGAGCTGAACCCTTAACGAGCTTTCTCACGAGCCCTTAATGAGCAGCTCAGCTCATTTGCAGCCCTACTTCCAAGCACCGTCGTCATTCCCAACCTAGGGCGGATCCAGGAGTTTTTCTCAATGGTTGCACATAAGAACCACCAGTAATGATGACGGACTGACGAAACTTTGATCAATTTGACACCAAATCCCTCCCTTCACCCACCCGAGTGAGTCTTTCATGTAACTATGACATGACCACGTAATGTCACGAGCCAATAGAAATCAAGCAAAGTGGGATTGTAGGGACAAAAAATACTCTGACAATCTCACTTTGCTTAGTTTTCATTAGTCAGTGACACCACATCAACTGTGTCACAATTACATATAAGTTTTTCTCCTCTCACAATGACTACTGACTACTGTGAATGAGAGAGAGCTTTTTTTTTTTTTTTGATTTATTGTGCAGCTTTATTGCTTTGGAAAGAAACTAAAATACCATTTATATCAAACAAATCTGATAGAGTCACAAAGCATTAAGTGGGGCAAGGCTGGAAAGTTATAAAAAATAAATAAATAAATCCAATGGTTGCACGTGCACACAAGTGCACCTGTGTGCATCCGCCCCTATTCCCAACCAAGCAGCTTTTGATGCAATTGATTTGCTTGGATTTTTCGGCATGATTGGAGTAGTCATATTGGCCATTGTGGGTGCAGCTCGAGCTCCCCGTCAACAACGGTTTGGGGATTATCTGATAAACGCTGCGTTTTATTAGCCAAGGGTATTTTGGGCAATACGATATGTTAACAGTGTCACGTGGGTAGCACATGACTATTTTTCGTCAATTTTCATCAACGGTGGGGCACATTGACAAAAATTAAAACATTAGGGAGGCACATTGGTTAAATTTGAACATAAGGAAGGTTATGTGTTGACACCCCCCATCTCCCCATACTTCAAAAGGGTTATTTCTTCTATTTACTCAAAGAACAAGAATAAGTTACTATTTAACAATAACAAAATAGTAACATGCAACTATTTGACAGCATAATTTGCATGTTACTGTTATGAAAGTAAAACAGTAATATAATTTTTTTTCCCAAAATTACTTAATCACAGTCAATATTGTTTCAAAAATCACGACGAGTAGATTCAAAAAATATAAGTTTTATCAAAGACTGATTTATATTTAATAAGTTATAAGCTTTTAAAAATTAAAAAATTAAAAAATAAGTTAGTTACATAAAGTGCCCTTAAAAAAACAAAAAAAAAAAACAAAAAAGGAGTGTCCCTACAAGCAAATAAGGGTAAATTAAGATTTTTCAAAAAAAGAAAAGAACAGATGGGATTACTACTAATAAGAATACTCAAACGTTACAGGGTTAAGGAATCTTTTGATGGGATTATTACTAAAATCATTCTTCCAAATAGGGTTATTGTCAATTTTTCCTATTTTTTGCTTCTTTGTTTTTTTTTTGTTTGGGAGATTTTTTTTTTTGGGGGGGGGGGGGGGGGGGGGGTTTTTTTTTTTTTTCTTTTCTTTATTTTGAAACACATTTTTTTTAGGCCATGTTAATTTTTTTTCTTTTTTCTCCTTTTTCTTTGGTGAGGGAGGGTGGGTGATTTTGGGATGTGTTCGGGATTCCATGTTAATTTTTTATCTTTGTTTTGAAACACATTTTGATTAGATGGGATAATCCCATGTTAAATAAACTGTGTCTTTTTAAAGCACGTTTTTTAGATGGGATAATCCCATGGGTTGCTTTTTTACTTTTTAAGGGTGTGTTCGGGATTTCAAAGCATATTTTTTTCCTGATAAGGAAGGTCTCAAATTAAAGCACATGTTTTTGTCATGTTAGGCGCTGGAGGGGTTTTTCTATTTATTTATTTTTTTTACAGTGGCGAAGGTGGAGAGTACCATGAAATTAAATGCGGACAAGATCTTCTCCGACTTCGTTTTCAAACCAGTTGATTAAAAACGGCAGCAATGATTATTTAACTTATCAAATCAAATTGAATTTGAGCATCCTCTACTTCCTTTATATGTCGATTCCAATTTTTGCTAGCTACTTAGTTTGGAGATTATGGCAAAAAATAAGGGATTCACATTAAATCTTAAAGGATTGATTATTACATAGCAATTTTTAAGACTTACCTATCAAGAAATAAAAAGTTTTAGATTTGACTTCCCACTCTATCTTGAGATCAACCAATACTCAATTTTCCTTTAGCGTTAACTAATGAATAGTGGGTTGTAATTATCAAATACTTGAGGAAAAAATAATAATAATAATAAGAGAGCAAAGTCTTAATTTTGAAAAAGAAGGATTTGGATTTTGGGCTCTATATTGCCAAAAAAAAAAAAAAAGAAGAATATACATATACATAAGAAGGGATCCATTAACACCTAATTTTTAAAAATTTTATGTTTACACTCGTCGATCAATATCTTTTTGTAATATCAAATTTCATCAATCCAACTGTTTAATTGGATACTCTACTCATACATGTCATACATACTAAATTTCAAATTAATTAGATATTAGGAAGTATTTGATTTGCAAATTTTACATTTCTTTTTATAAATAAAAGTATAATGTGAAACACTTTATGGATGATATGGCTTCTAATATCTGATTAACTTATAATTGGACATGTATGATGTTTATGAAGAGAATATCTAATATAACGATTGGATTGATAAAATATTATTTTTACAAAAAGATATTAACTGGTATAAGAGTAAAAAGTCTTACCACAAATTCTTCCCCTATCGATATATATATAACATGTTGATATTTTTCTAAATTATATCAATACCATCTATTAGGAGTTGTACATCGTGCATTACTTTTTGCAATGTATTTCTTTTCTTTTTCTTTATTAATAATACTTTGAGCTGCCAGCAAATGATTGGGAGGATTTAGGGTGCTAGGTGTTAAGCTTCTCTTTGGTGTTACAGTTTTCAATTTTATAAAAAAGAAAAAGAAAATTAAGTTAGAACATCCATAAATTTAATTAAAATCCAATAATCATGTAGGAGAGTTGAGAGATCCATCTACCCCTATGTGAGAATGTGAGTCTTCTCCAATAGAATTAGAATAGAGTTGGATAATTAGAATTACTAAAAATAAAATAAAAAAATAAAAGAGTTTAAAAATACATTTTTGAGATGCTTCTAGCACCACATGTCATGAGTGCATGGGCAAAGCACTATCCAACAAAAATTGGGATACATATCAATGAGTCGGTCCTAAAAGATGTGTTTAGATATGTTACGATATCGTGTATTGGGGTTGTACTTTATGTATGTATAAGTTATATAATATAATTTATTTATATACAAAATACAATCTCAATACATGGTGTTAATTTAAAATGAATAAATAAATAAATATGTGTTGTTGAGACCAGATCTTAACATAGTACTACTACAGGTTTATAGAACTAAGAAAGGTAAAAAAAAAAAGTAACTAGTCGTATCGATTTTATTTGAACATAATCATATGAGTTCCCTTATCCGTTGAGGAGGAATTAACGATGAGGGGAGAATCACAACAATTCCCTCAAGTTAGTAGAGCCGTAACTTGACCTCAATTCAACTGAAGAGTAATGACCAAGTGCCACCTCTTAATAGACGAGCCGTTGGTTACTTGACCTCTTATAACCTTACCACTAAACCACCACCACCGTAGTGATAACAATGTAACACTACTCGTATGGCACGATAAATTGAAGATATATCACGCGATATCTCTCCCCCACCAGTGAACAAGACCACACAAACAGAGGATCCAGCCGCCATCACGTGTCTTAATTTGTGGATGGTCCCCTCACGTGCTTATCTTAACGGAGGTTTCAAGAAAGGAAAGTTCCCCCCTCTTTCTCTCCCTCCCCTCCCTTTCAAATCTTTCTGCGCTGGATCTTGCTCCCACCACCTAACCCTCACCTTTTTTTTTTACTTTTTGTATTTAATCTTGTCATTAGTGGTCCATTATAAACTTATTTTAGATAAAAACAACTTCAATCATTAAGATTATAGGTAACCCCAAGAAGTTAGCTTAATAACAAGTCGAATCTCAGAAAACGTAATATGAGTATTCAAAATTCTACGAAAACATTGATTTCCTTTAAAACTACCCCCAAGATCTAAAGGGTTTAATCATATCTAATGCCTATGGCCCACACATGCCCAAGGGTTAATTGATGCCAAAACCTCATATACCTTTGTTAATAATTTTTTTTAAAAAAATTAAAGATTATATACTGTCACATATATGCTTGTGAAGATATAATCTTCTTTTTCTTTTTCTTTTTTTTTTTCTTTTTTTTTTCTTTTTTTTAAGGAATGAGGTCATAGTGCACCATGTCACCAATCCATCTCACCGATCCATGTCGCTTTTTAATTATTTGATCAATTGATCAACGGTCGGTGGTCCTATTCGTTAAATCTTTTGTGTTTGTTTGATTAAGTGCTTTGAAAATAATTTTTTGTTCCGAAAACTCAAAAAATAGAGAGCAATAGAGCATATGTCTTGTAAAGTCAAAAAAGAAAAAAAAAAATTTCTTCAAAACAATTCGTTTATAAAAGTAGTATTTTATTTTTTGTCTTCTATTGAAGAAAAATAAAACCAACAATTCATTTAAATATTTTGTCATTTTGTCAATTTTTTTTTTCTAGAACCAAATGCATTTTTACTTCATTTGATGTCTCCCCTTTCTCTCCACTCATTTGAAGTTTTCATCTTAGGTTGGGCCGATGTTACCAAGCCAATGATCCTTTAACAACTTAAGTAAGATCGTCAATCGTTCTTGAGTCCAATGCATATCCCATCTCAATAGATATATAGGGTTTGTAGAAATCTTGATTTTGACTCTGTGTGAATGTGTGTATTCTCCTATCATTTGCTCAAAAAGAAAAAAAAAACAACGCCGCAACATCTAATCTCTAGTATTGTTTAGATAAAACAGCAATTTAGAATGCAAAAATGTGGATGGATGAGGTAGTTCTTTTCTCTTTCATATTTTATATTCAAGATTTTTATATGGACTTCAAATTTATCTTTGTTTTTACAAATTATTTTTTGTACTTTTTTCTACATACGCAATGACGCATGGAGTATGTGCCGGAGTTAGTGGAAAAGAATAGTAATAGCTTGACTTGAGAACTTTCCAGCAAAGTTGGGTTGACGAAGTGCGCACCATGTTATTCCGGCCTTTCGAAATTAAAAAATTCTAAAAGAAAAGAAAAGAAAAAAAAATTGTAGTGGCTATAGCCTATCACAAGATTTACGACTTAAAGGACCAAATTTTCATTTGGGATCCGGAGATTACAATCCCTCCAAGCTGTCTCTTCATTTCATTAATTTTAATTTTTAAAAATTTTAGAAAAATGTAAAAGGTTTTTATGAAAAGTGGACGCATAGTCCATTAAAAAACATCATTTTGAACAACTTTACAGAAAACAGTTTTTCCACAATATATAGTTTAAGTAGACTTTCTGACCAAAAATGAAATAGGGACTATCAATGGTTAAAAAGTCTATTTAAATGATAGATTTTGAAAAGATTTTATTTTTTAAAGTTGTTCAAAATGATGTTTTCTAATAAATTATGTGATCACCTTTCATGAAAAACTTTTATATATATATATTTTTTTAAATCTTAAAAAAAATAAAATTAATTATGTGGGAGAGACCACTTGAAAGGGTTGTAATATCGGAACCCTTTCATTTGATATCGGGCCCATGCTCTTAGGTTTAGGACATTAGGCTCATAAAATAAGGGTTTAAGGAATGGCTATATACTTACTGGCCAATGGCCGTGCCATGCTTGGGCCCACTTGTGAATTAGTAGTACTAGGAGAGAAGGAAGTAAAAGCTTGAAATCGTGTAATAGCTCCCATTAAAGTGGCTTTTGTCATAGTACAAATTTTTTTCTTTTCCTAGTATCAATCATAAGACAAAGCATAGTAGAAAATATATCAAAGCAAAACCTATGATTACGAATCTTCATAATCATGCAACATGGCTTGGCCAGAACTAGCAATGTCATTGTAAATATTCAGTTAACCCTGTAAAGTTCTTCCAATCACTGAAGTAAAATGTAAAAAATCATTATATCAAAAAATACTTGACCCACCTTGTCAATTAGATTTCTCACATATGAGTCTATGACTCACGTGCTGATTATGGTTTTCTATTTGCAAACCACTCATGAGTCATGAAAGAGAAGTGGTGTTAAAAAAGATCTAACTACACACATTCAAGAGTTGTCGTATCATTTATGCTTATATTGTCATTTTAATATCAGGTATGCTTGATGTAAGTTTGCATCAAGTGCACTCCAAAAATTTACATGTGACTTGTCTTTTGCAAAACTAATTGTTGTTCATGCCAAAAATCAAGTTGATTTGAAACTGATTGCTATTCTATCAAAAACTTACTTTTTTTTAATCAATAACAATAACTCATTTATAGATAAATATGGATAAAACATCTTTTAATCTCAGATCAACTTGATTTTGGGAATGCATAATCTACATATAAATAAGATCTAATTCAATGATTAATTTCGCAAAATACGAGTTTCAGATATAATTTTTAAAGTGCACCTCATACAAAATTACAATAGGTATAGCCGATATTTAAATGATTGATATTTCATATCTACATCTTTTTTATACTTCCTGACAACTCAAGAAGTTCTGAATGAGACAAAATAATTTTTGGGAGAATTTTACATTGATCGGACTATGGCAAAATAATTACAGTTCAATGCAAAATGCTACTAACTTCCTAATAAATGACTACTAACTTAATTAACAATGACTACTAACTGTAATTATTTTCCTATGCCAACAAATTTAAAATTCCCCCAAAATTTTAAGAACTTTATTTATTTATTTGATGAGAATTTTAAGAACTTTAAGAATATATTCAAGATATCCACGACGAGTTAAACTTAGAGTTGTGTGTGGGTCGGTTTGGAGTGGTTTAGAAAAAAATTATCAATAAACCCACTCATAGCGGGTTGCGAATTTTCCAATCCGCCGCTAAACTGTAAGGGTTAAAAACCAATCAGTTAGTTATTTTTTTATGCGGTTTGTCACTAACGGTTTGGACGGGTTTAGCGGATTATATCGTGCCCTGTCTAATGAAGGCATTTCTAATATATTAGGTCTTAACTAATTAGTACATTGTAAATAAATTAATAAATCAAGAAAATATAATTATTTAAGGCGGTTAAGTGAAGTTTGATACATACATACTCACATAGTATTTTAATTTCAAAGATGAAAATTATGATTTTATGAGAAAAGTAAAAAAAACACTTTATCAATGTTGATGAAATTGGTGATAGTTAATAATATTAAAAGTTGAAGAATTCAAAACCTAACATCCTAACAAAATACTAATAAGATAATACATTATTATGAAATTAGAGATATTTGATTTTTATAATTTTATACATATATTATTAAAGGCGGTGCAGTTTGGTTTACTGGTGGTTTAACAAAATTCAATCCACCAACAAAACCAAATTACTAATTTTATTGCTCAAACCATCTAACCCGTGTCACTTAACCTTTCAAACCGCTTGAATCGGTGCAAAATAAAACGAATTGTTTTGATTTGGCATTTTTTGCACATCGCTGGTTAAACCCATAAAAGAACTTTATTTATTTATCTGATGAGAATTTATTAATTGCACTCGTCTTGTGGTCCACAAGACGGCAGTTGTTTTTATCATTTTGTCTTCCTAGGACAACAAACAACTCGCCTGTCTTGTCCCTTTCATTTTTAGCCTCCCAATTAAAAGGAATTATTAATTCTTAATTGAATTATATTTTTATTTTTATTTTTTGGATTTTTAAATAATAAAAAAGGAACAATTTTTTCTGTGGTATAAAGAATTTAAATCTTATCTACCAGAAAAAAACAAAAATGGAAGAAGGGAAATTCGAATCTAAAAAGCTGTCCATGCAATGCATGTGGCCATCATCATTGTTATAAGAAGTCCACTTCCACAGTACAACTCAATTATGGACCATAGTGTCGCCACATTTTTAAGATTAGTTTGAAAATTTGGAAAATTTGATTTTGAAATAAATCAATTCATAACTGGTGTAAAAAGCTATAAAAAAAAAAAAAAAAAAAAAAAGTCAAACGAGGGATATCCCATGCCGTTATGTCCAATTAATTTTTTACCCACAAATCACCCGCAAACTTATATATTCAAAAATAAAAAAGAAGACTTAAATTAGCATAATTATTAAATTCGGACCGAACATTGATTCGATCTAAAAGTCGGATTATCGGATCACTAATTTATCTGTCGGGTTACTGGTTGAACGGATCATGTAATTATTTAAGGTGTAATATCTATTAAGGTCACATTGAAAATAGGGCTGGACTTGATAAGCTCTAAAATCTGCATGTCTCATAAACGGTAAGCATTATTCCACGTCGAACACCTCAAATTGGAATTTTATATGAAAGGGTCTCAATGCAATAATAAATTAAGAATGTGGGATCCAGAAATGGGTGATGGAGACTACAACCAGTGGCCCTGTGGAGGGTTGCTTTCCCACTACCATTTAAAATATGTCCTTTTAAAGGGAGATGATGTCATGCCACGTCACACCACGACGACACACTTTTCCTTGATTGCCTCAGCAAAATTTTTGACAGTGGGATGTGCCCAACTCAGGTAAGCCGATAAGGCAGCAACCTAATGGAATCCCCTTAATTAAGGAATTTTAAAATAATCAACTTGATTTAATTGATGGAGGTTAAAGTGAAATCCAGATTAAGTATTTATGCCATTCAGTCATATTAAGCCTATAGGCTATGTTTTTTTTTTTTTTTTTTTTGGTACAAGAAATGGATATGCAGATAAACTACTCCCCACACACCTGAAAAAAAGCTTTGCTTGTCTTGCCCACAGCGCATGCAGTTTCCCCCAACACACCTATGTCGAGGCCGCAGCTAAGGGTCACCACGTGGCCGAGGGCCTGGCTGGGTAGGTTAAACCTAACAAAGGGCTATGGGGATTTGAACTCAGGCCTTGAACCACTATGTTCGAGAACTCCACTGCTGGACCAACCCCTTGTTGGTCATAGGCTATGTTGGTATTATGGTATATCGGATTAAAAGGTTAGATATGATAGAATTGTTGGATGAAAAATAAGTATTTGGTTGCGTTATTTGAAATGGGGATGATGGTCTCTTGGAAATTTTCTATCTCCTTATATCTTTTAAATGGATAGTATCCTAAGATAAAAAATATATCACCTTCCTTATGGATTTATTATCTTCTGTATATGGAGGATTTAGCCATCCTACGAATAATATATTATTTGTTTGAAAAAACATTAAACATATAAAAATGATATATTTATCCTATCCGACCTATCCAACATATCAAATATAGTCTAAAAGATATTTTGATTACGTTTAAGACATCAAATTATTTTATTTTACCAATATGCCTTTTTCTATATTTTAAAATTATAATTACTCTAATTGTAACACAAAATTAAACAAAATATTAAAATTAATAAAATAAAATTAATAAATCACATGATAATATATTAAATAATTACATTAACGTGCCCTAATCAAAGTGACTCAAACAATTTAAAACCGAGGGACTGGAATTAATGCTCTATGCTTTCAATCACACTTACAAGACCCAAGTAGTATGCAGAGTTCTTAGCATATTATGATATTCTAATAAATGCATAAATAAAATGAAAGACCAACACTTCCTTAGCAGCTAGGTTATTATGATTCAATCATGTCGGCTTTTGACTAGGAGATGTTCAGAATGGGACCCAACTACAAGCTAACCCTTGTTTTACACGTGGAGTTCAAAGAAATAATTTAAATAAATTGGCCAAAGATTATTTAAAAATGATAGGAACCCATTTGATTAATTAGTACCCCCACATCCCCCCTCCCCAACAGCCCCGCCTAGAAAAATATTGATTGATATAAAGATTCTTTTTATAAAATTGATGAGGTAGAGATTGTCTTAGTCTAGCTCGTCATGTGTAAATATAATATATATACATATAGTATGTTTTTATGTATTATTCAAACACGAGTTGGACACGTGTCATGCGTCGGTTGCTTTGTCGGTGGGCAGGCATGGGTCCTGACCTAACAAGTGGTGGCAGATGGGGACTTACACAAATAAACCCTATGGTCTTAATCCGTTGTACATAGCCAATTACCACACTGTTGTAGTGTTGACCCAGTTGTGTTGAATTGATTTGACCAAAAAATTAGACTTTTTTTTTTTTTTTTTTTAAAAAAAATATTTGTTGGGAGTTCATTAAGCTTGAGTGCGTGTGGATTTTCAATTGGATAAATGGGATAAGGGGCACCAATTGGATTAATAATAGTAATTATTAGGAGATTGTGAATCTGAAAGGGGAAAAGGCAGGGTGTAGGGGAATCTTAAGAGAGTAGAGACAGTGGGTGGACGAGGATTCCATACAAGAGATCCATTTGGGATCTTTTGTTTTTTTTATATTGGCATTTAAGAATATCCCTCATGTGCTAGTGGACCACAGGGGATGTGCAACTGCCCACATGGGCATGGGATACAATTCCAAAGCATGTTTTGACTAGAGACATTACAGGTTCGAATCCTATGACATCACGGTGTAGAGACATTATACCTTTTAGGTAATGAGCTAATGTCCCCATGGTGAGTATAGTGAACTATTGAAAGTGGGTATGAATGGATGTAGTGGTAAAGTGTCCTCCACAAAGAGACTTAAACAGGTGATGTAACCTCACCTTTATGCAATTTCTGAGGAGTATCTTAGTTGATTCTATGCCTAGAATGCAAGGTGAGGATTTTTTTCATTAATCAGAAGGTCTGATAAAATCTGAATCATTCATATTTGATGGATTATATATGAATAAGTGGGGTCCCACATTTATGAGTGGTTTTAATTTCATTGGATCATTCGGTAAATGGAGAAGAGCCTCACCTTTAGTTTTTATGAGCTCAAGTGGGTAATAATCTTACCTGAGACGAGAGAATAATCGGGTCTTTTGAAGTGTGTGTTTGAATTTTGTCTTACTCATAGTATTTTATGTATCTATTAAATAATTTATCTAGGGAAAAACTTTAAATAAATAAAAATAAAAAATAAAAAAAGAAGAAGAAGATCGAAGAGAGATCAACAAAAACACAACAACTATAACAAACAAATATCAAATTAACAAGCCAATGAGCTGATTATGGCCTTCTAGTTTAATAGCATATCTTCGTCATGATAGGGAGAGGTTTCAGGCTTGTGCTGAGGGTCAAAAGTAAGGCAGCGAGGCAATGAAATAAGGAATCTAGGTAAGCATGGGTGAATATTGATCTAGTCACTACCTTTCTTTAGAATCTCTCCATCTTCGATCTTTATATATACTTGTCTTGCTTTAATTTACTCCTAATATTATTAAAATTATAATATGGATTAGCTTGGTCTAGCAACAATATGTGAGGGTCATAGGTTCAATTCTCTCTAATAGTGGGGGTGGGGGGAAATCACCATCTAAGTTGGTACTGTTAAAACTTCCAAGTAAACCTCCAAAGATTGCTCCAATTGTGGACTTGTAGGGCTGAACAATGTTGTGCCCAAATAGAAAAACTGAGATGGCCAAATTAAAAGTGACATTTTTAGAGTGCTTTACGACAAAGTCATCAAAACACTGCTAAATTGACTGGCAAACCACCTCTCATTTTCCTTTCAATTTTACTCTCTAAACCAGTTTGACTGACACATTCGGCAAGGGAAAACTGATTATGAAAGCCGACCAAGGTGGCCGTGTGTGTAACATGCTCAAGCGCCTCATGCATGTGCCCATGACTTCTGGGAGATTTGACAAAAAAATAATTTAAAAATAAGTAGTAGCTAAATCTTGGGCCAAAATCAAGCCATCTCCCACAAAGCATATATAATTATTCATGTCATTTTCAATCAAGTGGTGGTCCTGACTTCACTTGTGGTGGCAAGGCTAGCATGCCATGTGTTAAAAGGTCCCCATCGAATCCTTCCCGTGGATTTGCCAGTTCAAATGGAAAAAAAAGGGAAGCACTCTGTGATAATTTCTAATAGAACGTCCTACTAATCAACCAAAATGGCCCCACATCATTTAATTTTCTTGTGCTGCAGCGTTCACTTTTGAGTTGTCTTACTAATTATGTTGGGGCCGGCGGAACGCGCATTGCTCCTGCTGTCTCTGCTCTCTTTTCCTTGTTTCTTTCCATATTGTGTTTTTTGCTTTTCATTTTTCTATGCAAACCAGGTTCAGGATGGTCTTTTTTTTTTTTTTTTTTTTTCTTTTGGGTTAATGGATGGAAGCCGACACATGAAACGTAAAAGAAATGTCAGTGCAGCAATTTTATAATATTGCTCCTCCTTAGATTTTTTTGTTATGAAGCGATGAAATGAATAATTTAGGTATTTAATAAGAGTGACTAATTGAGAGACCACAAGGCACAGGCTAGTCATCTTCTATAAAATGAAATGAATAATTTAGGTATTTAATAAAAGCGACTAATTAAAAGCCCACAAGGCACAGGCTAGTCATCTTTTATAAAGGCCCGTTTGGTTTTTACATAATATTGGAGGCAGAAATTCATGACCTGGAGACTATTTAGAAAAGTTATGCTTGTTACAAAGAGCATAAACTAGTTTATGCTATAAAAGCATCTCCAACCCTTACCCTTTTTTCTTTTCTTTTTTTTACTCAGATTTTTGTAGGAAAAAAAAATATTCCCCAGATTTAATATGGAGCTCTTCAATCCTTCACTCAAATCTTTTTTAAAAATTCCCAACTTATCCCAAATTCTCAAAAACCCTAGAAATTTTTTGCTGTGAGTGAATCACACCCTTACCACCGACGACTCCATGACAGCTCCGGTAGCTTCAAGAAATATAGGGAAAGAGAATATAAGGAGAAAGCGAACATTTTCCATCCAACAACACTAAGAAAGAGAGAGTGACGAGTCTCCAACGAGTTTCCAAAGATAGATCTGGTGAGTTTCCGACAAAAAATGTTAACTATTGAATCTTCTGACCGATTTGCCCCTCACATTTTAGTATGATTTTGATGTCCCCTGATTTGGGGAAGGATTTGAGTATCCCCAAATTTGATATGTATAAATGAGTATAAGGATGGAAAAGGTTTTTGGCTTTTTCTGTTCAAATTTGAATTTGATATAGGTTTTGAGTAAGGGCTGGAAATGCTCTAAGATCAATTTTTAAAAATTCATGAAATGATACTATTTTGAATTTTCACTTTTATTTTAAATTGTTTAATTTCTATTTAGGCACCTAAAAAGAAAAAGAAAAAAGAGAGAGAGTTAGCACCTAGTGGGCCTGCCCATTAGGTAGGATTCTGGGTTGGACAATTTACTGTTTTCAATTTGAGTCCCTCAAATGAACATGGTTTCAGTTCTCGGTCCACAAAACATTAAAGTCAGACCCTGTGGTCGTCACAGTTACGACTAGGTTCCGTTGGGAGGCAGAACAAAAATAAACTAGGGAACAGAATCGAAACAAAACTGGAAAAACATACACTTGACTTGATAATGGACATGCACTTCGAAAACCACTGGTTTCACGGGATGGGAAACATTTTGTTAAACTTCGAAGTTCGAACTTACTGCTAGAAATTTATAACTCATTTAAACCTAATATAAGCAGCTGGATTTTGGAAACCCTGACCAAACCAGATCATGTTGGAATGGTCGGAGATAGTGATCACACTTGACCCATAATTAAACAGGTGAGAAAACTCCACCTAAACCCTAAAAAAAATTGAAAAAAATTCACCATCCCTCATTTTCTCCAAAATAAGGTTCATCAAGAAATTTTAAAAAGAAGGTAACCCAAATGCCACATTATCAATTTATTACATAAAAAGCCAAGTTTCTCAACAGCATAATCTCTCAAATATTAGTAAGTTATCAAAACAACCATCTAATAGCATCACTAATCTTTCCCAACAAGTAACAGCTATAGTAACCTTTTTTGTCCTGTGAAAAAGGCTTTAAGTCCTTTGAGGATCATGGTTACACATGAAAGTAGTCCAACTTCAGTCATGCTTGCCATCAACTACTCCCACCATTTTTTGGACGGGCTCCAATGCACCAGGCATAGGTTCTAACTCCACCTAAAACATGAGAGACCTGATTAATCAACAGTTCAAGAGGGCCTTCTACACCAAAACAAAGACTTCATTGGATGACGAGAAATGACTAAACAAACACCATGTGCTATAGAACTGCACTAAAACACCACCACCAACAATAGCAACCATACCAAACTTGATATGACCCAGTTGAAACCACTACGAAACCAAAGACGACAAACCACTTGAAATTACTGATGGTCTATAAACCTTTATTATTATTATTATTAAACTAGAACTATACCAAAATCGCTATATTGAATGGCACTTCTTGCTGTTTTAACTTGCTGTGTTGGATGCCAATTCCCCGGAGGAGGGGGAAGACAAAGCCACTGGCCTAAAGATTAGTAGAGGGCAATGTATATACAAAATAACACAAGCAATCATAAAGTAAGAAAAGCCACTGGCCTAAGGTTTTTTTTTTTTTTTGGGGGGGGGGGGGAGTAGTAAAGTGCAATGTATAGAGTATAGAAAAGACAATACAAGCAATCATAAAGGTAAAAAAAAAGTTTCACACCACTAACAATTCCTATCAGTAATAATAGCAATTTCCTACTAAAAACTAAAAAAATCAAATCAAATCAAATCAAGCAGTCATCAAGGAAAACTTCAGTAACACAACTAGAATGAAATATGGGAACTACCATTAGGGTTTCCCCCTCACAAAAGGCTCAAAACATCAAATTAGTCCTATCATTCCCCTTCCTCAACTAAGGAACGTTGATTTAAAGATGTGGGGGGGGGGGGGAGGGGGGAACAAAAGCCGCTGGCCTAAAGATGAGTAGTAGAGAGCAATGTATAGAGTATAGAAAAGACAATACAAGCAATCATAAAGTAAAAAAAAGTTTGTCAGTTTCACACCATTAACAATTCCTATCTCAGTAATAATAGCAATTTCCTACCAAAAACCAAAAAAATAAAATAAAATAAAGCAGTCATCAAGGAAAACTTCAGTAACACAACTAGAATGAAATATGGGAACTAACATTAGGGTCTCCCCCTCACAAAAGGCTCAAAACATCAAATTAGTCCATTCATTCCCCTTAACTAAGGGACATTGATTTTGAGCTTGCAGAACCAACTATAGCTACTAACTTTCCTCAGTTTCAAAAAGTTACAACCCTGCTTGATACTAAAATGTTTTTACTGTATGAAAACTCTATGATGTTACAGTTTAAATTATTGTGTCTTAAAATTTATTCATAAAAAATTCACAGAACATATAACTGTGAGTCTCTGACTATCAACAACCAAATTGAGAGCCCCATACACAGGAAACCTGAAAAATGTTGCAAATGGCAATGATTCAAGAAATACTAATTAGTATTACAGTAACTTTTCCATCCGATTTTCTCTCTTTTTCTGGTCTGAGGGAAAGAGGGTAAAGTATTTAAATGTTTATCTCAGGAATTAGAATCTTTAATAAAAACCTTGTGCATTACTTTCTAACCCAATCTTTCAGTATACCAAACAGGCAAACAGCTACATTAATAAGATGATAAGAGGAATTTAAGCTAATTTTTCCACTTCCCATCTCACTACAAGGAATTTGACTTATCAACTAGAAATTGTCAGCTCATTTGCTATCTATAGGGTTTCCCAAGTCACATCAAGTTAAGAGATCAAGAGTTTAGGCCGACATAAGTAGAATAGAAAGCCAACAATGGTGAACATTGCCCCCACCCCTCTCTCTCTCTCTCTCTCTATCTCTCTAGCTATGTGGGCCCCACTAAGGCAACAATCGCCCCACCATAGGAACCACATGGAGAGGAGTATGTTTGGTGGGGTATGGTTGAACCTATATGGTTCAAGCCTCCTTTGATTTAAAGAAATATGAAAATTCTAGCTTTAGGGGGTATTTTGGTAATTTTACACATTTTGGGTTGTTTGGTATCAAAATTAATAGGCATTTGGTTATGATTTTAGTCAAGTCTTATTCTTATTTGAGTTAGTATAAGTCTTATTTAGTTACTAAGAAATCTTTAACTTGTTCTTAGTAAGTTTTCTAATTTGACCAGTAATCGTATTTAATTAATGGTGTGAAACTCAACAGCTTTTGCATTCAATTAATGGTGTGATTACATTTATTTTATTTTAGATAAGACTCGTAGAAATCCTTGAAGCTTATCTCCTTCTTTTTCTTCTTTATTTTAATTTAAAGCACTGTTATACCCTTTTAAATACCACAGACAACCCTTTCATTAGCCTAAATTTCAACCCTAAAACCCCTAATTTTCACCCTAAACTATAAACCTACCTTTCTATGCGATTTTACCTTGAAAACCCTAAAATTCTCATTCTATCCATAAATTACAACAAGCTTTTTCTTTCGATTTCTTACCATTTTCTTCCTCAAACCATCACCAAATTAACCCTCAATCCATCTACAAAACCTAAGAACACCTATCTTTCACAAACCTAAGGGGCTGTTTGGCAAACCTGAAAACCTGGCCAGCTGGGGATAAGTCTGGCCAGTTTTGATTTCACATTGTTTGGTAAGTCTCTTTGTCCTACTAAACAGTTCAGCTTTGTTCTGAAAATAAGGCATAAACATAGTTTTTTTTAAACCAAGTGTAAGTTGGTTTATTTAAAAACCAGATAACAGTTATGGACTACATCTAGTCTAATCTAGTTTTTGAAGTTCGCAAACAAGCCCTAAAGAAAACAAGGTTCTAGCCCACCTATGCTCGACTATAGGCAACCTCATTCTCCATTTTAAGGGTTGTCCTCCATTAATTTTAGTATCAGAGCAAAAGTTTTTGGTTTAAAGGTGCGTGTAAGCATAGTCTTAAATATCGGAAATATTGGCGATATATCCATGTATCGGTGCACATCGATACGAAATTCCATGGTGACTTCGTTTTAGCAGAATATCGTGGATATATCAAGAATATCGATAAATATCAATTATATTGGGATATATCGAGAATATCACCCATTTTATCACAAGTTACTGACGATATATCGATATTTTGCAAAATTTTTTACTTTTTTACTTTATAAAATTGCATATCCTTTTCTACTTTAAGGGCTTAAGGGCTTTCGTATTCTATGAGCCTACTGTTTCAACATCTTAAGCTTTTTATCTTTTCTATAATTCTATCATTCAAACTTTTAGACAACGGCCTCCACCCCTCATAATTTCACACACACACACACCCCACACATATATCATATATAATTCAACAACTATTGGTATATGGTATTATTGTATAAATAATATATTTTTAAAATTTTTAATTTCATGTGACATTTAGATGTTGAATTTGAATAAATTTATATTATTTATTTTCTTAGCCTATCACATTTTTATACCCTACACTACACATACTTGTATTATACACATTTAAATTGCAATATTTTGATGCTAGATTGTTTATTAGAGTCTAAATCATTGTTTCCCAAAGTTTCAATAAAAATATCAATGTTTAACTAATAATATCCATCGTATCTATAAATCGATATCATAGTTGTTAAAAACGTGCCTAGGCGCAAGGTGTAGGCGGGCGCGAGCTTTGGGCTTCGAAACCTACTAGGCGAGGCGATATCCCTTAGGCGCGCTTAAAGCGCACTTTTTTGGGCTTTTATGTGAGGCTCAAGGCCCTTAGGCATGCCTTAGTGACCCTCTGCCTATTTTATAAAAAAATCGATTTAATATAATTTTTTTAAATGAGATCTAAATCTAGCCGTTAGATTAATGAAAAGTTATGAAAAAAAAAAAAAGAAAAAAAACAAGCAAAAGTGACTTTAAAACAAAAAAGAATACTGCACAGAACAGTAAACACTTTGAAGCCCTAACCCTCTTCACGGCTCGACCAAAGAGCTCCAACTCCAGCTTCGGCGGTCCAGTCCTCAAGCTCCAACGTTCCAGCCTTAATCAAACAGGTATGTAGCTCCTCTTCTTCAGTTCTTCTTCTTCTTCTTCTTCTTCAATTTTTCTCTTTCTTCTTCGTCATCTTCTTCTCCTGTTTTTCTCTTTCTTCTTCGTCGTCTTCTTCTCCTGTTTTTTTTTTCTTCTTTTCTTCTTCTCCTTCTTCACCCTGTTTCAATTTTTTATCTTTCTTCTTCATCGTCTTCTTCTCCTGTTCTGTTTTTTTTTTTTTTTTTTCTTCACCCTGTTTCAATTTTTATCTCTCTTCTTCATCATCTTCTTCTCCTGGTTTTTTTTTTCTTTCTAATTTCTCATTTGCTATCCCAGCTGCGTCTTCTACTCCTGCTTTTGCTTCTTCTGATTTTTGCTTTACTTCTTGTTTTTTGGCCCCGTTTTAGTTTAATTGTGGGCTTTGTATGCTTGTATGCTTTGTGGGTAAATCACTTGTGGTTGTAAATTGTGATTTGTGACTTTGTATGCTTTGTGGGTCTAGGTTACTACTTAGTACTTACTAAGGCTAGTTATTACTTATGGATTCTGGAAGTTCACAACAAAAGGAAAGGGATCCTGGATATAAGTATGCAACACAAAATCCAAAAGACAAAAATTCTTCCTCTTGCAAATTCTGTGTGATTTTTTTTTTCTTTCTAATTGCTCAATTTGATGTGTTTAAATTGATTATTTTTGTTAGCTACATTTGATAAAATAGTTTTTATTTATTTTCTTTAAATTGTGCGCCTCACTTCCCTAAAGCCCGCGCTTTTTCTTGCGCCTTGCGCCTAGGCCCCAGGAGACCTTTGCGCCTTAGGTGCGCCTTGCGCTTTTAATAACTATGATCGATATCGATATTTTCGATATATCCATCGATATATCCGCATTTTTGGACCATCGGTATATCCACCAATACCGATATTTAAGTCCTTGCGTGCAAGTAAGGAATGGGATGCATCAAGAAGTAGCATAGTTGGAGGAGATTTTTGTAGGACAAAAGTCATAGAATGAAGGAATCAATAAACTTAACTATCAAATTGACAAGATAGTGAAACTATTCAAAAAGAGTCAAGATAAACAATCACATGAAGAATGAGATAATTTTATCATAAAAAATCAAGCAAGAGTCACAATGGAAGAAGTTAATGGAGGTATGGGTGTAGAAAGATTAGAAAATTTTGAATGAGCCTATGATGTGACAAACCAAGTGCATCCTCAAGTTAAAGTTAATGACAATGCAGGAAGTTGAATATTAAGGAGTTCCTAGATTGGCTCAAGTCCATGGAAGATTACTTTAATCAGTGTCATATGCCTGAGAATAAAAAAGGTCACTTTCTGAAGCTGAAATTGAAAGATGAAGCACCTCAATGGTGTAATAGAATTGAGGATAAACTTCATAGAACTCACCAACCACCTATAGATCCATGGAATGAGAAGAAACTAAAGATAAAAGGAACACTTTATTCCAACTGATTATAAAACAAAACTAGTATAGTACTATAGTAGGATGTTTTCTCTTAAACAAAGCGCTAAATCGGTTGAAAAATATGCGCTAGAATCTCCAAAATTGACTATTAGAAATTGTGTAGAAGAAAGTGAAGCTAAACATGTTGCTGTTACAAAGCCGGGCTTCAAATGGAGATTCAACTTGAAATGGCAGCCACACACATCCATAAAAAACACGATGTTTATCAACATGCCCTCAAAGTTGAAGAACCACTCAAGTTTCAAAAGGTTCTAGATGTCCGAAATCTCAAACAGAGGAAGTCTTTTTCAAACCAAACAGCAAGCATTCCTCCACAATCCATTGTTTTTAACATTCACGTAGTCCAAATGGGAGTGGACAGCAACCAGCAAGTTTCTAATGTGGCTACAAGTGAAGTAAATCCAAGCTCCTATGGATTATGGTGCAAAACAAGTTGGTTTTACTCCTTGCTACAAGTACGATGGTCATGATCATGATGCTGTTTTGCGTCTACGTAAAGGTGTAGGCTCTTGTATTGAAGAACCAACATCAAAATCCAAACCTAATTCAAATAAAGATTCGAGGCATGATGAAAAGCCACCTGCTTAAAATTTGATTATAACAGTAAGGAGATTGGAATAAATGGGCTAATTACTGCAATTTATGTGCCAAATTAATTCAAGGATATGCTCCTTACACCAACTACTTTACTTGGTTTTGTTATTCCAAACAAATTCAATATTACGGCGGGAAATATTGGTTTCTTATTGTCATCCCCAAAGAAGATAAGGTGATATCATCCTTAATATTACTATTCTAAGCAAAGAGCTTAAGCTCAAAATCGAGAATTTTTACTACTACAACACTTCAAACCCCAAGGTTGAAAATTCTACAGATTTTATGCTGTTTAGTACCAAGTTAGTTGGTGCTCCCTTCTTTCTTTCTTTTTTCTTCTTCTTTTTTATTTTTATTTATTTATTTTTTTTTAAAGGTTAAATTTTATTAAAGCAGAAGTGAGGGAAACCCCTGTACACACAAGGTATACAAAAGGGAAAGAAAAATTAACAAGTGTAATCTATTCAAAAAAAAAATGTGGAACATGGACCGCTGTAAACATCCTGAGTCATTCCATTCAAAGAGAAGCTCAAGTACTCCTTAATAATCTCTACCGACCACTCTACACCCTCAAACGTTTGCATGTTCCTCTCCCTCCAAATAAACCAGAAAATCGTGTGAGAAACCATTTTCCAAACCTTCCAGGAAAACTTATATGAGCTCCTACACCACCACGCCTCAATCAAATAAAAAGGAGAAGATACAAAACCCAAAAAATACAAAAAATATGGAACCAAAAAGTCCATAACTCCCAAGCCACTGAACAATGAACCAGGAGATGATCAATCAACTCCAAATCATTCTAGGACATCACACATCAATAAGGCAAAACAACTCTTTTCCTCTAAAAATTATCCAAGGCCAAGCACTTACTTCACATAGTTATCCAAGAGAAAATTTAATCTTTAGACAGAACCAATAGGACCCAAACTTTAGCAGCCAGAAAAGTCGTCCTCCTTGATCCATAAAACGAATCAAAATATGACTTTACTGAAAACACCTCATTAAAATTCAGTAAAGTCTTATTCTCATTTGAGTAAGCTCTATTTAGTTACTAGAATGTCTTTTATTAGTTCTTAATAAATCTCATAATTTGACTAGTAGTGTCTAGTAAGGCCCTGTTTGGCTAAGCTACTTTTGGTCCTGTTTGGCAGCCTAAATCATAATCAATTCTAAGCTCAAAAAGTGATTCTATAATAAATAGACTGCCCCCCTTCTAATCAAAATCAAGGCATCAGCTTTTGAAGAAGATTTTAATAAATATTCATATTTCCAAAACTACCCTTAATGCTTGAGTATGGAAAAAAAAAATTCCACCCATATCCTTTAACAAAACAATAGCCCCACCTTAGACCTAAGTCCTTTCCTCTCTAGCGGCTGTACTCCTCTCTCCTGTCGACATCAATGTGTTTGGTAACCTCAACCAACTTGGACCCATAGGATCCTAATTTAAACTTTAAATCTTTTTTTTTCCCCTTCCTATATTCATAGATTTATATTTGTTGGAATTTTTGCAAGAATTGATTTTATAAAATTTGGATTTGTAATAAATTTTTTTAAAAAAAAATATATACCACTTCATGCTCTTTTTTTCTTCTTTGTTTTAAGCAAAGAAGAAAAAAAAACCGTAAGCAAAATTCCTAGTAATACACCTTTATGGGGTTGATTGAACGGTCAAGTCTTGAGTGTTTTCCAGAGGTTAATGTTTTGACACCTCTCAGCAACTATTGTTTTTGTGGGTATGAGATATCTCACCTGGGTTGTTAGGGGAATAGACTGAGCTCAAACTTCAATAGGAATACGGCCTAGGATACCCTCAATTGTTAATATTAAAAATTAAAAAAAAAAAATCATTACTACCACCAAATAGAGCAACAAAAAAAGAAGAAAACGGTTCAGTCAATTCAGGGTTATAACAATTTCAGCAAATGTTCTTCCCAAACAAATAAAAAAATCACTTCCAACTCTAACAACGCTTTTGAAATACAGTTTCCAAACAGAGATTGATTCTTTTTTGATACTCGTAACTTCTGATTCTCTTATGCTTTTGCCTAAAAGCAAAAGCTATAGTTTTCTCAAACAGGGCCTAAGTATGCCTTGTGACTCTCTATAACAGCAAAACTTGTCGACACATCAATGAGAATTTTCTACAGCTTGTATATTCAATTAATGGTAAGATTCCATAGATTTCCTTCTAGATAAGACTCCTAGAAACCTTTAGTGAGACTTTGAAGTTTATCTTCTTCTTCTTCTTTATTTCAATCTACAACACTGTTGTGCACTCTTAAAATCCATAACCAGCCCTCTCTCCAGCCTTAATTTCAACCCTAAATCCTAAACCTACCTTTTTATACAATTTGACCTTGTGTTTGTAGGTAGGTTCTTGTAAGGGAACAAGAAGAAAACTATTCGAGTTATGATTTCCATGTTGATGAGATAGCTAGAGGGTGTTGTAGAGGGGAGAGCAATGCAACTAGAGGGGAGACTTCTGAAGTGTGGCAATAGAGAGAGGATTCAGAGTGGGAATGCTCTTACTCCTTTAAATAACAAATTGTGGATCCTTGAAAATGAGACATGAGTGGCCTTTATATAGGAATTTAGGCCTCCCACATGGCTGAATTCTATTGGTTGAATTCTTTAACCAATGGGAGACCTTCCCACTCATGGTGCCTTTTGGGCTTTCAAAGCTATAGGCTCATGAGTGTATATAAAGAGCCCTTATTGTGTGCGGGTTGAGTCCAATGAACAATATGGACCTCGTCCCCCCCTCTGGTAACAAAGGCAGAAGGCGCGCCATCCCGCTTATGAGCCAGGCCACTGAACTCCCTTGCTCTAGTCACCAATCTAAGACCCTCAAACTATCCCAAAGGAATGGGCAAGGGTAGCATGCTTAATCTCCTAACTCACACCGACGGCCACCCGAGTAGGCTTGTGAGTGTCAAGGTGCAGAGAAAAAATAAGAACTAGACCTTTGAGGTGTCGAATGACCTTAGGTTCTAATTGCCCTGATAATTGCATATTTCCTTTTAAAGGAGGGGCCTTAGGCCCAAATAGCATTCTCTTTAAAGAGAGAGACCTTGAGCCCAAATAATATTTTGTTAATATTCATGCTATGTAAACACCTTAAAAAACCTAAAAATTCTCATTCTATCCTAAAATTTACGGCAAGCTTTTTCTTTTGATTTCTCACCATAGTCTTCTTCAAATCATCACCAAATTAACACTTAATCCATATACAAACCCTCATACTACAATCCCTTTCACAAATTGTAATGAAAACAAGGTTCTAACTCATCTATGCTTGATTGTATGCAACCTTATTCTCCACTTTAAAGATTATCCTACGTCATCTTCACTCATCAAATGGTTTCAAAATGAAAACTCAATACCAAACTAGAGTGGTCTGCCATTTAGGATAACAGATGTTTATCGAATTGAATATAGATCTAGCCATCCCAACAATTATCACCATTAACCATCACCATAAACAGTTGTTAAAGACAAATATACATAAATAAACTTCTGAAGGTGAGGCCTTGATGAAAAAAAATGATAGAGAAATGGCGGTATGCTATTGTGTAAGGAACTGTAATTGAGGACTCAAGATTAGCCCTAGTTTAGTTTAGTTCTTAGCTTACCAGACTTCAATCTCTCATTCATTATAGTCGTATTCAAGCCCTTTGTTTCCTTCAAGAATTTAGTATTTCAATTCCAGTTACTTGAGGTACCTTGTAAGTATGCTGAAGTTTAATTCTTTCATGTCTGATTCCAAGTTTATTTTTTAATTTTGATTTTTTTTAGACTCTCATACCTAGAACCCAAAAGAGAAATACCCTTTTCTTGACCAATCACCTGACTACAAAAATATAGTGACCGACCAGGCAATTGGAGTTTCCAACTCTAATTTCACGGCCTAGAAAGTGCTAGTGCTCATGTTACACAATCTCGGGCTGACTTAGGCCCAGGCATGCCTGTGATGGAACACATCAAGTCAAAGCCCTTAACCTTTAGTATCTTAACAGATCGCTCCATCCCTAGTACACAAATACATTAACAATCATTCATGTTGTGCTCAAAAAGATTTCTGAAAAAAACTCTTCTACCCACTTATTGTCATAAGAAACTAGTAATCTGCTTGATCAATTGGATTTGACTAAACTATTCCGAAATTAACATTATAAAGAACTTAAATATGCATATTAGGGATTGTCTTGGTGTATAATATTTGGGGAAAATTTTTTTTCCAAAAGCACTGGGAATTCCCTTACTCTTTTGTCTTTGTTGGCCACCGGCTTGTACGGACATGCCGCGGGAGCCATCTCCGGCTTCTTATATTCCCAACCGAAAAGCCTATAAACTTTTCCCTGCAAAATTATTATAAATAATTTTGCACAATCTCGGGCTGACTTAGGCCCAGGCATGCCTGTGATGGAACACATCAAGTCAAAGCCCTTAACCTTTAGTATCTTAACAGATTGCTCCATCCCTAGTACACAAATACATTAACAATCATTCATGTTGTGCTCAAAAAGATTTCTGAAAAAAACTCTTCTACCCACTTATTGTCATAAGAAACTAGTAATCTGCTTGATCAATTGGATTTGACTAAACTATTCCGAAATCAACATTATAAAGAACTTAAATATGCATAGTAGGGATTGTCTTGGTGTATAATATTTGGGGAAAATTTTTTTTCCAAAAGCACTAGGAATTCCCTTACTCTTTTGTCTTTGTTGGCCACCGGCTTGTACGGACATGCCGCGGGAGCCATCTCCGGCTTCTTATATTCCCAACCGAAAAGCCTATAAACTTTTCCCTGCAAAATTATTATAAATAAGCAAATAAAATTACAAAAACTAAAGAGCTACATACTCGAAGAAAACCCAATTGGCAGAATCGGAAATAGAATAATTGTACAAAATGGAAAGCAACTATATAAACAGGAACAAAAAAAAAAAAAGAAAAAAAAAGCAGTGGATGATCTCACCATGATATAAAAAAACAGCAGGGGCAATACGTTAACGATTGGGACTAGGAAGAGCGGTAACAGACACGCCAAGCAGACCTAATTGAAATATCGATCAGAATTGGAAAATAGATTGAAATAGGACAGCCATGGAATTTAGAAGATTTTACCATTTTTGAATGGTTTTTTGCAGTCTCTGTCTTTCGCCTGTGTCTTGCGGTCTGGCGGATGTATTCTCCAGAGGCTGAGACCGATGATCGTTAGGTGATTCCTCTGTTTCGAATTTTTATTTTCGTTTTCTTCGGGAATTATAGAATGGCCCGACTACCGGCAACTAATTACAAGTCAGTACAATTGTCGATTAAATTAGTAGTCATCTATTTTTTGTTTTTTTTTAAAGGTAAATAAAGAAGATCAACGCCTCCTAATACATCTTAATACATGTACGATTAATTAAATATTCCTAAAGAATGACCAAATATCTATGGAAAAATTCTCTTCCCAAATTTGAGTATTTTGAATTCGATAACCTAACTCAATTCTCAGTGCCTTGTGGGCTTGTATTTAGGGTATGTTCGTTTGTTAGGAGTTGAAACTCCCAAGAATCTTAAATTGTTGAGAATTTAAACTCTCCATAGTTAAAATTTTATTATTCGGTTAATGTTAAAATTTCATGGGAAAGCATATGCGTACTCTCCCCTATGACATTTGGAGAACATTGTTCTGCAATTATCATATGACCATTAACCATTGGTCCACCACCTTCCCCACAGCCCTACCCCCAACAAAAAGAAACATGAAGAACAACTTAATTTTAAATATTTCATATGATGGTTTTTTTTTTAATTATTTTTTCTTGTGTTTCTTTTTTTTTCTTGAGAACAGAAGATATGAGTTTCAAATCACTGATTGAAACTCCAAACAAATCCAACGCCAATTAAGATTTGCCGAGAAAGATGCCATGGCTACTTTATTCTAAAAACACCAGTACCGATCAATATCATTCGTCTAAAACATGGCCCTCATAGACATGGGACAACTAGTTGGCATCTCCATTTTTGGGGTCTTTGAGTTATACCTCCGTAACCTCTTATCTGGCGCCACCACTTGCCACTTTGTTGGCCACTCAATTAATGACGTCCTCTCTATTGAGTTGGCTCATCTGGCAGAGTCAAAAATTGATGCAGGTAGCAAGATAAAAGTTATAGAGACGACCCAAATGAACATTATATATATATATATATATATATAGATAGATATATATAGGAGTACATAATATTCGAGTTTTGATATTTCAGAACCCCGCTCAAGTCATAGAGATGGGATTTGTCATTTCCCTTCAGTTTAGGTGAGAGTTGAATTTCCCGCAATTGACGAGAAAATTAAGACTCTCAGGAGTTTGAATCTCGCAATAAATAAGCTCATCAAACACCGTAATTTATGTGAATTCTCGAGATTTCCAAATTTCCACCTCAGTTTCCCACGAAATGAACGGACCCTTAGGAGAAATAGTTAAAGATTTTTAAAAATCTTCATATATAAAATGATTCTAATTAATGGGAGTAAAGGTTTTTGTTGGAATCACCTTCTATATGAAGATTTATAATATCTTTCCTTTTATTTAACAAAAGATCATTCCAAAAAATAATAGCTTCCCTTTTAGGAATTGTTATATCATCATCAAACCACATTGATTGCATGAAAATAAGTCAACCACAATTATCTTTGATTATTGATCTGTTATCTATTTATTGATACTAGTTAATGTATTGATTTGTAATTATTTACATATAATAGGGTCATTCTGTAATTTCATTTTTATTCTTGTATAAATTTACAACATAATTGAGTCATTTTGTAATTTCCATTTTTTGTTGTATAAATTTACAATTAATCCATAATTAGATAACATACTAGCAATTAGTCAAGCAATAATTAATCAATTAGTCAATGGAGATGAAATTTATTTAGTAATTAGTCAATTTTCTTTCAAAAACCTTTGGTCTACCCTTATTATTATTAAGAGCATTCCTTCTTCTTTTTGTTTTTTTTTCTTTTTTTAATCAAGAGCATCCTACATAATATGCATATTTGTTTTCGAAAAAATTTATATTTTTGAAACCTACTTATCAACATCTTCTAAACAGGACCCATGTTGATCGGATAATTATTTAAAAAATTGAAACAATAAAAAACTTTGTAAAACTAACATTTTTTGTAGTTTATCATTATTATCAAAAAAAGAAAAAAGAAGCTAAAGGAGTAGAATCTTACTGTTTTAAACACATTAAAATATCATTGTTTTTAGACACTATGAAAGAAATGCAAAAAATTTAAAGCCTTAATCAATTTTTTCGATAGATCTAACCAATAACATTACTATTAATTCCATAGAAGACAGATAAATAATAATAAATAAAAAAATTTCCCTAGACCAAATCAAACAGATTAGTATGACACCCTAACATAGTCGCCATCTTTGTCAGTGACTATCCTCTATTGCCGACCATAGCTATAGCCCATGTCCTCCACAAGTCGGGCTTCGTGAATTCAGAAGCTTCTTGACCTCATCTTCCTGCATCGACCATCCACATTATCTCCGAAGATCATTATTTTAATTTCTCATAATTATTGTTGCTTATGTGGGTGTTATCTATCGTTGATGTTTTTATGTCTACTTTCATGAATAATAATTAACAGCAACGCTAATTTTTAAATTTGTAAACTGTTTAATGTGCATTACAACCTTTTTTTTTTTTTTCTTCGGGAGTTATGTAAAAAAACTAAACATTAAGCGAGTTTCTTATAATTTATTCTTTTTTATCCTAAATGTTTTTGTTATACAGAATATATATATTATTTTCATTAAATGCCATTAATTGATCTATTTATAAGTGGCTCCCAATTGTCCAAAGTTATATTCACGTGAGCTCTCGCATAAAATCGCAACTTGAGGGCACAATACACTTTGGCATTATAATTTGATTCTACCACAAGTGGGGAAAGGAAATTCTCACCAAATAATATGTATAAAATTGTAAAATTAATGGAAGTTGACACTTTTAGAATCAACAAAAGTCACTTTCTGTTAGAATCAAGGAAAAAAGAACAATTTTCTTTCACTTTTTTTTTTTCTTTTTTTTTTTTATTGACAATAAAGAATATCTTAAGCCTTACTCTACCGAGGTTTCAACCCAGATAAATCGCCTAACGGCTCATGTGAGATGCTCCATACTTACACAAGTAATGATAGTTACGAGAAATTAAAACGATGACTTTTGGAGAACACACCCATGGCCTAACCGCTTGACCAACTCCTAAATTATATCCAAATGCTCCATATTGAAAATGCCCATGAAATGAAGGTCATCCATACAAAATAGAAGGTGCTAAAAGACGAGGTGGCCAAGGGATGTGGAGATCTAGTCTACCTACAAATTGTACCAATAAGATATGTCTACTTGTGTCCTAGTGGAAGTATTGAAGTGGGTGGGAGTTTTAGTAGTTATAAGTTTAGGGGTTGATTTCCCTATAATGTAATCCCCAAGAAAAGAAGTATATCTGTGTGTGGTAAATGGATTTTCTTTGCTTTTTTTTATTTATTTATTTCTTTGGGTCCCTTTTTTTTTCATTTTTTTATTCTTGGCTTTTCATTTCCAGCATCCTCGAAGAAAGATGCTAGATTTGTGGACTACTCAAACTGCAGATCTTTAAAACTAATTTTTAGGACTATATGCTTACCTTTTACCCGAATATACGACCGTCACAAGTGTTCTAAGAGCATCTTATTACAACATAAAATTTGCATCCATTGGATCACATTATCACAATATATATATATATAGACTAGTTGATGCACATGTGCGTTGCACGTGGATATATTTTATTTCTAAAATGTTTTGCAAATTAAGTTTATAAATTCATCATCCATAGGTATACAGAAAATAAAAGGCATAGCAATTCCCAATCCACAAATGCACGAGTATCTGAACTATAAAAGGTATAGAAGTTTAGCTATTATAAATTTGGAAGTCTATTCTAGAGTGGGAATCAAGAAATACATGTTTTGCAGATGTATTCTCAAGTGGGCATCAGGTTACAACATCCACAATAGGCTGTAAAAGACAGAAAAATCTGCACCTTTAATACAAACAGACCATATCTAAAGTGACCATTTGTTACTACTAACATAACTTAAAAGAAAATTTTCAAGTCATTATACAAAATTGTGATCTAACTCTCTAAACAAATATAATAGCAAAAAGAAAAAATAAGGCAGCCAAGCTCCACCAAATAATCCTGCATCGGACCAATACAAAAATTTTCTCTCTTATTTGACTAAATCAACCTCTTTTTAAGCTTCAACTTTCTTTTGAATGAGGTTCTCTACCAAACCAACCGCTTCTTGGACAGGCACTATGTTATGAGAGCGCTCATCTTCCATACTAATGCCAAATTCTTCCTCCAAATGTTTGGCTACTTATACCTGCCCAGAACAATAACGATCAACCAATCATCATAACAAGTTGGGAATTGCCCCTTGGTCATAATAGAATCCAATATAAAGATATACATAAACTGGCTAACCAAGTGTCACCAATTGTGTCAAAGAAATCAGCACCAGCTGCTGAGAACTTGGATACAGGGGTGAGCTGAGACTCAACAGGTAAAATAGTAGATTCCTTACAATCCCACAAACTTTCTGTACTGTCTTGGGCTTTGGTCGTCAAATAATGAAATTGAAGTAAATTCACCACAAATACATGTTGCTTTTCATTTAGAGAATGAAAATGTTTTTTCACTCTTAAATCCATCGAGGCATTTTGTCAAACACTTCCTTCAATGGATTATAACTATACTAAAACTTCTTAAAGTTAATAGTCAGAGTTTAATAAACTATCAGATCATACTGTATGAATACCGAAAAAGAGGTGAAAAACAATATATAAGACATCTATTTGCAACAATTTCCTTTAGTCTTTATTATATTTGTTATGCTCTTTATGGTTGTTATATTGGAATGAAGCTATCTTTTTTCAATTTTAAAAAAAAAAAAAAGGATTATAAATTTTTGCAGTTTTTTTACCTCAAAATCACAAGACAAAATAAAATTTTTAAATTAAAGTTTCTTCCATATTTTGAATTAGGAAAAAGTACTAACGATAAAAATTCGCCTCCCTTGAACTAAATTCCTACTTCATTCGTAGATGGAACAGGCTTTACTGTAATATACAGGTATGGTTAGGACTTAGGATAGCTAGCTCAATCCATACTGTGACCGTGGCCTTTTAGGCCGCTTGACAGGTTTATGTTATAAATCCATCGACGGCAGCTTTAGCTGAGTTATTCTTATGGATTTGAGTTGACCAAACGGCATTATTACTTTGTACCATGCAAACCCACATTCATTAAACCCAGCAGATTTTGGGTCATGTAGGCAGGCCAGTTAATAAATTAAATGAAGTAAAGTTTTAAAGGAACCCCTTGTCAAATTTTACCAATCCGCACTTGAAATGGATATATTTGGCTTTAACTTCTTTAGACTCTATTAAGATGCACCCATTGATACATCCTCTAGAAAAGTAGATAGCTAATCTAATATGATTACTTATCTAAAGAAAAATAATAATCTAATACGATTTAACTGAAGGTCTTAAGTTCAAATCTTGATCCCACTATAGGATGAATTTTCCTACTATACGAACATAAACACCGCCAACAAAAGTCTCATTGAGCCCAACACAATATCAGAAAAACAATTCCAAATTTATCAGATTATAATTTAAGTGCCAAACCACAATTAGAACAAGACAACAAAAACCTAGCAACAAAAATCAGAAAACTACGCCATTAAAATTGAAGAATTAAAACATACTCGGGAGAGAGAAAGAGTGAGAGAGGATGATACCTCAATCGATCAAAAAAACCCTAGGCAATTCAAAGCTATTGAATACACCTTTCCATGCCCCCACCCCTAAAGAAATCTGTGGTTAGAAAATTTGTAATTATTTGATGTAAAGCTATAGAAGACAATAGAGGAAGTTAGGGTTTCACGTAGGATTTTAAATGAAATTTTGAGATAGAGAATTAATCTTCTTTCTGTGACCTTGATATTCTTTGCTATGGAGTCTTAAGAGGCATCGTTTCTGCTATCTCTGCAACATTCTTTTTCTGATCGATTGAAGAAAAATGGAGAATCTAGAATCTAGTTAATATTACGAATATCAAAAGAGAAGTAAAAAGGGAAAGACAAAAGCAAACGTTAGGGAGAGCCGAAGAAAAAGATAAAACGTTTAGGTTTTTTTTTTTTTTTTTACTCCGTATCTTTTTTTTGGGGTTTTGATGGAAAGGGGTAATACTGTCTTTATGGTTTTTAGTGAGGGTAATTTAGTGAATCAAAAGTTTTCTTCTTTAGAAAATTTTATAAGTAGTATAGATATATATGCTAAGGTAAATATGTATAATAAACCAAAATGAATTAGGGAATAACCCTGTATCTGAATATATATATATATTGGATTGGATTGTTTTGGTGTATAATTGTGAAATATGGACGACAATAGCAAGTAACACATGTAGCTCTCATTTGAAAATTCCTCAAGTCTTTACTAGAATTCTAATGCAATAGATACTCATTTCATTCATGCACTACTTCAAGACTCCAACACATCTCTATATGTACATTTCTACTTCATGCACAACAGTCCCCGAACCTCAAGGTAGAATTTTGCTGTTGCAATTAAAAACCAGAAAGAGGTAATCAAACTCTTTTTTTTTTTTTCCCTGCTGAGAGAGATAATCAAACTCAATTTCAAATCATAAACTGCTACCCAACTCATTTGCAAGCTTAATATGCAGATCCTCTGCTCGTCACTGATGCTGTGCACCACAAGATTAGCCCATAAGGGAAAATTTTACAATTTACTGGCTGGCTTAATTTGAATTCATTTCTGGGGCAGCAGTCTGCCATCTTTTCTGATATCAAGTATAAGTTTGTGAATTCATCCATGTTATATTTCACAAGATATGATTTGAGAAGACAAAAGATTGAATGACACCAAACCTTAAATACAGCAACAAAGAAACAAAAGTCAATTAATTAACCCAAACAATCAGCTAACTGACTCACAGCAAATGACATATTCTATTATATGAAGTTAATACTATTCTTTAGGCATACCGTCTGAAAGGAGACAATAATGTATATGGATGAACTTAACATAATTATATGCTTCATACTGAATAGAATATGTTTGAGTTAACCATGCACTGTCACCCTTACAGGTATATCAGTGCAGCGACATACAGGTCTACCTGAAGCTTCCCAGCCATTGAAGCCACGTTCCAAAACCAGAATATTCTTTATTCCTGTGTCCTTCTCCACAAGATAATCTGCAAACCTTGCACAAGTTGGGCCACGAACCTAAAAACACATCAACAATTTGACAATTTTGTCAACACTTACAACTTTACATATATTTTTTTCATGGAAATGTTCCAGTATTTTTAAAAACTTAGCCCCTTGGATTCACACACACACACATACATGGGAAAGGATAAATTTGAGAGACACAAGGCATATAAATTGCCTGCCCACAAGAAAGACACAGCACATAAATTCTAGGGTACCAAAGTAGAGAAGGTGAGTGGTGAAGAAGGAAAAAGTTGGGGGAGCAGGAGGGGAAATTGATTATTAAGACTCAAAAGGAGTGGAAGATTAAGTGAGCAAAGAAAAAGACACAAAGCTGATCATTGCCATGACCTCTTCGATTTGCAAGGTGGTTGGAACCACATCAAACAACATTCAAAATAAGTTTGCAAAGAGGCAATTTTTTTCTGCATTTCATTGCTCAATTGGTTGAAGGATCAAATCCAATGTGGTTAAAATGAATGAGGGTAAAATTAGTCCTGTCAAGCACCAAGGAAGGAAATCCACTTGTTATATAAAATGGATGAGGGTAAAAGCAGTGTGGTAACTTTTACATTCAGCTTTTGTTCTGCAAAATTACAAATAAATGTAAATACATGAATGAGTTATTTGTTTGGGCAATAGCTTGAGCTGTACCTGACATCCACAATAGCAATGTTTGGGCGACACTTGAGAGAAAGAGGCTGAGAGCCCATTATGTAGGATATGCTTCAAGCCATCTCTCTGCTTCAGTTCTTCTCCTTCACTGCTTAAATTGCTTTAACTAACCAGAGGTGGTTGACTGAAGATACTTAATGGAATCTGTTGATTGGACATTGCTGCGTGGAAGAGGTGGTCACACGCCAAGGTCGACACAAGAAATGCCGGTTAGGGGTCATTCTTGCTGGTTAGATTATCAGAAAAACCAGTCTGGTATCTCGGCCTTTTTGGGTGTGGGTCCTCATCTGACCAGCTATGGCTCGATCTTGCCTCATCATCATCATCATCATCATCATCGTCGTCACGACCTCTCTTAAAGCCTTTAGACCCTGCCTGATCTTGGAATACGTCTTGATCATCATCATCACCAACAATGGCATTTTGATTTGAGGCAGAGTTGCACAGGACCAATTGTCCACTGTCTGATTGGGTACTACTCTCAGCATCATCATATAACAGCCGGACACCAAACTTCTTCACAGTTAATTCTCCTCCTTCGATCTCCACTTCAATCTTCACTTCCTCTCCATCGTACAACAGAGAAGCGTTGTCTAAACATATACGGGTACTCCAGATGTGATCTTGGGGTGAGATTGGAATTTGAGAGGTGGCATAGGTAGCAGGCCTTGGGCACATAGTAATGAAAATCTCGTTTCTATTCATGTCGAAATAATAACTATCAATACCCGGTTCAACAATGTTTGTGTTAGATTCATAAAGAGCGCACAGAGCAATTCCTTTTACTATCTTACGTTGTCCCAAAATAGTAGGCTGTCGGAAAGATGATGAAGGACCTGTCCATTGATGGCTAAACCATTTGGGAATCTTGTTTCCAGGGAATACTAGGGTACTCCGAAACTCCACCTGCATAATTAACCCAAAAAATTAATTAGTCGAAAGTATAAAATCATCGCAAGACAGAATTGGGACTGACTTCATGTTGCATCACTGTGTACATGAAGGGTAGCATATATATCAGCATAGATTGCCGCACCTGAGAGATGACAGAGTGTTGTAGCAGACTCTCCTTAAAAGTGTTTGCTAGGTTGTTGCACCCTGCCATGCGTATTTCTTCAATGGTGTGCGAATTCGCGAAGCCAGGAATCTCAACCAATTCATAGCAATTATCAAGGATTAAGTCAGCCGTGGATTGGAATTCTGACAGATTGGATAAGCTTTTCAAAGATATGCAGCCTGATGCATGCAAATACTTCAAACTCGTGGGTAGCTCTGGAAGTGATTGAAGCCTTGTACAGTGATTCAAGATTAGCCACTGAAGCTTAGGAAGGTTCCTGATGCTGGCTGGTAGGCTACAAAAATTGTTGCCTCGTAGATCCAAATCCGTTAAAGAAGATAGGCTCCCAAGATCTTTTGGAATAGCTTCATCTGATAGATTGCAATCCTGGAGACTTAGTTCTGTTAGCGAGCTTAAACCCAATAATGAAGCTGGCAGTAGTGGACTAATGGCATCCAAGCCTTTCCTTGTTGATACCCAAGACCTGAAGACTGAAGCCAATGAGCTGGATGGTGATCCCTTACAGCCACATAAAGACAACGTTCTGAGGTTTTTCAAACGTACAATGGAAGAGGGTACTTGTCTTATTGCAGTGCCATCAGCAAGAAGTTCAATTAATGCTTCCATCTCTCCTAGGTCCTCTGGCAATTTTTCAATTTTTGAGCATCCACAAAGATTAAGAATTTCAAGAGATTTCAACTGACAAATGCTCCTTGGGAGATTCTTCAGGTGTTTGCAGCCTCTCATATTCATCAATACAAGTTGATCAAGCTGTCCAATGGATGGGTGAACTTCTACTAAATTTGTACAACCTTTAAGTATTAATTTCTCAAGATTGGGGAGATGTAAGAAGTCTGGGGATTTCGTTAGGTACTGAGAATGACTGAGATTAAGAAATTTCAACTTTCCTAGGAACTGTTGAAAAAACATAATATAAGAGCATGAAGTGAATATACGATCTATTCAAATTATTGAAAAAAATGAAGAAAATTTTATACCTTGATTTCCTTCCAAACTTGTCTCAAGTTACTGTATCGCATGTCAATAGCTACAACGTTCTCTAGATGAAAATTGTTAGGTATAAACTTCAAAGGGAATCCATGCCAACAAAGCCATCTTAAATCTTTAAAAAGATTATCATGGCCTTCAATGTGGTGCACGTAATTGAGTTGGAGCAATCTTAATTTCTCCATCTTTTCAAAAGCCTTTGTACTCAAATGCACCTTATTGAATATAGGCAATTTTAGGATGAGTCCTTCCACTGCTTTTGTTCCCTGTTGATAAAAGAGCACTGGACATAAAAGAAGATACATGTATATGTACATCTATGTGTGGGGGAGTGTGTGTGATTTTTTTAAAATGTAAGTGCTTGTGAATAAATAACATATGCTTAACACATAAGCACGATGCCAATGTGTGAAACCTCTCATACATGCAAGAATTATGCCATCAACAACATGGCAACACACGTGTTTTTTTTTTCCTATTATATGCATAAAAATTGACCAATTCATTCATTTGGTCTTACCGTGTTTTTCATCAATATATCAAGGACATCATCATAAAACCACAATCTGCTACAATTTTCAGGTTCCTTGGGGGATTCTTCTCGAACAATTTCTCTTCCCATGTCTCGAAGCAAATCATGCATTGTTAGCTTGTTACGTTCATCAATTTTTAGAAGGCACCTCTGAATGAGGACACTAATTCCAATTTCTGCGAAGAAACCACAACCATCTAGTATTTTAGCTGCAAAGTCTTTGTCCACTCCAATGAAGAAACAAGCAATATCAAGGAATATATCTTTCTCTTTGTCATCTCCCAGTGCATCAAAACTTATTCTAAGTTTTTTTCTGAATTTGATCGTGAGGAGTTCTTTTTAATTTCTCTTATGCACTTTTCCATTCAGGTACACTTCTATCAAACAGAAAAGAACCCAGAACTTCAAGAGCTAAGGGCAGTCCTTTGCAGTAACCTATTATATCTTTTGAGAACTCAATATAATTTTCTATACGATGCCTATTTCCAAAGGCATGCCAACTAAAGAGCTCAAGAGATTCATCACAATCTAATCCATTAAGCATGTATATGTTATCCACTCCTATCTTCTTCAACAAATGCTCATCTCTAGTTGTTATGATGATTCTACTTCCCAAACCAAACCAATCACGCTTTCCAGCTATTGCAATTAGTTGCTCCAATCGATCTACATCGTCAAGTATGACAAGAACTCTTCTATTACACAATCTTTCTTTTATCACATTGATCCCCCTATCAATGTTGTCGACCTTTATCTTTCTCTTTAGGATATGTGAAAGAAGTTGTTCTTGTAGATGAACTTGACCATTGGGTTGTTTTGAGATTTCCCTCACATTTGCAAGGAAGCTTTTGTCTTCGAAGTTAAAAAATAATTGGTTGAAAACAGCTTTTGCAATCGTTGTCTTACCCATTCCGCCCATCGCACAAATCCCTATTATGCGAACGTCGTTTACTCCAACGCTCAATAGTTCATTCATGTATTGCACACGATATTCTATTCCCACTGGGTATATGGCTACATTCAGATATGTATTATTCAAGTGATTGAGAATCACCTCCACAATTTTCTTGATAAGCATTGCCTCATACCTACCCATTGTCCAAAATGAATTAAAAGTGCATTAGATATTGCTCATAAAGTCATAATATGTTCCGATCCAATGGATACAGGTAATCCTCTAACACAATTTGTATAAAAAAAAATTCAGTCCAAAAGTAAAAGTAAGAGTAGAAACAGATTCTTTGTTCACAAAAATATTTAAAAACATTCTATAATACACATAAAAAAAAAAAAAATTTAAAAAAATGATGAAGTAATATCAAACTAATTTTATGACTAAATCATAAAATACTAAATATGAAAATGTAATCCAATTAGAGATTAACTAAAAATTTCTTTGCCTCTTGTACTTTGTGGTAATTGGAATAAAAATTAATGGAAAGAAAAGATTTTTGTAGTATTACTATTATTTTAAAAGATCTTTTCTATATTGTTACTATTATATTAGACCTCTGAATTCGATTCCCTTATGATTTTGGCATGTTAATGGAGAGAGTACTCCTCCGAATCACCTAAAAAAGGATTTACTTGATTCATTTCCCAAATTTACATATATCAAATGACAAGTCTAATGGCATGTCCCATCCCAATAAGCATGTGCGAAGGTCTTGGTTTCGACTCTGTGTGAGTGTGTGCATGGGTATGCGTTCTCCTATCATTTGGCCAAAAACAAAAACCAAAATTGGCATATGGAGCAGAACACTAAGAACAAGTATATTTCATCAAATGGTATACGTTAGTTCCTAGAACTAAGCACCTGCGAAAGATCAATGTAAAAAGTGCACGAAAGAAAGAATAGTGTGGTTGTATGCACAGTATCAAAATAACTTGCATGGTAGAGAAAGGAATTAAAATCATAGTTGATAATTGTAGTAGTAGTGTGTGATTTTTTCTCTGAGATTACCCATCCGCAGCACTTGTTAAATCCCACCCAGATAAATCTGCTGCTTTGGTCAGAGCGGCCCTCCACCTTGATACCCTGGCCATCTCCGCCCTGAAACGTTCTTCATGTTTCGCAAATGCCTCTCCAAAACTACCCGTTTGCTTTCGAACATCAGAGGGATTGACGTCGTAAAATATAGGCAGAACCATCTGTCGAACAGTAGCTTGGCATTCCATTATCTTCGCAAGTTCGTCAAGACACCACCTGGAAGCCGCGTAGTTTCTTGAGAAAACGATTAGGGAAATCCTGGACCCTTGGATTGCGTTGAGCAATTCCATTGAAATATCTTTTCCTCTTGGGAGTTCGTTGTCATCCCTGTATGTGTTGATTCCAGCATCAATCAAAGCACGGTAGAGATGATCGGTGAACTTTTTGCGAGTGTCTTCGCCTCTGAAGCTCAAAAAAACATCGTAATTCCATGGACGACGACCGGAGGAAGAGGAGGAAGGAGAAGAGAACATGGTAACTAAGCAGAGGGACAGATCTAAGTGCAACTTTTTGAGTAAAGAGTAAATCCCATTATTTGAAGAAAGAGGCAACCTATTTCAAGCACGTAAAGTAACAGAATAAAATTCTATTATTAAAGTGCCTCCTTTTTTTTTTTCTTTCTTTTTATTTATTTATTTATTTATTTACAATGTCTACTTCATTTTATAAAATATTATATAAAAAATAGTTAAAAATTTCACTGATAAATTTTATAATAAAAAAAATTCCACACAACTATTATACTCGGGTTTGAAATTCACCCGTCCATAAACAGTCATTATAATTTATAATCATGACAAAATTAAACAATTAGAGTAGTCAAAGACGACATACCTTTGTGATAACCAAATGAGAATATATTAAAGTTGTAATAATCACTTTTGGGATTTTATAATAATCATGTAATTTGCATTCCCATGTATCTCCTTCCACCTATGGCTTCCTAAGGTCCTCGATCAATCATCAATATTGGATAGAAAATAGGATCATATTCGTTTGGTCTTATATATGTTTGATAACATCCTCTTGTGGACATAACCCTTAATGGGCATATGAGATATATAAAATAACAATACTGTTATTTATTTTAAATTATTTTTAAAAATTTGGAATAAATGACCTTTTTTTATAGTAATAATAATAAACCGGTAGGATCAAATCTTTTGTCTCTGCTTTAGTGTATCTTCAAAGGGCTATCCAACCCCCTTAACTATTTTAACTAGTCAAATCACATTTTTTATTTTATTTAAGAGACTAACTATATGATTAGCTATTTTAGTTATTGTCATTTCAGTTAGTGAACATTCACTAACTAGATTTTTTTTTTCTCTCTCTATGCGTCATTAATTTTTTTTCTCGTTTTCTATCAAATGATTAAAAGAAGAAAGATTATTAATAAAAGATAAAAAGTAACTAGGATGGTAGCACTCTTGGAATACTCACTTTTGTTTATTATTTATAATCAGCACCCAAGAAGTACTCACTTAGGTGATTAACAAACAATTTTAGAACACGTCATTTTATTTAATAAGATTGCAAAAACATAATTAATAGCCCTTGGAAATGCTCCCACCTACTCTTTTCCACAGCTCCCCTTGTTTGCATTTAGCTAGTCAAACAGCTTTAGTTAAATGATAGACTAGAAATAAACACGCCAATCACGGCCAAGGAAAGTCATTGCCCGTGTCACAACTATATTATTGCCCACCATGTGGACATATATTAATTTATACTTTTAGAGTTGGACATCGATTCCAAACCCCCCTCTCTTTTTCTTTTTTTCTTTTTTATTTTTGGGTACAATGGGATTCCAACAAATTGCAGTGCTTTGCCTGCACCCTTAATTGAGAAATCTCTGTTAGAGAGTTGAAAATTATGGAGGCAGGGAATGCATTCCTATTCATCCACAAAGGATTTGCGCTTACAGTGGCGCAACTAAACAAGGGTGAAATTAGAGGAGCTTATAAATTGATGCTGGGTTGAAAACAATTTAGGCAATTTTAGGTGTTATTATTATGAAGTGTATTCTCCCTCGGATTTAAATTTTAAAGAAGTTTGGGTCCAAAAAACACAACAAAATTTGGTAGTTGTTTGCCCTTGGATCATGCTGTTGGTAGCACCTATTACATGCATCATGTATATTCTCTGGCCAACTGATGTTGAAAATTGGAAACAAGAGCCACCACGAGATAACGCCCTGCAGTCAGCAAAGGGACATGCGTCCAATGCACTGGCACTCGCAAATGAAGGTCTCTTGTTTCGAGAGCATCGTATGATGACATAGAATTTGCACCCATTGGATCACGATATATGTATATGTATAAAAAACCAAAACAAATATATATAGGATTGTTTTGGCGTATAATTGTGAAATTTGGACAATAATAGCAAGTAACAAATGATGTTTAGCACAATAGCCCGAATACGACGCATTTAGCGCGCTCTCTCTCTTTTTTGGTACAATTGGAGGGGTTTGAACCCCTAACTCCTACTCTTTATCCAACCCTTCCTCACTACTAGCCTAACCAAATTGCTTATTACACATTTAGCTTTAACATTTATCATGCCCTTACTATAATTTCAGTGCAATAGATATTCATTTCATTCATGCACCACTTCCAGACCCCAGTCATTCATCTCCATGCTTACATTTCTACTTCCATGCACAACAGTCCCTGAGCCTCAAATAGAATTTTAATGTTGCAATTTAAAACCAAAATGAGGTAGGTAATCAAACTCTTTTCTTCTTCTTTGTTCTCTCTGCTGAGATAGGTAATCAAACTCAATTTCAAATCATAAACTGCAAACAGTCCAATTAAAGGATCCAAACCAAACTCATTTGCAAGCTTAATATGTAGACCCTCTGCTCCTCACTGATGTTGTGAGCCACAAGATTAGCCCATAAATAAAATTTTAACAATTTACTGGCTGAACTTAAAGTAGCAGAAGGTGAGGTTTAGTTTAAATTGATTTATAGGGCAGCAGTCCATTGGCATAGCCATCTTTTCTAATATCACGTCTAAGGTAGTGATTTGTGAATTCACTTCCTCCATACTTCACAGTTGACAAGATATGAGAAGAAGAAAAAATGAATGACACCAAACCTCAAGTACAGCAAGAGAGAAACAAAAGTCAATTAACCCATATAATCAGCTAAGCTTTTTGATCGGCATATAATCAGCCAAGCCAACTCACAACAAATGACATATTCTATTATATGAAGTTAATACTATTCTTTAGGCATACAGTCTGAAAGCAGACAATAATCTGTATAGATGAAGCCAACATAATTATATGCTTCATTCTCAATAGAATATGTTTGAGTTAACTATGCACTGTTACCCTTACAGGGTATATCAGTGCAGCGACATACAGGTCTACCTGAAGCTTCCCAGCCATTGAAGCCGCGTTCCAAAACCAGAATATTCTTTATTCCTGCGTCCTCCTTCTTCTCTGCAAGATAATCTACAACCCTCCTTGCACAAGTTGGGCCACGAACCTGAAAAACCATCAACATTTTGACTATATTATCAACACACATTGAATATTATTTTTTTATGGAAATGTTCCAGCATTTTTAAAAACTTAACCCCTAGGAGTCACACACACACACACATGGAAAAGGATAAATTTGAGAGACACATGGCACATAAATTGCCTGCCCACAAGAAAGACAGCATATAAATTCCAGAGTACAAAAGTAGAGCAGATGAGTGGTGAAGAAGACAAAAGAAAAGGGGGGGGGGGGGGGAGCAGGAGGGGAAATTCACTAGTAAGACTCATGCAGTTTGAATTAGCTACACGATTCTCTGGAAAGGAATCATGACGATATCTTACGAATTTATTTATTTATGCATTCCAGCTCCAATTAGAAGAAGGGGGTAAATTACAATTTTGGGGTGACACTTTGGCCAGGAAAAAACATTTGGAATATAAACTCCTGACTTTTTACTCAATAGTTAACAAAAAAAGAAGAAGCAGTTTCGATGGAATAGTATTTGTCTGGAGAAGGAGGTGTTGGAAAATAAAGGAAAAAATATCCAAGACACAGAGAGAGAGAGAGAGAGAGAGAGAGAGAGAGAAGGTGATTATAAGATCAGAAACCTCATGAAGGAGTGGAAGATTAGCCACAAATTGAGTGTATCTGCACATCTACTACAGCCGGTATTAAATTTACAAATCATTCAACGAAACTTTAAGAAAGACTTGGTAAGCAAAGCAAAAGACACGAAGCTGATCATCCCCACAAACTCTTTGATTTGCAAGGTGGTCTGAACCACATCAAACAACATTCAAAATAAGTTTGCATAGAGGCAGTTTTTTTATGCATTTCATTGCTCAATTGGTTGAAGGATCATAATCCAATGGGGGCAAATGCCATGTGGTTAAAATGGATGAGGGTAAAAGTAGTCCTGTCAGGCACGATGGGTGGAAATACCCTTGCTATACAAAATCTTTACACTCAGCTTATGTTATCCAAATTTTTAAATGAATTGGAACATACATTAACGGGTCATCCTCTCAACTATAATGTAACTATTACAGTCAGCCTGTGTTCTGCAAATCCTTCAAATTAAATAAATAAATAGCTTACTAACATTGCATGCGCAATTACATAATGACTCAGCCCAACAACGTTAAAACACTTCTTCTCCAGATTCCCTTTCCTACATGACAGGATTGCCGATGAAACCCAAGAAGTTGGGTCACCACGGCTGTAGTAAAATTCCACATTTTCTTTGCCTACTAAACTTAATTGCACCAAATGAGTGCAACCTTCAAAATCAATCATTGAATACTAGTTTTTTGATTCCTGTTCCCTGAATAGATCCCTTTTTTTTTTTTTTTTGATAATTTTTAAATTTGTCTAATTGGGCGAATTTGAGTTCTGCATAGTTCAGTTTTTTTAAACAATAGAATTCCTAAAATTACCCTCCAAACATCCCATATAATAACATATAAATGTAAAAACGTGTGTGAATTATATTTTTGTGCTTGTGTATATGTGTGTGTGGAGAGAAAATTTTGGAGAAAGCCACTCATGGATTAAATCAAAAATTGAAACCCAACAGACACCATTCAATATAATATATGCTCCTATACTTAGTGAAGAAAACGCAATAGACCTGGCTAAGGGCGCAATGAAAGACGAGGGTATCTTTCCCTTGGACCTCTTGAACGAGATCTGGGATCTTATCAGTAAAGGTGCCACTGGCGTAGTGCAGAGACCCAGCTATATGCCCATCGTAACCCCTCTCATCGTCCCTGACAAACCCATCAATATTATTCTCCGATTCAACCAAAACTAAGAGACGCATACTAAGATCCGAACATGGGAAAAAGACAAAAGGAAAAAGAGAGGTAAAAGCTGCGATTGTACCTGACATCCACAATAGCAATGTTTGGGCGACGCTTGAGAGAAAGAAGCTGAGAGCCCGTCATGTAGGATATGCTTCGAGCCATCTCTCTGCTTCGGTTCCTCTCCTTTACCGCTTAAAATTGCCTGGGCCGAAGAAAGAATGAATAAGTCAGCCACAGTGACAGTATGGTACCGGGGGTTTCTTTAAAAAATTATTGGCATCACTGATATATATGTACTAGTAGACAATGCACGCACAAGGCGCGTGTCCAGTATTTTTTGAAGGGGTGTTTTTGATGTGATTTTATGATATTTTGATATTTGTATGTAATTAAATGTGTAGATAGAAAAATTATATTAATAAGATACGTTGAAAAAGTATTAAAATAAATTAATTAAGTGCAGAAGCTTGAAAAATTGGATAAAAAACAAAGATTATAAAGAGACTTCTGAATCTAAAGATAAATGAAATTTAATTATATATACATGCCAAATGTTACAAAATAATTGCAATAGGAATTTCATTTGCAGATTTCTTCAGTGATTTTGTGGCTACGATTATTGATACGCTTGATGCTATTTTTGTAATAGCTGATTTGTAGTTGTTATGTAAAGCTTTTTCCTTGACAGATTCTTGAGTGTTGATGTGCCTAAACAAATACAAGTTATGTAGTTATCATTAGTGCGTTATAATGGATGCAAATAGATGGGGAAATAGAATGATGAAAAAGTATTAGGATAATATATTGCTTCACAGAAGTAGTTATTATAAATTGGAAATTGTATTGGGAGAAAAAATAAAAGGAAAGTATGAGGGAAATTGCTTACTTTGATTTTGTATCATTGCAAATCATTAGATTTAAGCGTGTTGTTGCTTTCTTGTAGTCTTCTGCAATTTGATTCTTCTTTACATGATTTTTCTTGTTTTTTCCTGTATTAATCTGAGTTTTCTTTGCTTGCCATATAGATGAGTGATTTTTTTGCTTATATGATTTTATAAATAGGTGTGTGTATAAATATTGGTTAAGGAGAATGGCTGATGCTTCTCGCATAAGCTCTTCATAGTCCTTATGAGAGTTTGAAGAGCAGTAGTTACTTTATATCTTTCTTCAGCCAAATCAACATATTATTTATCAATATCTGTCCCCTCCTCAACCGAATCTACGTATTAACAAATGTTAGTTGTGTTAGGTAATGTTAAATGATATTGAATAGGATAAATTTGTGATGGTTTGTTAAAAAAGGTAATTAATTAGATAGAAGGATTATAATAAAAAGGGATAAAATATGATTACCTTTGTATGGTTGAGAGATGATGTAACTCTCTATGTTATTTTAGAGAGTTGCTTGTATAATATTGGTGCAGATATTGGAGCTAATGCAACTCTCTATACTGTTCCACTGGTTTTTTGGTACAAGTTTGTTGTATTAGCTCTTTTATAGGCGTATTCGTTATACAGCGCGCTGAAAAAATATTTCCATTATAATTTATTTAAAGGTTAGTATAATGCATTGTTGATGGTGGGAAAAAAATATAAGAAAGATTAGTGAATATTATAAATTGTCTATGTTTGAAAAGAATTAATATACAAACCTTGAGTGTTTGTGAAAAAACATGACAATGATAGAGGTATGTTTTTCTACAATCCCAATCAAGCGGCTGAAATATGCAGGAAAATAGTTGGAAGAGTGTTAGAATGTAAGTTGTTAGAAAGAAGGGTTAAAGAAGATTGATTAAATGATAGTTGATATTATTGTAATTGAAAGGAATTTCTGCGATAATAAATTATGAGTGATGAATAATTACCTGTAGTAGCGTTATTGAGTACTTTCATAGATGATGTTTAAGGTACTTGTTTCTGGTAAAGATTGACAATGATAGAGACATGTGTTTTTTTTTTTTTTTTTTTTTTTTTTTTTTGTGTGTGGCTTTTTTTGGCTTTTTTGCGGTTTCATTGTTGCTCCTTGTATGCTACAAAAAAGATTTAGGCAAACAAAATAAATAAATAAAGGTTTAATGGTAAGGTACATTTGTTCTTTGAAATTTATTGAAGCAAAATAAGTCATCTCACTTGTTAAAAATTATGCGGACAGTAATAACAAGTAATTGTGGTAAAAGTGAAGTTATATTTGTCACATAAGGATTAAAGTGAGATGAAATGAGAGCCGGCCAGGGAACACAGTACATTAACAACTCTAATGACCATGACTTTGCCAATAAGTATTTTTCTGAGCCATGGCCTGGTCTCAAGCTATGCATTTTCCAAAAAACAAAAGAACTCACAAAGGAGATTAATTCAAAAGAAATTAAAGATATTAAAAGTGTTAAAAGTAATATAAATACTATAAATTATAAAGTATGAATCTTGTTTTAGTTTCGGTTTGCTGTAGTGACCCAAGCTAATTGCGACACATTAATTGCGCATATTGAGGTTGCATGAGTTGAAGTTACTTATTTGAGCTAGTTACCAGGATCAAGTCAGATTTGTAACACGTTTAATTATCTGTAGGATTGACTTTATTCTTGAATAAGATTTGGCTCTACATATTTTAATTTCTTCTGCCAACATACTATATGGTCTTAGAATAATATCATATCGGAGGGGCGGAAATATGGATCAAAGTAGAAGTATGCAATTGGAAAGCCCAAAGAGTGTTTGACAGAATAGAATATGATATCATTGTTTCAAACTCAAAGAGTAATAACAATATCATTAGAATTTTTATGCATACATAATTGTTTTAGAAAGAATGCTATAAACTATATTTTAACGACCAGTACTATACTTGAGAAAGCAATTCATGTTACCCAAAGGTGATTTACATGAGATAGTTAATTAGTAATTCAACTTCTTTTGGGAATAGATAAAATATAAAATACAAAGAAGGAAATAGAGGAAGGAAGGCATCCCATCAGAGGAGTTCGGTAGACATAGAAGTAAAATGGGTGGCTAAAATAGACGTAGCAAATTCATGAAGAACTACCAATATAAAACCTTATTTCAAGAAGAAAGGCTACAAGTAATTCATACAAAGTAAGAGAGAAAACATACATGTATATAAATTTATTGTACTTCAAAATTAAGGTTGTAAAAATGGCAAGACTTTAATCTTTTATCACCTCACATAGCTCCTCTATGTTTATAAGAAAATGGTAAAGCACCTAATGAATTCGAGTAATATTCTATCAAGCATTAAACAGAGCATGAAAAGTTTGAGTTCATATTGAGGGACTAAAGGAAAAATAAATGATGAGTGATTTAAGCACTTACCGTCGGAATGGAATGATCACAGAGAGTTAAACACAGGAAGGTTAAGAAGGTTGATTGTGAGTAATGGGGGAATGGAGATGGTTCAAGAAAATCGAGTTTGAAAAGTATTTGTTCGAAAAAGTGGTAGAAAAGAGCTAGAAGAGGTGAGAGAAAGTGTAGGAAAAAGATATAGAGAAGAAGGAAATAAATAAAGAAAAGTTTTGAGGGCAGTATAAGAAAGAGAAAGGTTGAGGAATCTTGTTAGATTCTCTTAGACAGAGTCCTAGAGATAGCACGTGAAGAGGGGAGCGTGTTAGGGAGGTGTTTGTAGAATTGCTAGCTGTATTGCATAATAAAAAGTTGTGTATTATATATTAGTATTATATATGTATTTTGTGTTATTTATAGTGCATATATAATAATGCTTTTGTCTTGACTGCTTTTGTATAAAAAACACAAGATATTGTGGTTAGAAGATGTGTGGCCTTGGAGAATGGGTTAAACTAGATTCTTTGGTCTGAAGTGAGGGGTGTTTGTCTTTGGTGGTCTTGAGAGGCCGAGATATTGGGTAAGGGGTGTGGCGTGAAAAGTGAGGTGTTCTAATGAGAGAGAGGAGGCTTCTCAAGTGTATGTCATTGTGCTGTCGCTTCAAGTCAGAGCAGGTGCTAGAGGGAAGGGGGAGGAGGAAGGGAGGGGGGTCCATGGGTGAAGGAGAGGCACATGGTTACTTCTTTTCTTTGAGAAGTGGACAGTAGAAGCAAGGAAGCGCATGGGTTAAAGAGGGAAAAGACAAGGATGTGTCGGCAAGGAAGTCTTGTTGTGATTACTGATGATGCAGTCTAATGCTCTTCTATTTGTTTGCTTATTAGTTATTATTGTTTTATTATTAAATTGCATTGTGATTTGAACTACACGTCATATTGGATCACAAATTGGAACTATGAGATTTATTCAGCCTGATTATTTAATGCGATTAGGGAAAAAGTAATTGTAGCTCAAATTATGATGAGGATCAGGTGATCCTAATATGGAAGGGTTGGTTAGTATGCTAATTCAAAGTGATTTATTTGCTAATATTTTGGATTGGTTCGTAGAAAGCAAATCGTATAAGTTATAAGGAAGAAAAATGATTAAAGTCTTGTCGATAAAAGAGAAAACATCAAGAAAAGTAGTTATCTAGAACTCAAAAATAAGTAAATGAGTAATAAAAAGTAATTATTTTGTAAATTTAAATCTAAAAAGAAAGGAAAAAATTAAACCCAAGATTATAAATATCAATTATATATATGCGTAAATAGAAATTAAAAAAATGAATGATTGAAACTTGAAGTAAATCAGCAATGAAATGGTAAAGAAATATATGGAGTAGAATTGTACAATTAGAGAGATAGTGAGTAACTGTAAGAATCTCATGATGTAGTGGTGAGAACAAATGTATTATAGGAAAAAAGAAGGAAAAAAAATGTAAAAATGAGGTTAATTTAAAAGAGTTTTAGGCAAGGACCTGGCTAGATTGGATATATTTATATTGTCTACATTAGAAAATAGTAATTGTAGTGGATGTGATCTGTTTACATACTATTTACAATATTAGATGGTTTTAAGTAAAAGTAGTAGTTACATGGTGATAGCTATGTGCAAGAAAGTGTGGAACAAAAAGTTGAGTGTAGATAAGTCTAAATATTTTTTGACAAAGACCGGTGCTAATTTCTATCACTATAGTGTGAGATTCCAAAAGTAGTGATAGGATAAGATTTAGCACTGGTTAGTTATTGACAAAAAGAGTCTACAGTCTAGTGCCTAAGGGTGGTAAGACAATCAGCAAATGTAAGACTCTCATCTTCATTGTCTGAGCTTGTAATTGCCTCTTTTTCCCTTTCTGAGTTTGAACCTGATGCAGTGCTATCTGGTGTTTTTGGTTCAAGTGTAATACTTTTGTCTTCAATTTCCTTCAGCTTTGAGACTGGAATTTGCTCCTTAGATTTGGTCTCTAGTGAATTTGCTTAAGTGATTTTTGGTTCATCCATGATGTCCTTTGGTTGACTTTGTTGACTTTCTTGAAGTGGGTTGTGTTGGGAAGATTGTGTATCTAGTGGAATCATTTCAGTATGTTTTTCTCTTGCAGAATTGCTTTCCCTTTACTTTCTTTAACTTCTAGGAGTGGGCTTTGTTTAGATGAGAGAGTTTGGTAGGTAAGTGTTGTCCCAAGTAAACAACCCTAGAGGGGGGATGAATAGGGTTATAGGCCAAATTTAAAAATAATATCAATCTCAAAATCAGATTATAGCAAACAAAAATAAATATAAGAATGAGCTAGGGGTGTTCATGGTTTAGGTTAAAACCGAAAACCAAACCGAACCAAACCGAACCACTCGGTTTGGTTTGGTTTTTTTGTCGTTAGGTTTGGTTTTGGTTCTAATTTTAGAAAACCGAATTAAATTGGTTTGGTTTTGGTTTTCATGTTTAAAAAACCAAACCAAACCGAAAAACTGAAAAAACCGAAAATATATAATATAAATATATATAATTTTATATATTACATATTAAACTTAGTTTGTAAAATTTTTATTCTAACAAGGGCATAAAAGTTAACAGATTGTAAATTTTCTTAATTTTTTTTCTTTACTATACTGGTATGTATTAAACTAGCTATTATTGTTGTGTGAGATATTAACACGTATTAGATTGGAGATTTGAACTTGGATTGACATAAATCAATACTTTTTCATTTTGATACAATGTTTAATATTTTTTTTATTTGCTAATGTAATGATTTTATTAAAAATGTTTTTATTTAGAGTTTGGCTTGTCATTTTTCTATTTTTAATTATTTGTTGTTATTTGATAGGATAAAACCGAAACCGAACCGAACCAAACCGAATTTTTATGGTTTGTTTTGGTGTGGTTTGGTTTTTTTTATAGTATGGTTTGGTTTTGGTTTGAGAAAACAAAAACCGAAATATAATGGTTTGGTTTAAAATCTACCCTAAAACCGAACCAAACTGAACCATGAATACCCCTAGAATGCAAATGATGTTAACGAGGTTCGGCCTCCCGCCTACATCCTCGCCTCAAGAGCTTGCTTGAGGATTCACTAATCGACTATCACTTTCCTTCAAGGTGGAGCAGCAAACCTTTACAAATCAAGTGTTCTTCACCAATACTTAGCCAAATACACACTTCTAGAGTGCTTACAAGTGAGGGTTCACACAACCCTTTGATACAAGATGTTTGGAATTAATTTTGTGCTCAAAGAAAGCTCTCTCAAAGAGTAGATACACAGAAGATAGAAGCACACTCAGCTATTAATTGATTTCAATGAATGCTCACTAGAGAAAATTAGGGCTTGTAATTGATTTTCTTGTTTGTAGCTCAATGAATGCTCATAAATGAGCTTAAGTCTTGTATTTATACACAATGAGTCCAAAATAGCCGTTTTGTAGCAATAAATTCTGGGAAAGGGAGTTTGGTGGGTATTTAATGCTTCAAAAGTCCGTTAGAAACTAGTCGTTAAACCTCTGCCCGAGGATTTCAGCCTGCTGAAACAATTTTTCAGCCGTCTTAAACTTTCCTTTCAGCAGTCTGAATAAGGCTACTGAAAAGTTCAGAGAAGGTGTAATATAGGAGTTCAAAGATCAAACTCTTCAGCCATCTGATCATAACTTTCAGTCGGCTTAAAGTCTTCTTTCAGCCGACTCAAAGAGCCGTCTAAAGAATCCGGAGAAGGAGATTTTTCAGGATGAGAATTTTCAACCTGCTAAAACAACATTTTCAGCCTGCTGAAACTATGTTTCAGCCGTCTGAAAAACTCTGTTTTCAGACAAAAATAGGTACTAAGTTTATTTTTAAGGTAAGTCAAATTAGGCCTACATGTTTATCAAATTAGCATAGTTTAACACCCTTTAATCTTGTGTGAGCAAGGATTGAAACTAATCTTACAAAGAAATCCTAAATTCCTCACAGATTGTCCTGTGATAATGCTTGAACGATCTTGAAAGATGGATGGATTCAATTACTCTGACTTCTAGTGATCTTGTGCTTTTGCAATTTGATCCTAATTCTTGAATTAGCTTATGGCTTTGATACCTGCCTAGATTAATCACTTAAATGTTCATTAGTCTTTAAACATCTTATTATGTATTGTTATCATCAAAACTACGGGATTAAAACCATTTAGGTCAACAGTAAGACATTGTAGTTTAGCCTTTGGAAGTGAATTTTGTGAAGCAATTGCTTGAGAAATTGTGAATGCTGATTATTCCCCTAAATGAGTTTTCAGATGCCTTGACTTGAAGTAAGTATTCTTGGCTTGTAGATTTTTCAAAGAAAGTGGCGTTCAACTTAGTTGGGTCCTGTAGCACAAGAAAATAAATGTTGAATTTAGATTAATGTGTTATATATGAAAATTTTCAGAATCATGTCACACCCCATTTTTGCACCACCTTACTAGGGCTCATCATTTCATGCATGTTTTTGTTTTGTTTTTGAGTCTAGTCACTTGCATTAGTTTTCTAGAGTCACAAGGACAATGGATATGAATTTTGGTTCAAATTGGAGTTGATCTTGAGGGATAATAAGAGCTTTTGTGACTTGAGGGGCATAATCGTCTTTTAAGTCCCAAACTTTTCATTTGACCTTGGAATGATCTCCAAATTGTCAATTGGAGTTCATATGGATGCATATGAGGTATTTCTAGGTTCAATTAAGTCCCGTGGCCCTGATGATGAGTTTAGTGTGGTTATTTACGGATTATCCTTGAAGAATTAGTGCGAATCACAGCATGAGATTTTTTGGTTAAAATGAAAAGAAAATTATTTTATTAAATTAGCCATTTTTATCATGACACTAACACATGTACGTATGTGATGAGTGTGTGTACGCACATACGATACATGTGCATGCGTGTTAGCGGTCAGTCTCCCAATTTTTATAAAAGACAATTTCCTTTTTCTATTCAGATTAGAAGTCTTTTATCATTATAAAATACCTTTTGATTATTCTCCAAGGAAACCTAGTCCAGGAAGGAAAGGGAAACTCCAGATTTCAGCTATAAATACTCTCTTAATGTCTTTAAATAAGGGGGAGGAGAAGAGGGTTTGGAGGGAGTGAAATTCGTCATAATTCAGCAGCAAATTTTCTGAAAACCAGCAGTCGTATTTTAATCATAACTTTTTCATCCGAAGTCAGAATTTGATGAAATTGGTCTTGTTAGAAAGATAATTCAATTCTCTACAACTTTGTATTTCACAAGCTTTGTCCAAATCCAACGTTTTCATACCCAAAAATGCGATTGAAGTTGCTGCTGCTGCAAAGTGACGAAAATCACTTTTCTTTTCTCTTGTTCTCTTTTTGTTTTTTATTTCTTTTCAAAGTTGAGTGAGTTTTGATCTCTTTGCTGTGATACCACTTTGACAAAGAGGAGGATTCGTGTTGGTTTGATTCACTCTAAAGACCTGAGGAGCCACGAACAATTACAAACACAAGGGGAGCCACTTTATGCATTAATACTTGAGTGTTTGAGAGAGAATAAGGTATTCTCCTTCTCTATTCAAGCTTAAACTAGGTTTTCATATGGGTTAGGCTTATTGCATGTTAAAGGTAACTTTTTTATCATGTATTAACACTCTAGCTAGTTAATATACATGGAATATCTATTTTTTATCTACTGTTTAGCATGCTTTAGGGCTGTCCTTTAGGTTTTTAATGCATAGTTATGATTCTTGTGCTCCTATTTGTCCTTGTGCTAGGATTAGTGTCATTGCATGTTAGAGTTAGGATTTTCATCATGTTATATTGCTTTAGTTAGTTAATATGCATGATATAATTTCTGTTTAGTTTGGTTTTAGCATGATTAAAGTATGTCTTGTGAGTTTTTAAGCATATTTGTGAGTTTAGGGTTTTAGAGTTATTGTTTTGTGTTTGTTTTCATATAGCATGATAAAGTAGACTTTTTTATTTGGTTTTTCTTCGTGTTTGCTGTATATGTTTTTCATATGGAGTAAACATGATAGTTTTGCATGCATGTTAGTATGTTTTAGGGTTTTTATGCATGATATGGTTCTAGGAATATGTTAGGACTTATTATTGTTCGCTGTTTTTGCTATTGGCATGCTTAGTGGATGATTTTAGGTCATAATACTATTCTGTCCAGATTTGCATGTTAGTGTTTTTGCATGGTTTTGAGCACTTTTAAGGGTGCAAATAGGTGTGGTATTTGTCCTATGGCAAATAGGGCTGCTTATGTCTGAAATGGCTAATGTTTGGAGCAATTGCGCTCAGGTAAGTGGGTGTGAAGGTGCCCCAATTCACCTTTCTTCCTTATCCCTTCTCTTCTCCCTATTTAGGGTTAATTTTTAATACAAGTCTATGGTTTAATCAAAGGTTTCCTTCATAAATAAAATTCTGGTTTTTATTAAAATTTCCATTTTGTGGAGTTCTTTCTAAAATCAAACTCTCTATCAAATTCAACTCTTTTGATCAAATAAGGAAACCTAGGGTTTTAACCATAGGTTTGTATTAAGTCTTAACCTTAGTTCTAATCGAACTACGTGGACTTTGATCCATGTATTTCGCTGCATGGTACGTAGGCGCTCTTCGTGAGGCTCAAGTCCGTTCTAGGATCCAAGCATCCTAGGCTTCTTTTTGTTTTGTTTTGTTCTTCTTTATTTTCTGTTTTTATGTGCTTATTATGCATGGATGGATGAATGAAATATATGATATGCATACAATTCTTGTGATGATATACTTGCTGATTTTTGTATGGGAAAGATCTTAATTTAGCCCAAATGAACTGAGAGACCGAAAGGGTGACATGGGTGCCTATAGGCTTTGCCTAGAACCTTCCCATGTCATAACTTAGCCTCCGAATCCCCGATTTCTTTGGTTTTCAAAAGATTGGTTTTTGCCTTTCCTTTTTTTATGGAGTCATTCAAATTGTTTTCCTAAAACAACCTGATTTTTAGGGTTTTCCTTGTTTCCTTTAAAAAATAAGGTGGCGACTCCTTTCCTTTTTCTTTTTCAAATCCATTTTCTTTCAATCCCTTGTGGGCCCAATTTCCGGGGTTCACAAATCATATGACTATTTTGGAGTTCTTTTAAGGTACGTTTATGTTGGTTTACGATATGTGTTCTTGGGTTTTAGATGTTTTGATCAATGCATTAGTTCGACACAAATTTTTTTAGTTTTTTTTAAGAGTATATATATATATATATACACATACATATACATAGACACAAGGAGTGGCTTGCATGATGTGTGGCAATGACAAAGAAGAAACTAAAACTGTGATAAAAAAAATAAAAATAAATTATAGACTATTGATCTTGGTCTTTGAGTGAGTGAAATAGTAGGGTGCTATATTATAGTTTGAGAGTAAAAGGCCAATATAGAGTTTGAATAGAATTTAGTGAAGAATCTATACAATTATAAATAAAATTAAGGAAGTGAAAATTGGAAAATAGATTATAAACTTTGGTATGATGATATTTGAGAAAAGAAGTTGAATGTAGATGTGAGTGAGTGAGGTATTGTTACAGCTGGTGAGGTTGAGTTATAGGAGAGGAGAGAAGCCATGCTTTTAAAAATGGGGTAGAGGTGTTGTATTGATAATAGTAAAAGAGTAATAGGAGACTGTTACAATGGTAATGGATAATAGGATGTGGAAATTCGAATTGTGAATATTTTTTTCAAAAAGGTTTGAATAGCATGGTGTTGAATCTAATGATACTAATGTTTTGACTGGAAGATTGCATATACCAATGCTCTTAAGGGTTTTTAATGAATTTTATTCAACTTATTAAGCTTTTTAAGTATTAATGAAGTATGTTAAAATTTTTGACTTATTTTTTGTTATAATTGTTAGTTTTTGATTGTTTTTATATAATAAGCATGTTTATAAGGAGTTAACAAGAGTTATAATTAAAGTACTTAAGTAAAAGCGTAATGTTTAACAATGTTTAATTGTTCATGGGTGATAAAAGAATGTAATGGAAATATTAAATTCATAAGAATCATTAGTCTCCATGAAAACAAATAGTGTGCTTCACTTTCAATTTCTTAGTATTGTTATGTTTAGTATTTGCTAAATAGCATTTATCTCTTTCTTGTATTGATACAAGTCTCTTGCTTTTATTTGTAAGATAGTCTCAGCCACTTCTTTAAAGATGGTAGCTGTGATTGTTGTTCTTAAATCAAATACTTGAACCCTTACAACACACCTGTGTTTGACATTGAGTTAATTAGTACATGTAGTATTATTAATAAATAAAAGATGAGTGAGATAAGTGGAGATATAAGACGAATTAGTTGAAGATAAAGTGTTACTGCGTGTAGAGATTAATGCAATGAAATAATGAAGTTTTTGAAGTAATTATTACCTCAGAACAGTAGTACATTCAGAAGACTTGCAGCTTGTGCATGTGAATATTTGGTCAACCATTGCATCAGTTTTTTTGACACAATGGTGGCATGATATGTAGCAAAATGCCTGAGAAAAATCATGAACTTGGATGGTTCCATTTGTCCAGCAAGTTGTCTGTGTATAAATAAGTGCGTGTTTAAATATATGAAGGAAACAAAGAATGAAGTGTTTTTGTCAGGAAGAAAGCGAAGGAAGATTATGTTTGTGGACAGTTTATAAGTGATTAGGTTTCTCACATTTGGTGGCATGAGCAAAACCTCTTGAAATTGTTTTACAGTTGCTGTGGAAGTTGGTTTTCCAGTATTTATTGAAGAGAAGTAATTGGTGGTGTCGATTCTGGTTACTATACTCTCACTTTCTTGATTGTACCTGTTTGATTTGAGAAAGTTAGTTAAAATATGAGTGACATTTGTATGGTTGCTTGAGTTAGGTGTATGATACCAGGACTTCAACTCAGCAGTGTGTGGGATTAGTGGAGACAACAATAAAGAGTTTGGGGCTTTTGTTGATAGTGATTAACCTTTATTAAATTGTATGATGAAATTAATGTTAGGTTGTTTGTAGACATACCTAAGGGTTGCAATGAAGTGCTAAACACAAAATTTGAATTTTACTATTGTATTTGACAACATAAACTCTTAGCACTGCAATCACAAGTTTCTCATGTAGCTTCTCATAGATCATTAGGCAGTCGCGCTCCGCCAAGTGGTCCCAGAAAGTAATAAGAGTAGGTATCATTCTTTGATCATGCAACAAGATATAAATATTTGTGATTTGTAGAAAATAAAGAGTGCAGTAAAGGTTGTTTTAGCAAATGAAAAACTTGAGAACTTGCAAATGAGATAATGACAATGAATTAATTTGGGGACAAATACTTACTCACAATTGATGATGATAGTTTCTTAGACAGTAGATTGGGTAACAATTATTTGGCGAGGCGGTTTCATGTCTAGGAGAATGCCTATCACATCTGCATAAGTTTTTGTTAGGATATAAATTTAGAGGATTTTGGTAGATATATTAGTTGACTATACAGAGTTTTTAGTTCTTACTAATTGCTATGTCTTTGCTAAGGGTTGGAAAAGTCCGAGAATAGTGTGAACTCATATGCAGTAGTGATGGTGTTCTGATTATCTATAGGACATTCTTCTATGACTGTGGAAGCACTGATTCTCCAATTATATGGGTGGCCTAGGTATTGGTACTGTAGTGGTATTACTTTGATGATACATTCAAGATGTAGTACTTTTTATTTTCTTTGAGCCTATTGTCTAGTCGACCAATGTCCTCACCCCAAATGCTTGCTTGAATTTGGGATCCCTGTTTTCAAAAAAGAAAATTGATAATATTATGGACAATTTTTTTGTTGTTGTTTGTAAAAAGTAATCGCATGTTATCCTTATGGTCTTAGTTGAGACCTTGGAATCTGTGAGAATTAATGATTGCAATTTTGTGGGACTCTGTTTAAAGCTTTTGATACTGTGCTTTTCTTCAACTTTAACCGAACTTTTCAGCCACACAAAGTACTAGAATTAATATCTTTAATGTACATCTCTTATTCATTCATTGTTGAATCCTTAGTCCTTGTATTTGTAAGGAAGATTAGCTTGTGGAGAATTAGAGTTGCAAAAGGGATTGAAAAAGATAACATAGAAAATAATAAATAGGAATTGTTAGACAATTAATGAGTTATTGATCTAAGATAAGAAAAATTGGAAAGGTAATACTTGAGTCTTTGTTTGAGTAGACAAGGATAATAATTGATGGTACGTTGATAGTAGAGCTAACAAGAATTGAATATGTTGAGAATGTGAAATAAAAACTATAAATAGAATATTATATTTGATAAACATATAATGTTATATCTGTTGTAAGATAGTATTTGTTGTCAAAATGACTATAGCAAATTTAGAACATGCAAGCATAACAAAAAAAGACATTATTGTTAAGGAAATTGTGGAAGATAAGTGTTTTATTGTAATTGCATAGATTGAAAGAAATTTATGAAGCATGTGTTATTTGTTTATGTATTGAAGGTGTTGCAATTTGAGAATTTCTGTGCAAAGAAATTAATGTTATTATTCTTCATTTGCTTTCAAAGTAGTTCATAGAATTGTTGATGGAATGAAATTGATTGGAGTAGGTATGTTCCCAGGTTTCTTAAAGATGTCCTTTGCGTGTTGTTGATGGCTTTGCAAAAGAAAAAGCATTTAGAAATTGAATTATGTTGAAAGAGAAAGGTTATGTATAAACTTTATTTGGTAGAATTATGATATTTGCAATAAGTACTTTTTATTTTTTCTATTAAAGAATTGTGATTTATGTTTATGACCAAGGAATGAGTAGGATAGTTATATGGTGTGAATGTGTTCAAGAGATATTGGTGAAGATTTTGTGGTTGAAAATTTATTGATTTATGATAATATGTATTAATTAATTTAAGGTTGGCTTAGTAACTGAAGAAGCAATGTTTGAATTTGTTGCGGATAATAATTTAATGTCTCTAGGAAGTAGTGTTTGTTAAATTTTTAACTTTTGGTTTAAGTGTTTTTTATGGTATATTTTTTGTGAGATAGTATTTGAGCGTATAATAAGTATATAAAAGTTTGTAAACACAAACATAACTAAAGAGAAGTGTTTTTTAAGAAACTGTGGAATATAATTGTTTGAATTTAAGTGAGTAGAATGAACGTATTATACCAGTTATTTGTGCTGCATTTACTTATTGAGAGTGTGCCAATTCCTGAATGTCTTTACAAACAATGTTTGCAGTGTGTTTTGCATCAAAATCATCAGAATTGACTTTAATTAAGACTTTAATGTTATGTTGATATATTGCTCTAGAAAGCGCTACATATAATTGTTCATGTGAGAACACTGGTTGGGGTAGGTAGACACCTACATTTTTTAACGATTGTCTTTGTGCTTTGTTGATTATCATTGCAAAAGAAATTCTAAATGAGAACTGAACTCGTTTAAAAAGGAAAGGATATTTGTCAACTTTATTTAGCAGAATTGGGATTCGTGGAATAAAGACTCTGTGGTTCTTGTGATGACCAATTGTAATTTCTGCGTTGATGACATTTTTATCAAATCCTCGCATATCAACCTAGTACCATTCGAGAGTCTTTTTGATAGATCTATGTTCCGTAATAGAATAATTGAAGCACCTATTTTTAAGACCAAGCGATGTGGAGGATATCCATTTAGTGTTAAGGTGTTAAAGAAGTCTTCTTCAATATTGTATTTAGCAGAATTTATGCATTCATCTCGACTAGTATAAACTTTAGCTTCACCTGGGAATTTAGCCACTAACATTTCATTAATTTCATTAACTAAGTCATTTTTAGGTGTTACAATGGCTTGATCCACAATAGAATAGTTTGTTGCATCATATGCATAAATGTGTGGGAAATAACATCAATGAAAGAATTCAATGAAGATTGAACGTTTTCATTATAAGGAAGTAAAATATTGTCAGGTAGACGAACAAGATTGTGATTGACAATAAGTTCAGTTCCATCACCAATTCAGAGTAAGAAGTTAGTGAAAGATGGATTAAGTCGAGTACGCATATTGGTTGACAGAGTTAGGACATTAAGTTGTGGCCATAAACTTGATTGCACAAGGCTAGCTTATTTTGTCTCTTCTTGTGTTGAACCAAAGACAACTAGTAGTATTTGTCAGAAATCTCTGCCAAAGATAATAACTTTTCCTCGAAATAGTACTAAAGAGCCTGTCAAATTTTGTAGCATACGATCAAGTGCTCAATTGCTTCACGCTTAGCCATAGAAGCTTTATCCCATACTATTAGCTTTGTTGTGCGGAGTAACTGTGTTAGGCTACTTTGTTTGCTTACGCTACAGGTAAGCTGTTCAGTTGGGTCTATTGGTATCTTAAAGCGTGAGTGAGCAATGCAACCACCTGGCAAAATTGATGCAGTAACTCCAGAAGTCGCAGTTGCAAATGCAATGTCTCCAGTAGATTTAATTGTTGGGAGAAGAGTGTGATACAAATAGGTTTTACCAGTGTCGCCAGGTGTGAACCCACGAAAAAGCGCGGCCCACAAGGGTTTGGCAAAAAATACAGAGGTGAAAGACAACAAACAAAAAGGAGTCGCCACCTCATTTTTTAGGAAAAAGAGGAAAACCATAAAAATGTTTTATTTTCAAAACCACATGACTCCATTAAAGGAAAAGCAAAGTCTTTGAAACCAGAAAATTGGATTTGGGAGCTAAGTTACAACGTGGGAAGGTTCTGAGCAAAGCCCATAGGCAGCCATATCGCTCGAGTTGGTCTTTTAATTTGATTGGGCTAACTTAAGATCTTTTTCACTCAAATATCATCATATATCATCACAAGGCAGCATGCATAACATATATTCCATCCAATCATTCATGCATAATCAATCAAATAGAACAAAACAGAAAAAGAAGAAAAGAAAAACCTAGGATACTTGGATCCTAGAACGGACTTGAGCCTCACGAAGAGCGCCTACGTACCATGTAGCGAAATACATGGATCAAAGTCCACGTAGTTCGAAAAGAATAGGGTCAAATCCTAATAGAGAGTTATGGTAAACCTTAGGTTTCCTTCCATAGTGATTTTCAAAGATAAAATGATTCTTAATAAAAAAATCCAACAGAAGATATAAACTTTTAAAAAGGGGTGGAAAGAAGCCCTAGAGTTGACCATATCCCTCTATTAGAGAATAACACTAGGAGGGAGAAGAGAAAAGAAAGGTTAAGAAAAGTGAATTAGGGCACTTCATACCCTACTTACCTTGTGCAATTTACTCCAAGTAATATCAAGCTTAAGCCATAGCGACCTTATTTGCAACAAGGCAACTACTGCACCTGTTCGCACCCTTACACGTGCTCAAAGCTTATAAAAAAGGATAACATAACAATCTGGACAGAATAGTATTAAGGCTCAAAGTCATCCACTAATCATGTTATCAACAAAAACAGTGAATAAATAGAGACCTTAATGCAACCCTAATCTCATGTCATGCATAAAACCCTAAAAATCCACTACATGCATGCAAAAACTATCATAGTTCTTCTATATATATCATATATATAATAACCATGAAGAAAAACAGAAAACAAAACCTATTCTATCATGCTATAGGAAACTTGTGTGAATTTAGGGTTATCGAAACCCTAATTTCACAACTATGCATTAAAACATATGAAACAACCCTAACACATGCTCAAATCATTATGAATATCATTCATATCATATGTATTAACTAACAGGAGCGTCAACTCATGCCAACAATCACAGCGAATAGACTATATGAACTATGCATGATTTAAGAAGACAAAAAGAGTAACGCTTTCAAATCCTTAGTAAACTAAAGATTATCAAACACATAGAACCATGAATCATCTTAAAATCATTCATATCATATCACAAAATCATGGAATTAACCTAACATGTGGAGTTACAACATGCACTAGAACTATCATAGAAGAAGAAGGAGAAGGAGAAGGAGAAGACCTATATTCAGCATTCAAAAGAGTGCTTACCTCTTGTAGAACCTCTCTTGCCTTCAAAGTCCTTGTTCTCTTGCTTGCTTAGGGTTGAAAAGCCTTCTCTTGATGTCCTTCTAGCTCTCCAAACTCGTAGCTCCCTCTCTCTCTAAGTGTAAAGTGCACTTGTGGCCTCCCTATGTGCTGAATATCATGTTCTTTATATAGAGAACTGACCCCATGAACCAATGGCTAAGATTAATTCATTAAACAATGATCATAGGGCTATTAGAGACTCTCTTGGTGCTTAAACAACTCAAACTTACACATTCCTAAGAGCAAACAAGTTGTTTTGGCGGAGGAAACCGTCAAAAGAGGGAGAGAAGAGTCAGAATTTGACTTAAAGACGGATTCCCTTGGGTGACCGTCTGGGCTTGGACGGCTGACCGTCTGGGCTTGGATGGCTGACCATCTGGCCCCAGATGGTCACCCGAGGGCTCCCATCAGCATTCCTCGGTTAGACTCCTTCGCCTTCTGGAAGTCTTTCGGGGGTCAAATTAAGTCCGATTTTGACGAAATAAAAGCCAAAACGACCGTGTTTCGAAGGGGAACACATTTTTAAGCATTTTAGGACAAAAATCCTTAACCATGGGTGCATGGTTAGCTTTTACAAAGGTCATTAACCATGGTGCCTCACCGTCGCTAAGCTGGGTTTGTACACAAGGTCGAACCGAATGCTTTCCCAATCAAAATTCGATCTTTCTAAACACACCTAGGATGTAAATAAAGTCCAATTGAAGTTAAATGAGAGAAAATTGGTTGGGTCTTATGAGTCGATTTTGAGCAAACCAATAAAGGGTCTTTTAGCCAACTTGAACCACTGTGAGCCGAATTGATCTTAAACCATTAATTCATGAAATTGAACCTATATATAGACTCTATGTACTCATATGAACTCAAGGGAATAACTCGAGATTCATTTCAAGGTCAAATGGAAAATATACGGCTTAAAAGACGATTATGCCCTTAAAGTCGCAAAAGTTCTTAGTAACTATCGAAATGAACTCCAAATCACTTCAAAATTCATACACATGATATTTAATGCGATAGAAACTCAATGCAAAAGACTAGACTCGAAAATAAAACGAAAACCTACATGAAATGATGGCCTCAAACTGGGGTCACAAAAATGGGGTGTGACACCAGGTCCATCAATGAAAAAACACCAAGTTTATTAGCATGGATACATACAAGTATAGTATTGTATGCAACTCTTTGTTCAAAATTTAAGTTTTGAACACAATGTAGATCTTCTTCTGTTGTTGGGATGTTTAATTCGTCTGCCATTTCTTTTAAAGTGGATTACTCATTAGTTAGATTGACAGATGTGTCAGTAAGATTGTAATCATTGATATTCTTGCCCATAGACTCGAGCGTGGGAGCAATTGATTGTAATACTTGGATTCTAGTGGTAATTGTTGAAAATGTTAAGCTTTGATGAAAGCCTCCTAAGAAAGAGTCCTTAAATTGTGTCCAAAGTTGTCTAGGATTGCTTGGATTGCAGTAGACAAGAATATAGCAAATAAACGGTGAAGCGTTGTGGGCATTCGCAAAGCTGAAGCTTCAGTTAAGCAATCTATTGTATCAGTGTTGCTATTTAATAGCTCATGCATAAGTGCTACTTCACGAAATGAGGAAGCCAAAACACCATTGACTGTCATTAGATGTTGGAAAGAAGTACAACCTTTTATGTGATTAAGGAGTAATCTCAAGTAATATCTATCACTTTCAAATGGATCAGCAGCTGCAACTCTTCCAATTGCTTTTCCTTGTTTCCAAGGTGTCCACATTCGATTTTGTTTGCTCCAAACATAATGCTAATGGAATTCTTTATAGAGATATTTGAGTGCATCAATGTCAAATTGATTTGTTTTAAAGAATTCTATGAGCATTGTTTTAGATAAGAACTTGTTACGAGCTATGGAGTCAAATGAGTCTGAATCTTTGAAGGGAATAGAATGTTTGTCTTCAAGATGTAATTGGAGAGTGACTATATTTGGGCTTATCTCATTCATCACGAATTGATATATCCTCCACTTAGCCTCAGGAGGGTTTACTCATCTGGCTAATTGGTAATCTGCAATTTCGTCAATTTCATTGATCTCCTGGTCTTGATGAAGTTAGAATCTGATCCAGTCATGACCTTCGTAGATGTACTTATAGATGTACTTAACTGCTATAATTGTAGAAAAAATCTCAACATTGATGTGGCAGTCATATTTGGGCGAGAGATATGCATTGTATGGAATAACCCAATGATTATCTAATAAACTTCCTCTGACCATTACAGTATCTTTGTTATCAGATCTCCAATAAATGGGGTAAGAATTTTTACCTTGGGTTGTTCTCTCACAAAATTTCTTTGGATAATGGTATTTGCATTTTCTTTTTTGCATGCACATGTTATTAGGCTTCAGTCTATCACAAGGACCATGCATCATATGTTTAATAACTGTAGCACGCAGATGAGAATTATCTTTTGGTGGTATCTCTGCATAGACATATTGATCATATTGTTCAGGAGATGTGATCTTTGCATCATTTTCTAAGATTATGAGAAAATGGACGTGTGGAAAACCTCTTTTTTAAAATTCAACAACATATGTATAACTGCAACTGGATCAAAGATATTTTTCTTGAAAAGATCATCTTTGAGTTCTTCTAATTTAGTTCTAAACACACGAGAAATTAAATCTAGTCAATTTTGAGCTTTTTTTCCCTTTAGTAAATGTTGTTTTATCTTTGGTCGGGATTACATGTTATTGTGATGAACAAATTTGGTTTCCTAAGCTTTTGGACTAAAGCCATTACTTTGGTAAATCTATTTCGCATATCTCTTGGGCTTTCAATAAATGTAGCAGGCAAAATAATTTTGCAGCCAATTGCTTGACCATGTGTCTCTTTGCAACAATGTTGTCAACAATACATTGATAGAGTTCTACTCGAATATCTTCTTGGTGGTAACAGAGGTAATCTAAACAAAAAGTCTCTATTTTGATATACATATCAACAACGTATTGTTGAAACAAACGTCCACTATGTAGCAATATTGAGTTCTCATGTTCTCTTATCTGTAGCTTATAGCAATAATATTCTCGAGCAGAGACATTGACTATTTTCTTTGGAAGATTTTGTATAGCTATTAAAGATGGAGGAGAATTAATTAAGAGTTTGTAAATAATAAATGATTTTGTTGAAAGGAAGTAAGATATTTTGTGCACAATGTTACCTTTAAATTTTGAAGTTAAGAGATTTTGTACAAAACTCATATTAAATGCATCCATTTGAATGCTCACCAGGACAGATAGAATTCGTTTGAGCTAGATTAATTCTCTTGATATCATTGTGCCAACCATTCTCACCGAATGGAAACAAGAGTGGATATTGAAGTGGGTTATAACAGTCATAAAAATAATTGATTTTATGCTTTTGCTAATGTCAACTGTAGACATAAATTTCACAAGAATAAGAAGATTCATTGCTTTCAACTCTTATAGCAGCGACTTGAGATGCAGTAGGAGCATTGTATACTCGTTGGTCGATGGCAAGAGTAGTATTGATTAAAATTTGGTAGTTTTCCAGATCAGGAATGTGTGATAAGCTTCGAAAAAATGTGCAGTATGGATTTGCTTGGAGAAGATTCATAAGTACTTGAATAATCGAGGATCTCACTCTATTGGAGCAGTGTACTCTATTTTAAATCTCATACTCAGTGTCAAAAAAATAAAGCTGTAAGTAAGCTGGTGAGCCATTAACTGGTAAGAAACTATTAATATAATGATACATCTGTCCTTGAACTCTAGAAGTGTAGATACTATTGTCTCTCCTACACAAATCTTTGTCAAAATGTACTCCAAGAGATGTGAATGCAAATAGATCATTGTATGTTCGAACATAAGTTCTAAAAGAAATCACATCATATGAATTACCATCAAAGAGTTCCACTAATGCTTCAGGTGGTTGTGGTGAACTCAACTTAATTTTGCCTACACAACTACAAAATCCTTTTGGTTCTCTGTGGAAGCGTTTAGAAAGGCAAAATAAACATTGTTCAGCATGAGGTAATAACGATGACTGAGTTGTGATTGACATTGTTCGATAAGGAAGTGGAATAGGGATTCTTCTTTGTAGATTAGTTACTTAGGTATCTCTTTGCAGCTGATTTCTCGAAGTTGAAGCTGTAAAAGAGTGATTCGAAGCAAGCAAATAAAGTTAATTTTAAAGTTCTTGATTTAAGTGGTATAAACAATTGATTTAAAATTCTAAGTTTGGAGGTGAGATTTTTTAATGTACCTTCATTTTGGACTTGCATCGATTGATTTATAAGAATTGTATCTGTTCTTAGGCTGTGCAGGATTTTGGAAGATGTGAAAATTGTAAATTGAGTTCTTTTATTCCTGTGGGCTAAAAATTACAAAATAGAAAATGAATATAAGATTTATGCGAAAGAACAGAAGAAGAGTATGTATGTAATAGTTTTGCATTGATTGATAATAGAGTTGGAAATTAAGTAGGAATGTGCTGGATAAGAGACCTTCAACTTCAGCACTCATTTATTCATTCCCAATAATTGGTTTTCTTTTATGAGAAATTATTGCAATTGATTGCGTAAGAATGGAATGGGGGTTGGATTCTGGAGTAGCTAGAAGGAAAAGAGGAGAACAATTATTACAAAATTAAAGATAGAGAGCTATGAATAAAACGATAATAAATGGCAAGAAAGAGATTTATATTGATAGAGATTCCTGGAACATTAGTCTTCTTTTTCTGAGCGTAGATTATCTTCTGTGACATAACTTTTCTCCTCACTTCTTGGATTCTACAAACAAGAAGTGCTATGATGTAGCATTGAGCAATTGTGCTCTATATAGAGTAAATTGTGTTGCGTATGATAAATTGAGTGCAGTAATGAATATTTATAATTGGTGACTTAATGTTTGTTGAGTACGAATAATTATAGTGCAATAGTTAGACAGAGAATAGCTGAATTATGTGTTACCAGATATTTAGTGTGAAGATGGATCATTTGGGAGGTTTTCAAATAAGCTTGCTTTGTCAGCAGATTTGGGCACATTGCTTACTTCGTTAGTCATAGTTTTAGATGAAGCACCACTAGCAATTGTTTCAGCATTCTTTAAATGCTTTTTCTTAGTATATAGTTCTCTCTTACGAGATAACTTTTGTTCTCGTTCCTCTCGTTCTACAAAGAAGTTTATGATTTTACTATCATGAATTTGTCTAGAAAGATATTTGACTAAATGATTTCTCACCAGCTTTTGTCAAATTGTTGTTAGAGCATTAAACATTTGTATTTTTTACATTCTCTATTATTCTTTGTTTTTGTTGTGTTTCTCTTTGTTGAGAATCTAGAAAGTAGTGTGTGTGAGATATTATATAGGAAATATAATTTCCAATACAGGTGCGTAGTGAGTTGATATAGTTTGTTGACTAATAAGGATTGGAAACAAATTTCAGATGTTGAATACATTAAATTATTTCTCACCAGAAATTTGGTGTGAAGATAGAGCAGTTGATAGGCTATGAGGAAAACCCAATGTCATCGAAGAGTTATTTATGGTACATATTTGTTTAAGATTATTTGCAGACTATCATGAATTGCGTTAGAGTCACTCTCAATGAGAGCTGTTTAAGAAAGAGAGATTAATAAAGAGAGCTAATGTAAAAACATGATAGAAGATAGTGAGAAGATGATAAATGAGTGAAAAATAAGGGTCTACTTCTTTTTCTTTTACGTTCAATTACAGGGTCAATATCCATTAGTACCAACTTGTGATGGTAAGGTAGTTCTTATGTTCAATAAATTATCATAGAAATGAACCTGAGTTGTAGTAGAGAAGTTAAGTTTAATTGAAAGTAAATAATTATAGGTGCTGACCATATCTCAAAACAATTGCTATTTAGACCATTGATTGTCTAAAACACAACAAGTGAACTTAACTGTTCTAAAGATGTAACAAAGGTTCAACGTCAAAGGAGTTCTAAAAAATATTGTAAAATAAAGAGGAAGCTTTGTTTATGAATAGGTATTAGCTGTACTAAAGAAATTATATTTATGACAAAATATAATTATCTATAGTTCTTCATATAATTTTTTATTCCTTATATCGTTGAAATTATAAGTAGATAAATTTGTAGTTATAGATGACATATGAATATATAGTCAAATTTCTTGACTCAAAAGATGTGTTTAATTTCTTCAGGAGAATGTTGAGAAATATACATCACGATTCTTGAATGAAATAAATATTCACGATGTAAATGATGACACATGTGAGCTTAGTAAGTATTGCAGACATTGTGGTATCTCTTATCAGCACATTAAAAATGCAAACAAAAAAAAGAAAAGTTTAGGAAATGTGATTATGAAAATGGCACTAAATATCTAAGCTACAACGAGTAATCAATTAGAATCACATATCTAACTAATCATATCCACTCATAAAATCCTTCTCAAACCCAAAAAACCATGGGTACTATCGGTATATTGCTTGGAACAACAACCTGAGACAATAATATGACTGACCAAATATTCTGGAGCATTTGTAATAATTAAAAAAAAATGAAATTCTTATCCACATAAACACACGTCGTCGAAACTTCATTTTTATAACTTAATTGACAATACACAATGAATGAAAATTCCACAAAAAATGTAGATAGTAAAAGACAAAAGAACAGTAGTCTGTGGTATAAACTATAGGTGGTGTGCTTCTGGAAGTGAGTGGAGTCCGTATGATCGATCGTATTCTATAGTTGCTATATAGAGAGGAAATATAGCCTGAGTAATCAGAGATTGATAATGGAAGGGTTTGATAAGAAGAAAATTCTCATTTCATTCTTCAGTGCTATCTAGAATCAAAAGATGATAGCATTGTTGCTCAGTATCAATTGTACTGGATGTAGATTGATCTTCTTTTTGAATTTTAAAGTGAAAGCATGAGAGATGTATTTTATGTATGGGGAAAATGCAAAATGTAGCTAATGAAGTGAGGTGATTGGCATGCGTTTGTTCAAGATTCTAGCAAATAGGTGAAAAGAAACAGCCACTGTAGTAAAGTAAACAAATGGTAGCAAAACAACATCATTTCATTCATCATGAGAAGTGTACGGGGAAAAGTCCGGACAGTCGGCGGAGCTCTTTGAAAGAATGGTCCGGAGATTCGGAACGCCGCGTAGCTATGGCCCGATTGGGTTGTATGGACTGAGATGGCTCGTGGTCGTGCGAGGATATAGAACCTCCTCAATGAACAGGAGAGCAAGGCGTCGCCTAGAACGGGGACCTGAAATCAAAGAGGATCGTCAGGGGAGACCGGGGGTTTCCCGGTCTAAAACCCTCCGACGGTCAAGTCAGTCTCTGAGAGAGAGAGAGAGAGAGAGGAATTTCTAGGGTTTTGTGCTAGAGGAACTTACCTTCTTTGGCATGAATCGTGTTCCTTTTATAGGAACAGACTAGGTTTCGGATTGGATTCTCATTCTGACCTAACCATAGTTCGTTTAGGGTCCCGAGCTAACCACGGTTAAATAGGGGTTTCAGACCAGATCGCGGATCTTCCGGGGCTACAGGCCTGAGCGTCGACAGCTGTTGCCCCTGACTCAGTTACCGGGAGCGTGCCCTGAACTCGACCAGACTTCTTTGTCGGATATGGCACGTAAGTGATTTCAAAGCACGTGAGGGAGCGTATGTTGGTGTTGCCCGAGGGAATATTCGACCGAGGGCATTAGTGGCCCGAGGACACACTTGACCGAGGAGTCTAGAGTCTCTCGGGCGAGTTTTCGTCGGGAGTTAGCTAGTCAGGAACCGAGGGGTTTCTCCACCGAGGGCGCATTCGTTCGAGAACATTGATCTCGTGGCCCGAGCTCCACTTCGGTCTTCAGGTCATAGGACCGAAGGCAGCCACGTGTTAATGGTTCATTGGTTATCCGAAAATACCCCACACAAGAAGGAAACCGAAGTGAGCTTGGATAGAGTTCTAGAACAAAAGTTACAGAAAAATTGGTGATGGGACTCTTTACATGAAGTTGTGTCATGAACTAAATTTATTAATATGATTCTTATATATTTTGAGACATATTTATGTGAAAATTTAGATTTTATTCATTTACCTCAAATAAGAGCTTTAGAATGATGACCAACTTGTACAAAGAATTATAATCTTCGAGAATTAACACAAGAACAATCGAATCCTATGTACTTTTAAAACTAAATGGAATAACAAGCGAGGAAAAATATGTAGAGATTAGAAAGTAGAAAATTAGTACACTGTATTAAAAAATACCAAATTAGAAATCAAATTCCTAATGAAACAAAAAAATAGTGAAATAAAGAACATCAACCCTTAAAATTTGCTTAAAATATAGTAATTCAAAGTCATATAAAATTGAACAAGTAGAAGGCTACAGGGAAAAAAATAGAGTTATGATGTCAAAAAAAAAAAAAAAAACCAATTGCAAAACAATTTATTGCACAAGAAACCAAACAAACCAATATCTAAAAATATTGCATTTTTTTTTTCCAGAGCAAAAAAGAAAATAAAAAAACGTCTTTTAATCTATAGTTGATATCTAATGCTGAGATGAATGTGTATATATATATATATATGCAAGCAAAGGACAAGAAGAAGAAATTAGAATGTAAAATTAGATGCTAAATATTTAACAACTAAAACTGTAGTATAAAAAGAACTAACCTTGAGATGAAAACACAATTTGATTAATTGTTGCACAAAAGCCTATAGAATTGAACTCTATAAAGAAATAATCAATTTTTTTTTAAGGATCAAAATGATAACAATAATAAGTGAAGTTTAAAAAACCTAAAGTTAGACTTCATATAATTGGAGGTAGTACAAAATTTATCAAGTAGAAGGCAATAGGTAAAAGAGTACAATTATTAAGTGGAGGAAAAAAAATAAACAAAATATATATATGTGTGTGTGTGTGTGTGTAAGTAAAGGGCAACAAGAAGAAATTAGAATTTACAGTTAGATCTCTAAACATTTAATATCTAAAACTCTAGGATTAAAAAAACTAATTTTAAGACAAAAACACGAACTAATTCTTTGTTGCTCAAAATATTGCAGAATCCAACTCTGTAACAAAATGGCAAACCGCAATTATATAAGAAAAGAATTGGTTATTTTAAAGAACAGACATGATAATAACAAGGAGCAACCATTAATAAAGTAAAACTTACCTTAGAAACTAACACTGAAGAGAGCAAACAAAAAAAAAAAAACCAGAATAACACAATACCGTCTAGGAAAACAACAGCAAAGCTACAAGGAAAAGATAAATGAAAATTAGTAAAAAAAAAAAAAGAAGAGGTAATATTTGAAAGAGATCGTGAGAACGTTATGATAAAGCCTAGAGAGAATAGATTTAGTTTTTTTTCTTACAAAGGGTGGTGGTCCTATCCCATTCAAGAATTACATATTTCTAAATCGTTGGCTATAATGCTAAACAAATAGTTGTACAAAAATTTTGCTAGCACCTCCCCTTAGTTCTCCAGGTATATAGCTAAGAGAATAGGTGATAGCACCTATAAAATTCTCTCTTAACTCATACCTAGAGAACGTTAAGGGAATTGGCAAAAATGTTTGTACAAATATAATGTCCATGTATAATCAACGATTGAGAAATATGCATTCCTAAACTGTCCAAATGGACATTTCAAGAATAAATGCATGTCAAAATACAAATTAAAAATTCACCAACCTACAGTTAATGTAGGAGGGAAATATGTATCCTCTAAACATAATCTATAGATTGAAGAATAATAATAAGCATTTTGTATCCAGGCATTTATTCTTAAATAGGTAATCTAGGTTTTTATTATCATGTATATTAATATTAATATTAAGCAAAATATAGCACAACTAACTTTTGTTCCATCTCAACTTAAAAATAAAACACAAGAAACAAAACATGAGAATATTAAGCAAAATATAGCATAATTGACTTTTGTTTAATTTTACTTTAGAAATAAAATACAAGGAACAAAACATGAGGAGAATGATAGTTAATTAGAGTTTGAAACCAACCCTAAAAGAAAGAGAGAAGTTGAGTATTCAAAAGCGGTGGTGATTGTAGGTATCAAGTGAAATCAATATTTTCTACAGTTTTCTTTGGTTGCACGTTAGATTTGACTTGGAATTCTAATCTTCTTGTGGAATTGCAAAAAAATTTTGGTTATTATTTTTAATTTTAAATTTCTATAAAAAAATTTTTACGAAGGTTTTGGGTTTTCTAAATTACCAATTTATAGACATAGACAATCACTATAAATTTGGGATTCATACAGCAAAATAAAATTTTATTCTTGAATGTATTGGTTGTAAATTAAACGTAATGAGATGCTATGTATTTTTTTTATATCAACATGTAATGTCCGCATCATTTAATTAGGATAATCTCACCCTTAATGCATTATTTGCAAATACATTAGTTGATTTGTCGGGTGTTGTCACGCATGGGTCTTGCATGTGTGTGATGTTGTTGTGTTTACGATTTCACATTTTTATTAAACCCTCATATCACGATTCTAACACCCATTTTCAGCATTTTGAGTGTTAGGGACTTGAGAGAGAAGGAGAGAGAGAGAGAGGAAAGATAGGAAAGAGAAAGGGAGTGTTTGGAGAGAGAAAATCACATTTTTCTCTTGCATGCATGGGTTTTTGACTCTCTCTCCTCATATCAACGTTTGGATTCACGTTCTACGGGCTGGATTTGAAGATCTACACGTGCTTTGAGAGGATTCAAGCCTGATCTGTAGAGTTTGGAGCTCATTCTTGCTTTCTAGGCTCAGATCCGACCTTCCCAACACATTTTCTCTACGTTTGGTGCAATATATGTGAGGTAGGTGTAATTTTCATGGGTTTTAACCGTAGGGATGATAATGGGTTAGTATATAAGCCCATATATGTTGGACAAAAACATATTTTGGTGTTATTTATGAGTTTTTGTGATTATTGGGTGTATTATCATGTATATTTTGTAATGCATGTACTGAGGGGTCTAGTTTACGTAACCCTATATTTAGGAATATTAATTTTAGGAATATATGGGTTGATATACTTATCATATTTTGGTTTATTTTGAAGGTACATGCTATGTAAATTCTTGTTGGTCTATATTTTACATGTTTTACATAGCTCTCACATGTTATATAATTATGAAATAATTATATATTGTTGATTTTTGGAATAACTGACACGTGTATGAGTTTTTATGCTTTTCATGGCATTCATTGGCATAAAATGCATGAAATGGACTTAATTAATTACTTGGTAAAAGTATATTAAAGGGTCATTGGATTTGGACTACTAGCGGTCAAAGGACTTAGCGGTGTTTTCCATTCCTTTGGTCCTGGGTACTTTCCGGTTCCAGGTAGGGACCCTTGTGTTCCTGAATCAGAGGCTACTTTCCGGTTCCAAGTAGGAACCCTTGTGTTGTCCTCTTGGAGGTGGGTTTAAATCCTCCGTTTTCGCGCGAAGACTCCTGCGGGATTGGTTGGTAATGATGGATTATGTTAATTGGACACAAGTCGCATATTATTCATGACATTGCATGGGTTTTAATTATTTTAAGCATGGTTTTAATTGGTTATATTATCATGCTTTGGTTATTTCTATATGAAAATTATATCTACTGAGTTTTATACTCACTCCTATGTTTATAAACCCTTTTCAGATGATTTCATAGCTGGGGAGACCTCGCCTTGAGGTGTTATGCTTTGTTGGGATCGAATTTTAATGTTATGGTTATGTATTAACTAAACACTTTGTATTCGGCCAATGGGCACTAGACATGTAATAACTTATGGTTGTAATATTTTAATTTCGTAAGTCTCTTTATATGGTTTATTTAGTATGTGATGATACCAATGATGGATGACAGGAACTTTTATAACTCTTTTATACAGAATTTTGTTACGGTATGTTCCATTTACGAATGGGTCATGCCGAAATTTTTATTAAAATTACCGGTTTTCTAACACGTGCCATTCACGTGCTTCCTAAATGATTTTCTTAATTAAACTAGATTTATTAATATTGATCACGGTTTAATTAATTTGGGTCGTGACACAACATGTTTCTCATATCAGTAAGCAAATATAAGGAGTTTATTTTGTGATTTTCTGGAAAACACTCAGTTGTGTGGCTTCCTCCGCAATCGTTCCTCCTGGAAAAAATCAATACCCAAACCTGAGAATGACTTAGCGGTGGTTCTACTCTAATTCAAAGGTATTGTGCTAGAAAAAAGGAGTTGAATTCCCAAAGCATGACTTAGAAATGTACTAATATTGTTAATATTGTGAAAGCCCTAACCCTGAACCCCAATTCTTTACTCTAAATCCCAACTCCCAGAACATGATTGACACCTATTCATGGTCTAACATTATTTCTAACAGCTAAATTGAATACCAAACACCATCACTTTGACTGTAAGATTCTTTGTCTAATTCTTTAACTAAGAATGAGGTATTTACCTTCAAGTATGTGCAACGAGATGAACAGTTGCGAAGATCTAACAAGGAAACCATCGAGAAGAAGAAAAATAGCTGCAAACAACGTTGTCTTTCAGCCGTCAAAAACCTGTCGAGGAAAAGAAGGTTCATCGGCTGATCAAGATCGTCCTATCTTTCTTCAAGAATTAGCACCTTAATCATGCGATAAAGAACAACATATCTTTCTCACCGTTGCCAAGAGCCCCAACTTTCCATAGATTCATCAAGAAACTACTGTCCCAGCTCAGATCCAACGTTTTTCCCAACGTCGGATAGAATAGGGTATCTAAGACTTCCATCTTTGTCCAGATTCACTGCAGAAGTACCATTATAGGTGAGATCCAAGGTCCTTCTCACAGTCGGTATTAGTGGGATATCTCTATATCGAAGCTCTCTATGGTTCACCTTGTGAATCTAAATCTGAACCATCTGAAGCAAAAAGCAAAAATCAGGGGAAGAAAAGGCAGAAAACAGCTGCAGAATGACGTCACCGGCATGGGATGGGGTGTGTTTGCAGTAGATAGGATGTGTTTGCAGCAGGTCGGTGGAACAAAACACCACGCGAGCGAACCAACTGGAGCGTCAAAACAAGGCTCAAAACGGCGTCGTTTCACCCGTTGGGAGATGGGGTGTGAACGCACGCGCTTCTCATGTGTGTGGGGGAAGCACTCAAACGAAGGCACGTCATTTGGTATAGAAATGGGAGGTCGTTTTGGACGAAAAACTTGGGACGAAACCTTCTCTTGTTAAGGGTAATAGATATATATACAGAATTTATTTTTTTATTTTTTTTTATTTTTTTATTTTTTGGGGTTGGTAAGTAAGAGTCCAAGATTTTGACTCGTGGGCATGCATAAAGCAATTATAAAACCCTCTATCTATAAAGCAGCCCGGATGAAACGCTTTTGTGAAATTTCGAATATTTTGCCTATAATTTTAGAAGATCTTATTAAGGCTTAACTTATCACTAACTAAACCCTTTCAAATTCTTGGCAATATTGGAATCACGAGACAAAAATCACACTTTAAACTTATTGTAACATCCCACCATTGGGTAAATACTTAAAATATATTTTTTTCCAAAATCTTATCCAAAATCTTCAAATAAAATAATTTTCTCATTTGATTATCTTAAAAAAAAAAATTGTATTAAGTGTATTTTAAAACTTTATTTGCAATTTGTATTTTGCAAAATTGATTGTTGGATTAGATAGCCCTCTAATATAGATAATCCATGCAAAAAAATAAGTTAATTTGAGACTAAAAAATCGAGTTGATTTGAGATTGATTGCTATTAAATTTAAAAATTACGTCTTTTTAATTAATAACATTCGTTTATTCATGAATATTTACGGATTAAGCAATTTTTAATCTCTGATCAACTTGGTTTTTCAAAATTTGAGTTGCGAGTAAGAGTTTTTTAGTGCATTTGATATTAAATGAAATGTATATGTATACGTATATGTATAGCAGTATAGGGTTATGATCAAGATTCAAGCACACCCAAGATGATCCAAACTCTAATTGTTTACACAAATTCTTACACAACTTTTTAGATAACATATTTTCAATTCATATTTTGTGAAACCCACTATTACATTAGATAATTTTTCCATATAGGCCATGCACGCAAAAATTCAAGTGGATTTGAGATTAAGAGTCATTTGATTCATAAATGTGAGATTTTTAGCGATTAAAATTATAAGTTTTTGGATCAAATGGTAATAAGTATTGGATCAACTTAATTTTTCACATGTATGACTTATGTAGGAAAATTATCTAATCTAATAGTGGGTATATATATATATATAATACAGATGATAAAATACATGACGGATTTTACTTATAAATAACAAAAGACATGCAAAATCTCCATGAATAATAAAATCCATAGATCCAAAGAAATGTCATAGCTATAATCTTGAAAATCCATTGAGCAGACAATATCCAGAGGATCAAACCCTAAAACCCCAACCTTATTTTGGGGTATAATTAGAGGGTTTTGAACCCTTAATCTATTTTTATCCTAACCCTTTACCCCATCCTCCCCATCCTCCTTCACATTAGGCTAAATCTAGTGGTATACCTAACCTCATTTTAGCTCAGTATTTAACCTGCCCTAAAATCCTAATAGTGGATTTTAGTATTTCACAACGGTGGAGGCTATGGGCTTGTTTGGAAACTTAAAAAACTGAATTAGATTAAGGCTGGACTATAATTGTTAAATGATTTTTAAACAAATCAATTCATAGGTGGTTTTAAAAAAAACTGTTTTATGTCTTATAAATAGTATTATATTATTTTTACAAAATCGAATTGTTTAGTGAAAAAAAGATATTTTGTAAATAATGTAAAATTAAAACCAACTAAACTTATTTTTAATGGACTAGGTTTTCAGGTTTTCCCCATAATCCTATTTTGTTAAACTAGTTGGTACACACGTGCGTTGCACGTGGTTATTAAGAAGTTTTGCACATGCGTTGCCCTTCTCAATTTGCTCCCCACAATGTTCTCTTTCTTTCTTACCATCAAAATAACACAATTTGGTGAACAAACCCTAGTCGTTTTTTTTTTCAGCTATATTACGTGAACCACAACCAAGATTTGGAGACAATCTTAGGTTGCCTCTAGGGTTTTTTTTTTTTGTTTTTTTTTTTTTTTGGATTCATCTGTTTATTTGGTGGTACTGTCATCCATTGTAAAGGACACGATCTTTGTGAAGTAAATTCGCTCATGGTTTTTTAAATTTTTTATTTATTTATTTTCAAAAGCGAAACTAATTCCTAGACAAAGTTTTTCTCTCTTTTTCTATGTTTTTTTTTTCTCAATTTTTTTTTTTATTTTTATTTTTTATGACATCATTATCTACATTTTTTTTTTGGTCCACACAAAGATTGAAAATAGTGTAGAGAGTTTTTCATATATTTTTTTCTCCCTTCATGTAGAGTTTATCTATTGTTGTCCTCCCCCCCCCCCCCCATCTCTCTCTCTCCTTTTAGGTGATTATCTTTTAATTTGGCAATTCAAACCGAGATTGCAAAGTTTCATTTTTTTTTTCTCTCTTCATGTGATTACCAATATATATACTAATTTGGCCATTCAAGCAAAGATTGCAAAGTTTTATAAAAAATAAAGATAAAAATTTATAGGTAAGCACAGTGCATAGAAAAAAATAATAGGAAAAAGAATGATGTAGAAGAAGTAACCAATATTTGAAAATAACAATTAATAATACCAAAAAGAAAAACCTTAAAAAAAAGAAAAAACAAAGAAAAAAGATACAAAGAGTTACTGTGTAAACAAATAGTCATTTTCTTTGGTTTTTAACTTATCTACTACTACACAGTCAACCATTAAAATTAGGAGGAAAAAAAGAAAAAACATTGAAAAGAAAAGAAAATAACAATATTAAAGATAGAACCCTGTTTTGGTTGATGGGATTAGGCCTAAGGACAACGAAGGACGCCGAAAAGCATTTCTTGTTTGGTTTCCATCGTTTAATTGTTGATATGATATTTATATTTTTATATTTTAATTGTTTTAAGGTTTTAGGATTCTATACATGTAATACTTTTTTTTTTAGGGTTTGTTTTAATTAAAGGATAAAAAGGTAAATATAATTTTAAATAAAATTGTTATGGTTAATTAAAAGTTTTTCTGAAATATAGACTTTTATAGGTAGTATAGATAAAGGAATTATAGTTTCTGTTTCCTTTGAATTCTTATTTGTATTTTATATATTAAGGTATGTGTTTTAGAATATATTAAAGTATGTGTTTTAGAATTATAGTTTCCATATTTCTATATGTTTCTATTTATTATATAGGAATTACTGTTTCCGTTTCTTTTGAATTCCTATTTGTGTTTTATATATTAAGGTATGTCTTTTAGAATTATAGTTTTCATATTGATTTATTTCCTATATATGTAGAAGAGTGGGTAGTTATGTATTTAAAAATTAAAATAAGGGTATATTAGTCAATTAAAAGTTTTTTTTATATTCATCTTTTTATAGGTAGTATAGATGTAGATATAGATATAGATATAGATTATAGGTAGTATAGATGTTATCCCGTATGAGTTTCAGGGACATTGAAACGATTTAACCAGGGGTAGCGTGAGAAAACCTTTATGCCATGTTTGTTTGGTTGGAATGGAATGAGTGGGAATGGAATCTGATTCCATACTTAAAATAACCTGGAATGGAGTGAAATGATTCATTTGTCTTTTTTGATTCCACTAGTTATTGCACACGTGCGTTGCACGTGAATTTTTTGTCAACAATAAAATGATTTAAAGATCATCAATTATTTTTCCTAAATAAACATATAAAAGATCGATGCTTCTCAAGATCTTCTTAGCTTGAATAGGGATTGATCCTTTTTATGTAGCATAGCCCCTCATCTAGTGGTAATTATCTCTTCAATATTGTCCATATCGATTAAATATAAACTTTATTTACTTAAGGAAGGTTATACGGCCATTTGTTCTTTAACATTTAATTCATATCAAGTGTGAAAATTTGAGATGTTGAGAAATTATTTATTATTCCGTAGAAGGTTTTAGTCCATGTACATCAAATGATCTAGAAAGAAATGCTAATACATAATGATACGTAACTATCAAGAATCTTGACAAATAATTTATTCATTGTCCACCAATTTTCTATACATCTACAATAAAAAACATATCAATGAAGAAGTAAAAAAGAGAATAATTAGAACCAAAATAAATGGAGAAAGTATACACTTTATCTCTAGAGAGAATTTAATTTGGTTGAATTGTTAACCATATGGCAAGTCCATTTTATCGTAGAAATTATATGCAAAAGAATAGACTAAATTTATTATGAATTAGTAGTTTATATAATGTGACTTACACATCAACAAATTCTAATATATTTTGGATCACTTAAAGAATAAGTACATGCTCAAAAAGATAAGAGTCCTAACACCATATTATTATCATGTTACTATCATAGAATATTATTTCACTTCATCCAAATGAAACTTTACTACTACATTTCTTCAACTTCTTAGTATTTTTTGTTTTTTATTTTTTTGGCTGAAGAATCTATGGAACTCTACTTTGTAGTGAGACATTCCACAATGCATCATTGGAACTCAACATCCCACTAATTGAAACAACCAAAGATAACATAACACGAAAACCAATCTTAAGATTCAAAAAATGAGAAAAATTACAAATAAAAAAATAAGGCAAGATGCCTCATAAAGAACATTTAGAAACCTAAGGCCCTTGTTCTCTGGTCCACCCCTCAAATCACCCATAAACAGTGTAGTCTTGAGAAGGGAATTTTAATCTCCAAGAAAAAAATCAGAAAGACAACATAGAGATTGAGCATTTAAAAAATAATAATAAAATAAAATACATACCTCTTACAAGTTATTTTTTATTAGCAAGAAAAAATTAGAAAGAGAATGAGCATATAAAAATAGCTTTTCAATTCCAATCGGATATTTCCAAAAGCAATTTTTCATCAAAAGAAAAAATATAATTAGATGATTTACCACGTAAAATAAAAGGTTTAGCATTCAAACATAAAAGCATTTTAGCAAATTGCTTATGAAACTTTACCAATCAAATCAAGAGTAAGTGAAAGCCTAATGTGATTATTAGCATTCAAACCAAAACCCAACTCAATAAATTTCTAACATAGTACCATATATATATATATTATAATTTGTAGAGCAAAACTTACCAGAGAAGGGAGAAGTCGCGTTAATGAAAAAAGTGGAGAGAAGGTTGAAGCTACTCTTGATGGAGAAAGTAGAATTTACAATCCGGCTTTTTATTTATTATATACGAATTATGGTTTTTGTTTCCTTACAATTCCTATCTGGGTTTGGTTTTATTTAATTATTATACGAATTATAATTTCCTTAAAATTCTTATTAAGGTATGTGTTTTATATTGCTATATTTCCTATATATGAAGAAGGGTAGGTGTATAATTTCCTTAAAATTCTTATCAAAGTACGTGTTTTATATTACTATATTTCCTATATATGTAGGAGGGTAGTTGTGTATTTAAAAATTAAAATAAGGGTACATTAGTCAATCAAAAGTTTTTCTCACATTCATCTTTTTATAGGTAGTATAGATTCCAGTTTAACTATCTCATCCAAACATGCCGTTGGGAATGAATTGGAATGTGATTCCATTCCATCCATTCCATTCCAACCAAACAAACATGGCCTTATGGTAATACCGTAGGGTTTTTTTATTTTTCGGTAATTTACCAAAACAGTGAAAAAAAAAAGAAAAAAGGATGCCTTGCTTAACTCTAACGTTTGCCGCCAGAGTTCAGTGTGTTCTTGGCTTTTCCGCTTGCCTTGTGCTCTCTCTGTTCTAATGCCAAATCGCTACCCCTACTACATCCATCTCCCCCACGAAGGAGATATTTACGACCCAAATTACATACAGTTTCTCGAAGAAGAAGAGATTTACGACCAAATGGAACAATTCCTCCAAGGCCAACAAGACCAAGACGAACACGAAGAAGTGGATGAAACGGAAGACGAAGACGAAGACGAAGACGAAGACGAAGATGAAGATGAAGATGAAGATGAAACAGAAGACCAAGACTACGATCCACCAGTAAGATCATCTAGGGTTTCGCAGAACGATGCTTCAACCTCCGCTCAAGCATTCACTAGTGTTCGCGAGGACAGTGCCGTTGAAGAACGACATGATAAACGGGCAAGAACCGAAGAAGGAGAAGCGTCGTCGTCCACCAACAGAGATGACGGCAAAGATGGCTTTAGTGGCGATGACTGGAATCGGACTGAGATTGATGGTTTGTTTTGCCCTATTTGTATGGATGCTTGGAGCAGCGGCGGCGACCATCAAGTCTGGTACGAACCATTTATGCTGGCAAATCTTGAATTTTAGTTTTTTCGGAGTACAAATCCCGAATGATCACGCAAAGCCACGGAAATATCCAAATGTGCATGTGTATTATATGTTCGACAAGTTCGTATTCTATGGATAATGTATTGCTTTAGTGCTTTACTATGATTCAGCAATTGTGTTTCGATACCAGTAGGCAATAGATTATTTGATCCCTGTGTTTACTATGATTCAGCAATTGGTTTTTCGATTAATGTTACTTCGTGATTTCACTTTCTTTCGTTTGTTGGGTGTTTGGCAGTGATGATTATGATACTTTTGACAAGAATCCTCAGAAAAGTTTGGTTAAAATTTAGAAGAGCAGAATTTCAAAGGGTGTTTTATTGGTGTGGAGAGTTTTTATTTTATTACTCCGTATATTTTCATGATGCTTTGTTGACTTTTTCAGAGTCTTTTTTTAGTGTCCCAAGATTACTTGACCATTATAATTTTTCTTTACTTATTATAGTCGTAAGATTTAAAGTTTGCTTTGGAGTTTTTAGATGGTCCTTTTGAATGTTTCTTGGTAATTTAAGCACGCTGCCTTTATTTATTTATTTATCTTTTGCTAATGAACACATGTCGTTAATTAATTCTCAGGTTTTGAATGATAGCGCAATGGTCAACTTACTAGAAATTTTGAAAGGATTTTGTAGATAGTTATTATTATTTTAATACTCGTAGTTAAGAATTAAAATGCTTATCAGATGCAACTGTAAGACTACCTGAAAAAAAGTCAGTTAAGAAAATTAATTATGGAATTTTATTTTATTTTTAATTTTTGGAAATACCTCATTTAAATTTTTTTTTTTAAAATTTTTTTTTATGAAGTAATATTTGTATTAATAGCAAAAGGGCTTAGCCCGAGTATTTAAAACATATACAAGCACAAGCCAGGAAATTCCTCATTTTAAAGTTGAAACGCTTGTGTCATATTCCCAAATTTTAATACGTAGAACAAAACAAATAGAGTTAGATGCAGTGTTAGTGGGATCTCTTGACCCCCCTTCGAACTGTGATCTGGGGTCCCCGATCCAAAATTCGATTCATTCGAGATCCAGATCTCCACTTTTAGCGTCCCAAATTCACTTGCATCATTTTGGGCTTCATCGTCAAAGGATTTTGCAGGAATACCTTTGTTTGTTATCAAATCTGATTGGTTGGCTGTTTCTTCTTAGTTTTTAGTGTAGTTTGTAAGTTAATGTTTTGTGTTTTTTAGAATATTCTAGGTGGGCTTCTTTTTTTTTTTTTTTTTTTTTTTTTTGATAAGGTAATGATTGTATATAAAAAAGGTTTAAACCCTCATACATAAGACATATACAAGAGAAAAAAAACCTAAGTTCCATGCACACTAGGTGGACTTCTTGTTCTCCTTTGTATACCCTTTCTTATTTTAATAAAATTCTCCTTTGTTGTTGATAAAAATAAGAAAAGAAAAAAGGTAGAACAATATAAAGTAGAGACAAAGTAGAGAGATGCGTTTGTTTCCAAAGTTACAACTTTAACTCTCAAATTAGGATTATTGGCAATTATATGAGATTCTCAAACTCTATCTATAATTCAATTTCTAAAATATTCAATCTTTAAATGTAATTAAAGTTCCCAGTTTCATAATCTTTCGAGGGAATCTCTCTCTCCTTAGTAAATGGGGAATACATATATACATATGTACATATATAACACACACACATATATATATATATATATATATATATATATATATGTAGTGAAATGAATAATTTTACTTATCCATATATATATATATATATATATATATATATATATTTTTTTTTGATGAAGTGATGATGATGAAATGAATTTAAAGTGACCCTTGACCCAATTAGCGAACCAACTATGCCTACCCCTAACGTACCATGAATCAAGCAAAGCATCGTACCCGTACCACGTACTAGAGCGAATCGCTTTCCAGGTATCATTGGGTAGATGCCTATTTCTAGTAGATGACATGATTTTTAGAATAATTTGATATACCCATGAAAGAATTTTGAAGAATACATGAAGTCGATCTTTTTATTCTTTGTCAAGTGGCTTGGAGTTGGTGGTTGTTCATTTTCCTACTTTTTGGGGTTCATTAGGTTCTACCATCAACAACTCATGAAGTCATTTCGGGATGGGGGATTAAGGTGGGAAAGAAGGAGTCTCAAAGAATTGGAGAATGGTGCCACATCCTATTTTTTGGTGCATTTGGAAAGAAAGGAATTTACAAACTTTTAAAGGTGTTGAAAGTTCTTTGATAGAGCTAAAGTCACTTTTGGTTAAGACTCTATTTTGGTGGTTTTGTAGCCACTCTGATGGGACCAATCCCACTTTTGTTCTTTTTATGGATTCTCTTAAGTTCTAGATTACTTTTGTGCCTTTTTTTGGGTGTCTTTGGGTACTTTCTTGTATATGACTCATGCACTTGGCCTAAGCCCTTTTTATATTCTAATACAATACTTTATTATCTTGGGCTTCCTTTGGGGGTGACGCATAAAAGTACTTCGATTTGGGACCCTGCGTTGGAGAAATTTGAGAAGGGATTGGGTGGGTGGAAAAAGGGTTATCTGTCAAAGGGAGGCAAAATTATTTTGATAAAGAGTACACTCTCGAGCCTCCCTACATAATTTGTCTTAATTTAAGAGGCCTGTTGCGGTAGCAAAGAGGTTGGAAAAGCTTCAGAGGAACTTCTTATGGGCTGGTTTGGGGGATGAGAAGAAGATGCTCTTGGTGAATTGGGTTTTAGTGTGCTTGCTAAAAAAGGAAGGAGGTTTGGGATCTAGACATTTAGTGGACATGAATAAGGCTTTTTTGGGGAAATGGTTATGGAGGTTTGCTGTTGAAAAAAGAAGCTTTATGGAGGAAAGTGGTGGGATGGAAATTTGGTAGTGAGGAAGGAGATTGCAGATCTAAGGAGGGCAGGGGTTCATATGGGGTGGGTGTTTGGAAAGCAATTGGTAGGGGATGGGAGGAGTTCGCTAAACATATTCGATTCAAAGTTGGTGAAGGGAATTCCATTATTTTTTGGATGGATGTATGGTGTGGGGATAAGTCTTTGCGAGAGGAGTTCCCCCTGCTGTTTGAGATGGCAAAAATAGAGAGGATTGGGTGGCAGGGTGCCTAGGGCAGGGTAGAGAGAGCACCAAACAAAATTACAAAGGAAGCGAATCCAAAAAATTTGTAGATGGAATTTAGTTCCCCAAATTATCCAAACCTATCGAAGTAAGATGTTTTGCAATAGTCCTAAGTTTTAGCTCCACTATAGAAAGTTCAATATCATAAAAAATCCTACTATTTCTTTCCTTCCAAAGTGTCCAAAATATAGCATGGAGTATCATTTTCCAAGCCAAGAAGAATATTTACTGCCACTCCTAATTTACCAACTCTCAATTGCTTGTAGAAGTGAATGAGACAAAACCAATTGTACTCCAAAGATGAAGAATTTGAAGGCCCACAACTCAAAAAGCCACCTTGCATTGAAGTGAAAGATAATCAACCGTTTCGGTGGCCTCTTTACACGTAATGCACCAATTAGGCATAACCATATTCCTATTTATCAAATATGGTCCATCGCCAAACATTTATCCTGTATAGCTCTCAACATGAAAAAAGGCTTTTTTTAGAAGGAACCGATGGAATTCAAACTGTTGAAACCAAGAACTCGTTACCTTCTGTGCTTTATGTTATGAAGAACTAAAGTAAGACTTTATTTTAAAGGAACCATTTTCACTTTCTTTCCATACAATTCTATCTTTCACCACTCTCTCCATCTTGATTGTATGTAGTTTTTCAAAAACAGCACAACCCCTTCTAATTCCCAATCATGCAAATTTCTAACAAAAGCTACGTTCCATACTCTACCACGACACAAACTTTCTAACAAAAGCTATATTCCTAACGAAGGGTCGAAGGCATCTCCCCTATTAACCAGAGTCTTGAAAATATTGGGAAACGCCTTTCTTAATGCCTCTTCCCCACACCAAGTGTCATTCCATAATCTAACTCGCCTACCATCTCCCTCAAAACTCAGTGACTCTTTCATTAGAGATCCAAGACCGCCCAAAATCTTCCATCAACCTACTCTATAACTTCCTCTAAATTTCTTCAACCACCGGTTTCCCTCTTCAGCCAAAAGTGCTTGATTCATTATTATCAACGGTCTATTACCTAAAGCTCCTACATATTTGGGAGAGAAAAATTACCCCCCAAACCACAAGGTGAAATTTAAATTTTTCTCCCAAGCCTGCTCAAAGGAAATCTCTTTGAAAATTTTCTGATCTCTTAGCTATTGCCTACCGAGTAAAAAGAAAGATCATTAAAATTTAAGGATTATAGAGTTATCAGTTTGGTTATATCCTTATGTAAGATCTTGGCAAAGGTTCTGGCTAATAGATTGAGGGTCAATGATGCAGAAAACAACAACAATGCATTCTAGAATGCATTAAAATCAAGCAATCTTAAAATAAGAGATGAAAAGCTTCGTTACAAGACCAAATATGGCTGTTTGGATGAAGAGAAAGAGTGAGAAAATGCTCTAATACTGAGAAAACAATCTGTTTTTGGAGGAAAAATATCATAAAACTACTCTAACTACTACTAGTAGCTCTACATATAGTAGTTTAACCAAGGTTTTAACTAACTTTTAACAAACTAACAGCCTTGTAAGTTGTAACTAACTCTAACTGCTTCTAACAGATATTAAACTAACTATAACAAACTCCTAACGAATCTTTAAGAACTAGGCTACAAGACACTATGGTTAGATAAGCAAAATAACAAGCAAATGAAATATACTACTTATTCCTAGTCCATCATTCGTGCTTAGTAGTACAATTTCTATTTCTTAATGTGTTTTTATAAAGAGCTGTTAGATTCTAGTTGTTGTTGTGGTGGCAAATGAAGTAGTTGGTGATTATAAGATTAATGGTAAGGAGGGTTTACTTTTCAAGGTGGATTTTGAGAAAGCTTATGATCATATTAATTGGGATTTTTTGGATTTTGTGTTGGATAGCAAAGGCTTTGGTGGTATATAGAGGAATTGGATTATGGGTTGCCTGTATTTGACAAAATTTTATGTTATGTTGAATGGGAAACCTAGTAGGGTTTCAAAGGTTTTAGGGGTTTGAGGCAGGGGGGATTTGTTGTCTTCATTTTATTTACTTTGGTGGTGGATGTTTTTAGTAGATTGGTGGAGAAGGCTAAAGAGAGTGCAATGTGTTTGAGGGGTTAGCTGTGGGTAAGGAGAGTTTCAGTTTCACATTTACAGTTTGCGAATGATACTCTATTTTTTTGCCTCTGGGAATAAACAAAATCTCTTTAATTTGCATTCTATTGTGAAAGTTTTTGAGTTGATGTCAGGGTTGAGGGTGATTATGGGTAAGTGTTCTTTACCTGGGATTATTTGCCCACTAGAGAAGTTAGAGAGGATGGTAGCAGGCTTTAGGTTGTTTCTTAGAATCTTGGCTTTTTAAGTATTTAGGGTTGCCTTTGAGAGAGAGAGAGAGAGAGAGAGAGAGAGAGAGAGAGAGAGAGAGAGAGAGAGAGAGGGGGGGGTGTCCCAAGATTGATGCTTTCTAGTCTTCAGTGATTGACAAGATAAGAAAGCGATTGGATGGTTAGGAGAAAGCTTTAATGTCCAAAAGTGGGAGATTAATTTTGATTAAATTGGTTTTGGATAGCTTTTATTGAATTATTATATGTCTTTGTTAAAAATGCCTCAGAGGGTGGCTTCTGGGATTGAGAAGATTGGGGATTTTCTTTGGGAGGGTAATGTGGAAGGTAAAAGAGATCACTTAGTAAATTGGGAGGTGGTTTCCAGGCTTATAGATAGGGGGGCTTGCCTTGGGTAATATTATTGCTAGGAATATTGCTTTGATTGATAAATGTCTTTGGAGGTTTCCTTTGGAGAGGGATTTCTTGTGGCATTCGGTTTTCAAGAGTAAATATAGGATGCAGGAAAATGGATGGGATTCTCAACTTGGTATTAGGGTTTCTGCTTGAAGTCTGTGAAAGTTCATTTCTTAAGTTTTTGTCCCATTTTTGGGTCATAACTCCTTTGTGGTGGGTAATAGGGAGAGGACTCGGTTTTGGGAGGACGTTTGGTTGGAGGATTGTTCTCTTTCTGTCTGTTTTCCTTGTTTGTATTCTCTATCTTGAACTCATGGTTCTTTGGAATCATTATTATAGGGTGTTGTCCTTACACCGTCTTCTATGGATGAGAGGTAGTGGATTCCCCATTCTTCGGGTGTTTTCTCCTGCCATTCTTTCTTGGATTCATTACTTGTTGATTCTAATGTTCCTTTTTTATTTATTTATTTATTTATTTATTTTTTTTATGAAGTATTCTAATAATCCTCCTTTTCCTTCTTTTAAGGTGATTTGGAAATCCGAAGTTCCTTTAAAGGTTCAGATTTTTGCATGGACATTAGCTCATTGTAGAATTAATACTAATGATCTTTTTCAGTAATGGAGACCATCTCATTGTTTGTTCCCTTCGTTGTGTATCATGTGTTGGAGGGAGGCTGAGAGTATTGATAATTTTTTATCTGCATTTTGAGATGACGAGATATCTTTGGCAGAGGCTCTTTCAGAGGATTGATGTTTGTTGGGTTTGCCTGTCTTCTTGCTTTGATATGCTGGTTATTGATTTTTCTAGATTTGGGAGGGGCTCGAGAGGGGTGGTTCTTTGGAAGTGTGCTGTTCTTGTTATTTTTTGGGTCGTTTGGCTTGAAAGGAATGCTAGGATTTTTGAAGATAGGGTTGAGGAAGTTGGGTGTTTGTGGGACATGGTGGGTTTTTTTGGCTTCTTTTTGGACTTCCTTGGCAAACGAGTTTTGTGGAGTCCCTTTATTTCTAATTAGGGTTGATTGGAGGGCTATTTGTGGAATTTAGTTTTGTTTCTTTGAGGTCTTGTTTATTTTTTTTCCTTTATTTATTTATATATTTTTTTGTAGGACTCCTCGTCCTGCCTGTACTCTTCTTTATTTTTATTTTGACACGCTTTTGCTCAAATTCACTTTCAAGCTTGCCACCATTTCAAAGCAAAATAGTACACATCATAAGTCAAGGAGTTGCTCCCTACTTGGATCCAAGAAAACAATAGCTGTATATAAAGACGTGAAGTGAACCTGCTCTCCCCTTCACCCCATACAACCTTAAGACTCCCAGTCAAATTAGCATCAATGGCCTTTTTAATTTCTTTGTACTTTTGTAATTCTTTGTGGGTTGTCTCCTACTAAAATGAAATTATAATATATTTATATGAAAGATCTCTCACATGTCTTTTGTTGGGTAATTATGAGCAATCCAAGTTTGAGCATGCTATTATTCATATGCTATTCAAATGCAAGATTTTGGGTAATTAGAAATTATGAGCAATCCAAGTTTGAGCATGCTGTTATTCATGTACTATTCAAATGCAAAATTTTGGGTAATTAAAAGTCTATCTGCATCTTTTTTTTCATTTAGAGTATTTCATACTAAATATTTAACCAATCATCTAATTATTTTGTTTGAGGACTGCAGTTGTCTTCCTTGTGGTCACATATATGGTATGTCTTGCATCAAGAAATGGCTTCAGGAATTTAGAAGTTCAGGGAAGGTATTGCTTGTTATTTAGTTATTCCTTGGTTTTTAAAAGCAGTCAAGACAGACTTTTTGTTTTCTTTTTTAAAATTAATTCGCATTCACATTTGTTCTTTTACCCTCTTTTTAGTGTCCACAATGCAACACGAAATGCAAATTGAAGGATGTTAGAAAACTCTATGCATCACGGATAGTTGTTGTTGATGAAGAGTTGCAAAAGGTCATATTTAATCTCATGTAGATTATATTTTAGAAGAAACTCATAAAACTGAAATTTTATTGATGGGCTCTTCTTGTTTGCAGAAAATTCGATCTCTTGAGGCTAAATGTGCTTGTCTTGAGAAGAAGGTAAGAATATATACTGGAAAAAACAACTGCTGATTAGATGTTGTTATGCTATCGTAATATGGTGTCATATTTCCACAACATTTTCTTAGCTTTCTCTCTAGTCTGCTTAATATTATTCACCAAAAAAAAAGTCTGTTCTCATTTTACCCTTTCACTTCTTCAGTTGGGAGTAAGTCAGAAAATTCTCCCAATGTGGTATCATGTCTCTCTCATGAATTTGAGTTATGGATCTGTAGGATATGTTACTTTCCTTTGCTTGATAACCTTTCTTTATAAATTGTTGTAAAAAAATTGTTTGATTGAGCAGGAAAAAACATGTATTGAGTATCATGCTGTTTCATTAAGTATAAGTTTTGAAGCCTTACCGTCTTTCTTTTTCTTTTCTTGAGGCCTCACTGTCTTTCTTTTTCTTTTCCTTTTCGTATTAACAGTGAACTACTTTTTATATGTTTAATGGGAAAAAAAAAGTATTTTCCTTTGTATTATTTCATGTTTAGTAGAAGCAAAGTCGCCTTGTACTGTTGTTGCATATATGTGATACATATGTCGTCGTTGTTGTTTTTGGTTTTTTTTTTTTTTTTTTTTTTTTTTTGTTAACAAGGAAACCTTTGGGCAAATCTTGGGTCCATATAAGACCCCACAACCCATATGGACTGGGTAAGTCCAAGGCCCATGAGAACCATGAAATCTTGTGTTGGTGGTACCAATTGGTTTAGCAAGAGTCAACTTAGGATTTCCGCTTCCTAAGGTGTGGTCCCTTGCCAATTGAACTACAGCTCCATGGATAGTTAATTCTTTCTTGTTTTTTGTTTGAAAAAGAAAAAAATTAAGGTTGCGTTTGGATGTAGGGTTTCTTTTTTATTTTTAATTTAAAATTTTAAAATTTTAATTTTTTAAAGCAGGGAACGCGTTTGGCATTATTAAATGTTGCTTGTTTTGAAAAATGAGAAACAGAAAAATGCACTTGGTTACACATGATAATGCAAATATATATATATATATATATATATAGAAAGATATTTATCCCCTTTATGGTTTGTGATTGGGTCTTTCTCTCCCATAAAGATTCATCAAGATGTTCTGGCCTTCTGCGTCAGCATCTGCAATGTCCATTTTAATTTTAAATAATAAATCTTGCTAATTTATTAAATTTTCAAGTAATTTCCCTTTTACTACGGCATTTGAGCTCTATAACTTAAGTATTTATGGGTACTTAACTTATGCGTTTTAGTGTATAATTAGCTCATAGTTCTCTTGTAAGTATGTTGTGTTGAAATTTTTTCTCTCTTATAAGTATTGGGATTTTTCACGTTTTCTACGTCTACTTGCAATTTTCTATCTCTTGTTGTGCACAATAGAGTTGTTTGTATGATTTGTGAGGGTATATATTTTTTATAATGGTATCATACTGTTAGGGGCTAGTTTCTTTATTTCTGTACTTTATGTGCAGGGTGCTGATTGGTGTAAGAAACAAGTTGAGTGGCAAAAGACAGAAGTTGATTTGCGACTGCAAGCACGCCAACTTATGGAGGTAGGCTCAGTTATAATTTATATTTACTTTTCGGGTATACTTTTTATTTATTTTCTCATACCTAATTCTACGTACTAAGTATAAAAAACTACAATGGAATATCCTATATTTAATATTGTTTCCATTCGTTGTAGGCATTGGGTTGGTGGTTTTTGGCTTTTTGCACAGTAACTTTTAAATGTTCTGTTTTTTCTGGCATTGTTTCTAGGATTCATGTACTATTTTTATGTTACTTCATTTTCATTGCTAACATTCTCTACTTCTCTCCACACTTTCTTCTTTAATTTATTTTCAATATAATATATATATTTTTTTCGTTTCCTTTTTCCTCTCTTGTTCCCAGGAAGCAGTTATGTTCTTGACTTCTCGTAAACTTTATTAACCAGATTGCATTTCCAATTTTTCTTTTCATCTGCTTTTATATCAGGCCAATTACATCAGTACTTTAGACTGAGTTGATTTTTGTGTACGCTTTTCAGAGTTTCATGGATAACTTTCAGGCCTAGCTGGAAGAGAAAGAACTAATTTTTGAAAAATTTATTTCACTTTCTCAGTATTTTTGTGGATAGAGAAATTAATGATTAAGAATTCCAACTTACAGCATTATCATGGTAGAATACATTCTTCTTTTATTTTATTTTATTTTGTAAATTTTATAATTTCTTATTGGTGGCTTTCAAACTTTGGCTTGGTAGAGGACAACTCATTTGGAGCATTTATTAGAAGACATGCAAAGTAGGCCATCTGGATTAGTCTCTGCTAGTGGTGGCTTTCAAAGACCACATGGATCTGGTAATTTTTCTTTTTGATGAAACTATGAAAGAGCTTTTTATTTTTTTATAAATATTTTATATTTTATAAGAAACGAAATGTATTGTATGTATATATGAAAAATTAGCAAAAGAACCAAAAAATACAGCCCTAAACAATACAAAACTCCAAACCCAAAAAAAGTTCACCCAAATCTTTTGTATATACCACCTATACACTGTTACACACACAAAAACAACTATCAATCCAAAAAGAAAACCATCCTATACAATCCTGCAGACCCACCAACCTGAACTAAAATGAAGGAGGATTAAAATGTCCTCCCACATTTTTTCCTTTTAGCACACTTGGAAGAACAAATCTCTCTCTAATTTCTAATGATTAAAAAGAGAGTAACTCCCTCAAAAGGCTTATCAACCAAAGTCCATACAAAGAAATAAATTATGTCCCACAATGCCTCAACCCCTTTAGCTCTATCTTTAAAAATCCTCAATTCCTTTCTAACCCCACGACCTAAAATACGTACCATAATCGCATTACTCCCCAAATACTTGTCTCTCTTGCTTATGCTAAGAGCCTAAGACCTGAAGAATCAATCTCCAACATACTAGAAGCATGTGAAGGCATCACCCAAGACAAACCAGCTTTGTCAAAGAGACGCTGGCACAGGCCAAAGGACATATCACAATGCAAAAAGAGTTGATCCACGGAATTTTTTATGAAGTAAGAATATTGTATAAAAAAGGGGCCGAAATGAACCCCCGTATAAGCGAAGTATACAGGAAAACAGGAAAGGGTCCTTGACCCATTACAAGGAAAGAAAATCCAAAAATCTTTCAGAAGCTATATTATCCTCGGTAGATCTCAATTTCCCCTAATGAAAAAGAAGACCTATAAACATATCCCTCAAATGCCCCTGGGATCTCTCAGCCCCAAACGTTCTTCTGTTCATCTCCAACGAGATAGTCAATAAAGTAGCACGCAGGACTATTTTCCAAAACGAGATTAATTTCCTTTGACCATTCCTACTCCACTAGGCCTCATTGATGCAAAAGACGGATTGAGGCATAACCCAAGGGATACCAAAACTCCCGAAGCAGAACTCCCAAAGCTCCCTCGCCAATGGGCAATGCCAAAAAAGATGATCCACTGACTCTGACTGCTCTTTGCACATAACACAACTATTAGCCAACTGGTTACTCTTTCTCTGCCGCTAGTCCAAGGTACGACTTTCCCCCACATGGCTGTCCTTAGGAAGAAAGAAATCTTGGAAGGTACCACTGGTTGCCAAACTATATGTGTCAGGAACCTTCCTCTCTGCCCTCTGTAAGCACCCAAAGTAAGAATTTTTTACTAGCATTATAATTTCTTTTACAATATCTGCAAGTTTCTGCCAACCATTTGATTCAAGCCCCTGAGGGACCATAATAAATTTCCTTCTACCTTGTCCTAGCATATGATAAATCGAAATAAATTTCCGCTTGCTGTTGCTCTGGCTTTCTACCCAAACACAACCATTACTGTACCTAAATTTTTTGAAAAGGACATTACTTAATCTCCAAGAGCTAACTTCTGTTAAAACCTAAACCAGCCATTCTGCGCAAGCAAAATCGACGTTAATCCCCCTTCCATTTTCTGTCAGTTTAACAGCTTCTCCATGCAATGCTTCCTCCCAAGCAATGTAAAAAGAATTATTATGAATTCTTAAGAATCTATCCAGAGATTTGGATCCAGCCTTTTTAGCTTTTTCCTCCCTAGATTCTTCTTCTTCTTCTGTGTGTGTGTGTGTGTGAGAGAGAGAGAGAGAGAGAGAGAGAGAGAGAGTTGAAGTTGTATAGGATGGAAGGTACAGCAATGGCTGAACCCCTTGATGCGGCTACTGGGTGAGATGTTGACTCCGGCTCTCTTTGCCTCTTAGCATGAATAATGGAATTGAAGTTATTGACTTCCTCTTAGCATGAATAACGGAATTGAAGTTATTGACCTTATCACGATAACAAACCTAAATGTTTGGTATTCAGCTTGTCGAAGCAATATACTCAGAAATCTTCACCTTATTATCAACTTGCTTAGAGGTAGCCGCTACGCTGCTATCTTCTGTTTGCCTGATTGTATCCTCATTCAATTCACAATCCAGGAAAATGTCAAAAAGATTTTTTTTTTTACACCCCCAGAATCTTAGAGAATCTATTTCCAACCATCATGAATCCATTTTCTTTCTATAAATCCTAGGAAGAGAGATAACCCTTGACATTTTGCTTTCATATGATGTTGATTCCAGATTACTATTAGGAGTTGTTTTGATCAGACAGACATCATGCCATTAACCATATGAGCTTTGATGAAAGATCTTAGCTTTGTAAATTATACATTGCATTGTAGCTTTGATGAAAGATCTTTTTCATTTTGTGAATCATGCATTGCGTTATTTATGTCTTTTGCTATAAGTTGTATAGTTAGGAACTTAGGTCATTCATGTCTACCATTTGAGGATCTTGTGAGCTTTTATGAAGTATTGTCAAGGATCAAGACTGATTCTTTTTTTCTTCTTTCGAACATTGATTAAAATTTTGGTTGTTTTAACATGTCTTGTAGGATACAAGCTTGGCTCAAATTTTTTCAGACAAGGATCTTGTAGCTTTGTACTAGAGGTGTGCTATTTGTTGCTTTCACTCATGATACGGTTGCCTTTTCACCCCAAGTAACATGAATTTGTTATGTAGTTTTAAGCCATTTAAAATTTTTGTGTTATGTCTTTTTGGAAAATAGTAGTGATATGGAAACAATTATACTTTACAAATTTTTAAAATGGTCGATGAGGAATAGAAATTTGGATGGGTTCTAGCTTTTGATTGGTAATTTAAAACTTAGTTTAGCTAGTAAACATTTTGTGTGGAAAGATTTGGATGGTTTTGGAAGCTGATTATCTTGTCATATTTTTTTAGATCCGCTTTCTTTGTAATTGTTTTTTGGTGGTTTGTTTGTATACCTTGTGCGTTAAAGGGTTTTTAGCCCCATCTCTTTTAACATATACAAAGTAATTATTTTCTCAATTTAAGTCAAGCATTTGGGAGTATAAGACACATGATTCAACTATGGTTTGATAGGTTTACTACTATGGTTCATCAAGCCAAGAAGCACGGACATAGACACGCGACACAGTTACAACATGACACGGACACATGGACACAGCAAATCCTCAAAATTTAGGACATGACACAGTGATGACATGTTATTAATAAAATGAAAATATTATATAGGTAGATAATATCATATAGCTTCACATCCCTCATTCAAAATGCTTCTTTTGTATTGTTTTTGGAAACCTAGTGGAGTTATTCATTGATAAAATAGGACAAAAAGGAAAAGGAAGAAGATTAAAAAGACAAAAAAAGATGCAAAGAGAGAGGTGTCGTGTCAGATGTGTGTCGGAAAAGTGTCGTGTTGAATACGTGTTTGACATGGACACGGCACCTCTAGAGAAGTGTTTCTGTTTCCTAGGTTCATGGGCTCGTTGTCTTGTGCTTACAAGTTGTAGGTTTAGACTTTAGAGTTGGTGAGTACTTGCTGGCTGAGCTTGTTTAAAAAGACATACTGGGTGTCGCTTAGGTAGGGTAGGGGACAGCTTCTGGATGTTTCTGGTTAGGATACGGAAGTTAGGGACTAGGGACTAGGGATGTAGGGTTAACTTTGTCTTTTAAATATGTCATGTTTGAGTGCTTTGGGAGGGATGCAATGCTTTGTAATTTTGGTCACAGGATTGATTGTTTTATCCTCCTGTTCAAAAGAGAGCTTTTTTTTTTTTTTTTTTTTTTTGGTTTAAAGAGATCATAAATCTTGCACATTGTGCAGGACTAAGTAAGATGCCTATTTGCACGAAAAGCATTGCTATTTGATTACTTTTGTCATCTAGTGGGATGTAAAGATGGTGTAAATGTGCAAGAAAATTTTTAAAAATCATTGCCATTTGATTACTTTTGTCACCTAGTGGATGTAAATATGGTGCGTATGTTTGATAAAAAATGGAGATGTGATGGATAATGTTGGATATAGAACATGAAAATACTTAGACAACTAGAAACTATTGAGTGAGATATGCTTACATTTTAGAATTTAGAAATAAAATGAGTAACTACCACTATATAAACAATTATAACAAGCATGCAATACGCATCTTCAATCAATGTTAAAATGATTGTGCGACCCTTTACATTCTTCCTTCCTGTGCTTCGGAAGACCTTCTTCGGTCAGGATGAAGAAGTTGATTTAAATTTTTAATGATGAAGAAACCCTTAGGGCAAACCCTGGTTCCATATAAGACCCCACAAGCCATATGGACCAAGTAAATCCAAGGTCCATGAGAACCATGAAACCTTGTGTGGGTGGCCCCAAGAAGTTTAGCAAGAGTAGAACTCAGGACCTCCGCTTCTTGAGGCGTAGTCCCTTGCCAATTGAGCTACTCCTTGGGGTTGAAGAAGTTGATTTAAATAAACTTGTATTAATTCTCTTTCATCTCTAACTAGTTAATAAAGTATGCTTAGCTGAAATTTCTGGGACCTAGTCCATACTAAAGTCTTGCCATGGCTCATGTGGTATAGGCAAAGGCATGTAAAGGCCTGTATTCTTCTTTCTCCCTTTAGCTAGTTGACAAGTATGACATTGGGAGATTATTTTAGCCACATTACACTTCAAGCTAGGCCAATAAAAACCATCTTCCACCATGACAATTGTTTTATCATGCCCAAAATGACCAGCTGCCGCCCCGGCATGTAAGTCCCATATCTCTTGTTCTTTGAGAGAAGTGTTAAGCAAGCATAAGTGAGGCCTTGAAAAGATAACTATCATGGAGTGATTCAGAATAACCAACTTGCTGTCCCACTGATAATCCAGCATAAATGACAGTAAAATCATTGCAAGAAGGGTATTTCTTGAGTTCATCAAACCCTATCACTTAAACAGCCATAGACGTAAGAACATAGACCACTTGGCCATCAGTTGTCTTGTTTTCTATTCTAGCTTTGTGTTTGATTACAAAGGAGTACTCTTGTGAGAAAGAAACCATTTGCCATGACGATTCAAGTTCTTTTGGGAGTTGATGTGTAATGCTTCATGATCCAAATACAAAAACTCCTTTGGAAGTAGATAATCTCACCAATAACGAAGGGCTTGAACTATAGCTTAAAATTCCTTATCATTAGTTGAATACCGACTATTTGCCTTTGGTCCCCATCACTGCTCTATGAAGCATGGATTCGGATACGGGATATGGATACGATGCGATATGGATTACTCTTATTCAGTAATCCTAAAAAAATATAGGATATGATATGGTGGGGATACGTTAATAAATAAATAAATAAATAAATAAATATTAATATTAATATTCGGTCTAAAACATTAATAATAAACATAATAAAAGTATGAAACATCTACAAAATCAATTAATATGTAAAAATAAATGTACATAGAACACATCCATAAGCATCAACTATGCTTATCATTCATAAAAAAAGAAGACTAGAGTGACAATGACATTATGAAATAGCCTTGTAGTATTGCTTTACAATGGTTGCCCTAGGAGAGAGATAGTTTGGGAAGAGAACAAAGATGAGAGAACTAAATGGGTTTATTGTTTCAATTGAAGTATGGATATTACGTATTTTTAAATTTATCTATTTTATTTAAACAATAAATAATTACAAACTAACCCTAAAGGAATGCCAAACGTATCTAAGGTGTATCTGATGATGTGACAATGTGTGTATTGTTCCATTACATACGGAGAGTATTGGATACGTATCGGGAGTATCCTAGGCGTATCGGTATCCGATATGGATTCGTTGGGGGTTTTGAAGTATTTGTGCTTCATATTCATTGCTTCTTTGAGGAATTCCAAATGGATTCTCGAAGAAGGTGTGAGTGTCGTCAGAGTCCTCACTAACCTCACTTGGGGGTTGCAAAAGATGCACCATCTCCGTTATAGTTTCAACTTGTCTCTTTAATTGATCGATTTCCTCTCTATAGTGCTGATTTTGTGGTGGATCATCACGTCTCTCCACATATGGATGATTATCTTCTCTAATGCCATTTCCTCTTCCCCTACCTCTCCTACCTCTTGCTCAATATGCCATAGCAATGGTTGAATGACTTGAATCAAAGACAATGAGAAATTGAGAGGATTAGGCTACCAACAACAGCAAGAACCAACAGAAGTACAACCAGAGCAGCAAAACCAGATCTGTAATCTCTGTACAAATGGAGATCTAGAACCTTCAACTAACCTATCCTTCTAGTCGATTAACACCCAGCTTTCGAAAGGAAATACTTTAACCTTATCAAGGTTTGAACACAACAAATAATCAACTAGCTACAGAGAACCTTACGTCAATACCTTAGCACTGAGATCCTCCATTCGAGCACTGTGGTTGTTGCTTCGAACAAGAGTTTGATCAAAAACTGCTTTGCATTGCAACTACCTTTGTTGTACTAAGTGTTGATTCTATTGATGGACTCAAATACTCAATCAAGCCCTAGTAGTACTTTATCAGACCTAGCAAAGTTTTGCTACATTGTTTTTTGTTTTTTTTGTTTTTTTGTGATAATGGGAAAAGCATCCCACAGTAGCCCTTTGGACCAACCCATGGAACCTAAAACCCTAGGAGACTAGCACAGCAACCCTCCGCCACAGCCCCCGACTTAAATCTTGGGTTGTTCCACCAGGGAATCGAACTCGTGACCGTGCGCCTAGCCACACAATCACAAGTTCACCCTTACCAACTGGGCTACCCAATGGTGGGTTTTTGCGACATCGTTTTGGTTAAAAAACCTATAGTGTGGGATTATAAGGAGGGAGAGAATGGGGCAATTTGTTGGAATGTCCTTTTTTAAGACACTTCAGTGATTGGGAATTGGAGGAAGCTTCAATGATTCAGGTTGGTGGTTTAAAGGGGGTAAGAAGGAAGCTAAGGTGGTTTGGAGAATGGCGCCTCATGCTATTTTTTGGTGTATTTGGAAAGAGAGGAACTTTAGAACTTTTGATGGAGTTGAAAAGTCTATCATTGATCTCAAGTCCATTTTGCTCATGCCCCTTTTTTTGTGGTTTTTGAGTCACTCTAGTTCTAGTTACCTTTCTTTTCTATATTTTGTTGATTTCCTTAAGCTTTAGAGGGTTTTTTTATTTTATTTTTATTTTTATTTTTTTATTTTTTTAGTTCTTGTATATCTCTTATGTACTTGGAAGGGAATGATAGTGAGATTTCAGGTGAAGGGAATGATTCTTTGTTGTGGTGTAAGGACTCTAAAGGCTTATTCTCGGTGAAATCTTATTATTTTGGGGCCTATCGAAGAAACCTTTTACCTGGCAAAGAATATTTAGATTGCTTCGGTTCCTCCTAGAGTCTCCTTTTTCTCTTGGTTAGTGACTAGAAATAATTGTTTGAATTTGGAAAATTTGAAAAGAAGAGGGTTGGAAATTCCTACCAGATGCATTATGTGCAAGGAAAATATGGAGATGGTGGATCACCTATTCATACATTGTCAAGTGGTGTGGATTTTGTGGTTGCTTACTTTCAACCTTTGTGGAATTCATTGGGCCTTGCCCTTGTCTTCTTATGATCTCTTATTGGGATGGTGGGTCAAAGGGGGAAAGGAGGCTAAGGTGGTTTGGAAAATGGCCCCCCATGCTCCTTGGTGTTTGTTGAGGGAGAGGAATCAAGGAACTTTTGAAGGGGTGGAGACTTTGATTGTTGATCTCAAGTCTCAAGGGGTGGATACTCTTTTTTGGTGGTTTCGAATAACACTAATTCTTATAGTACTTATTATGTTTCTTTTGTTGATTCCTTTTTGCTTTATCTAAGTTTTCTTTTCTAGTTCTTGTATATGTCTCATGTACTTGGGCTTTGCCCTTTTTGTTTTAATACATATTTATTTCATTAAAAAAACAAAGCCTTGCGACTACAGCAGAACATGAAAAACTCATCTTGAACCAGTATTGATGCTTCACAACCTGGAAATTTGGAAGAAAATGAACCTTGAACAGGTCTCACACTCTTTGCCCTTTTTGTTTTAATACATATTTACTTCATCAAAAAAAACAAAGCCTTGCGACTACAGCAGAACATGAAAAACTCAACTCAAACCAGTATTGATGCTTCACAGCCTGGAAATTTGGGAGAAAATGAACCTTGAACAGGTCTTGCACAAGGCTTTAGCAGATCGCAATTTCAGGAATACCTCCAAACTTTGATTTCGAGCCAAAAACAGAGCTGCAATAGAGATTTCACTGTGAGAACAACAACTGCTAAACAGTGTTACGATTATCCCTAGACGAACCTTAGGTGAATTCAACCATAGTTGAGGCACATAACTCAGCATTTCATCTCAGAAATAGAGGAAAACAAAGAAGATCATCACCACGGAACTCGAAACTGGAGCTTTCATACCTAGTGATCCGCCAAGGAATATCAGCAAGAAAGTAATGGAAAATCAAGTATTCCTTGATTCTAGAGAGAGCTGAAAGCTCTTAAAATTTGTTGGAAAATTCTGTTATCAATCAAAGAATAACTTTTACTGATTCTAACAATCTATATATATATATATTTTTTTTTGATAACGGTGGAACCATCCCACAGCAGAGCCCTTTGGACCCACTTATGGAACCTAAACCCGCGGGGAGACTAGCATAGCAACCCACTGCCACGGCCCCTCACTTAAATCTTAGGTTGTCCTAGTGGGGAATCGAACTCGAGACCTTGCGCCTAACCACACAATCATGAGGTCGCCCTTACCAATTGGGCTACCCAAGGGTGGGTGACTCTAACAATCTATATATAGACTAATAATACTTGTAAATGACTAAAATACCCCTTGTAAGTTGTAACTAACCTGACTAAGTGGACTAACTCCTAACTAACTATGAATTCACTATTTTTTTTTTTGGATAAAATAATAAGAATATTATTAACAAAAGGAAAAGTTCCTATACACAGGAAGTATACAAGGTAAACTAAAGGTGTAAAAATTTAAAAACTCTTGGAGGGGTTTCCTCTTACAAAAATTCTCAGGATCCCTCTAGGCAAAAAGGCATTCTTAAACATGTAACTTTATAGCAAGGACACTCTTCTCTGTGTTCTCAAAAGTTCTCTTGTTCCCTATCCATAGGGACCAAAAAATGGCATGTGGCACTAGCTTTCACACCAATTGTGCCTCTTTATTGGAGCTATTGTAACGCCATGACTCCACTAGCTGAAGCTCTTTCCTTGGCATCACCTTATGAACTTGGAATAAATCCAAGCAATAGTCCTTTACTTCTCTAGCCACTGAACAATGGATCAATGGATCAGAAGATGGTTGACCGACTTTTCCATTGACTTGCAAAGCATACGCCAATTTGCAAGACAAAAACCTCTTTTCTGCAAATACTCCAGTGTCAGGCATTTCCCCCAACATGCTACCCTAGTGAAGAAAGTCACTTTAGAAGGAAACTAGAGACCCAAATTCTAGCCATTGGGAAGTTATTCCGATGAACACCTTCCAAAGACTGGTAAAAGGATTTAATTGAGAACCACCGTTTCTTACTCCACTCCAAACAACACCATCAGATTCCTCCTCCTTCATTGGAGCCGAATAAATTTTTTGAAAGAATCTAACCATGTATTCAACTTCCCGATTTTGCAAATTCCTCCCAAAATTTACCTCCCAGCTGATAGGGTCACTCCTTCGTCTAAAACTATTTGAAACCCAAGCCTCCTTGTTGTCTGCAATCTCAAACAAGGATGGGAACTCCTCTCACAAAGGCCTATCCCCACACCAAATGCCCTCCCAAAATCTAATAGATACCCCAATCTCTTACTTCAAATTGTATTTTTTTTTTTTTTTTTTTTTTTTTGCAAAATCGTCCCAATCCTTACTAATGGCTTTCCATGCTTCCACTCCATAAGTGCCCCTAACCACCTTAGTTTTCAAATCATCATCTTCACTCCCAAATTTCCATCCCACCACCTTCCTCTATAAAGCTTCTTTTTCAACTGCATAACTCCATAATCATTTCCCCGAGAGGGCTCTATTCATATCCATTAAGTGTCTAAACCCCAAACCCCCTCCCTTCTTCAAAAGACCCACAGTGTTTGATTCAACCAAGTGCATCTTCATCTCATCCACCATACCTGCGCAAAGGAAATCTCTTTGTAAGTTCTTCAATCTCTTCGCAACTGCTATAGGGATTTTAAAGAGGGTCATAAATTAGGTAGGCAAGCTTGATAGAGTGGTCTTAATCAGCGTGATCTTTCCTCCCTTGAAGAGATTTCTCTTTTTCCACCCCCTCAATCTCTTCTTAAATTTCTCCACCACCGGATCCCACACTGAGACACTTTTGTGAGACGCCCCCAATTGGAGACCTAGGTAAGACATGGGTAGAGACCCAACCTTGGAACCTAAGACAGCCGCAAGGAAAATCACATCCACTCCATCCCCCAGAGCTAACTATTAATTGACTATTTAAACTTTTTAGTACATTTAATACAACTAAGAGCAAGAAATACAAGTAAAAGAAACTCCTGAGCTGTTGGTCAGCATATAATTGTCTGCATCTCATTGTCATCCATAGGAGTGTAGAGATGCAGGATTTGGTGTAGAATGGCAGTGGTCACACCGTGTTGCAAATATTGACATGTTTGAAGGATCCAAGAGGCTAGCAATTGACAAATGGGGCAGTGTTGACGTCACAGAGGCTACTTATTTTATTGTTAAAAATCATAACAATTTCTCTTTAGGTGAGCGAGTATACGCAGGTGAATGTTGTAGAAGAGTGACTGGGGTCCTTTGCCATCCAGTTTTTTGAGATATGAAGAAGCTATAATAGATTTGAAGCTGTGTGATTGATATTAGTGATTGATTTTATTTTAATATTCTGGTAATGTGCTGTGATTTATATTGGAGATCTCTGACGAGAGATATATCTACTGATATTAGTCCTTGATAGCAGCTCAACCCCCAACCTTCATCAACTTCAATCTCCATTATCAACTCTGGCTAAAATCTATGGATACCATCGTCCTTTCCATATATGCAACCTCATTTAAACCTCCAACATGTCCATTGTTCTCCCACAACCAGATCTGAAACTGAGTCCCACAAATTCCCTTTCATCGTCTTTTTTTCCTACTATAACCTCCATTGGTTGATTTAAAATGTTGGGGATGTAGAGTGACTAATGAGTGTGTTATTTGTAATTGATGAAGGCTGTAGTGGGTTGTGGATTGTCAGAGGTGGAGTTGCAAAGTTGAATGGCCGGAGAAGTTAAGTGGTGGCAGGTGATGGGTTGGCCGGAGAAGCAGCTCATGTCCTTATGGTTAATTTCTTGTAGTTGATTGTGAATAATATTTTATAAAATATAATGTATTTAGTATATTATTTAAATAACAATTGGGGTATTAAGGTCATTTAAAGTTTTCCATTAACATTGTTATTGACCCTGAACCCCTGAAAAGTTTGGGGACCTTTTTGCTCGGTTTTAATGTTCAGGGTAGTAAAGTTAAATTTGACCCATAGTTTAGGGCTGTTTTCTGTAATTTACCCTAATTATTAAATGATTACTTGAATATGAGGCCTATATACACCCAATCAAGTAAATATTAACTTCAAAACATTTTAAGTTGCAGTACTAATTCACCATCTTGATACTGACTTATAGTTGCATGATTGTCACAAGCATTCGACTGAAATGGCATAATGTTGGTCGAGACCAAAGAAGTTCGAGCTTCTTAAGGGTTTTTGTTTCAGCCAGCCTCTGTTTTGACCATTTCAACTGTTTAGATGGAAAAGAAAAAGAAATTTTGTTCCTTGACTTGATCAGATTGTGTTTCTAATTATATCAAATTTTCCATTATCTCCTTAAATTTTCTCTCTGTTTCCATTTTTTTTTAAATTTTTATAGAACTTTCCTTGAACCGTTTCTATTTTGAACTATGTGTGCTTGAAGTATAAGCTGCAAAATTATTTTCTCATTGTTGGAAAATTTATCTCTACCTGGTATTCGTTTTGCTTAAAGCATGGAAAAGATCTTATTGTGATGAATTCTTTGTGGTGCATGACCTTTTATGTGTGTGTGTGTGTTTTTTTTTTCTTTTTGAATGGGCAATTGTTTCTGCATGTAGCTAACTGGCTTTGTATTTCATTTCAAACTTTCCATTTATTGTTATAATTTTAAGCATTTCTTCCTTTGAATTGTGATGTTCTAACCATTATTCTATTGCCCATGTAATTTCACTCTGTAGTTTCAATCTGTGTAGAAAGAGTTGCGGGTGGATGGTGCACGATTTTTCGATGTAGATGCTTCTAGTCAAATGCTGATTACTGCTCGTAGGGTCAGTGGGATGGGTGGAATGCATGTACTTACCAAAGTAAGTTTTGCACTTTGACATGAGAATTAGCTTTAGTAGCATTGTATGCTTCCTAGAGTTGAACTTATCTTCAAGTTTTTTGTGAACTTGAGTTTTGCAGATGAGTTTGATACCTCCGCATGAAAGTGAAGATATTTTTCTTCCTCCAAGTACAAAAGCTGTTCGAGACCTACACATTTCTACTTATGATAGTAAACATGCACTTGTGGCTTCATTAGGGAAGAAATTATCAGTTCTCAGGTAGCATTATTTTTAGCTATTTCTCTCTATTATAAAGGCTTAAAGCTATTTTTTGGTACCCTTCTCTCCCCCCCCCCCCCTCTCTCTCTCTTCTTTCCTCTTGCAGTAACTGAGTTGTTTTATTTGTTTCAGTATGGAAAACAACCATATTGTCGTCACCTATGATTTACCGGTACAAATTCAATCCATTCGTTTGATATTGTTGTTTACTAATCAAAGTTTTAATATTAGGTTAAGGTTCCTCGTGCTTCTTGTCTCATGGCACTTCAAAAAGAATTTATCTTTTTATTTTGAGTAATATTTCTGGATACCTTTTATGATTAACAGGATTTTCTGTTGCAATGAGATCATGAATGAGCTTGTTTAGAGGCTCCATGTTAATTTTAATCAATGGTATTGTGAAAATTTGAAGAGTGAGATCTATTGAAATTTCTCAAAATGGATTCTCTCCCAAATGTTTATGGTATATTGATGTGCATTGTTTGTTCAAATAGGTATAAACATATCCTCGCCAAAAAAATAGGTATAAACATATAAATTTTCTATTGTTAATTACTTTTTCAGGACTGTTGCCAATACTTGTTGATAATCTGTGTACAATATTCCAGATATGGTGCATGGATTGGATGCATTATGGCAAATTTCTCCTATAGATTATAATTGTTGTGGGCAATGCTGTATATATATTGTTAGAATTACAATGGCAATTTCATATGAATCAATCAAGTTCTTTTTAAATAATGACTTCCACTCTGTCTTTTACCAAGACAAGTTTGAACTAAAACAAAATGTGTGTCATCTGGTCATTAGTCATTTAGAGGTTACAAAGATATCTTCATTTAAAATGTGAAATACCTTTGAAATAATTGGCATGTCACTTGGAATGGTGACCCATTCTTGAGGGAAATTACCTTCGCAACTTCTGTTGTTTTCTATAAAATCATCGTGTACGAGAGTAATGTAGCCCTAAGCGATGCCTATTTTCTTAGCAAGTTTTCCCACTAAAGTGCAAAAGGGAATATTATCTTCAGTGGGCACATGTAAGTCTTCTATACCATCATTCTACCCTTAAGTGATGCCTACTTTCTTAGCTTGTTTTCTCACTAAAGTGTTAAAGGGAATATGGTCTTCAATGGGCAGTGAATGCCCATAAACATCAGATTTATATTGGGAGCCATGAGTGGACAGTAGTGGAAAGGTGAAAGGGTTATTGACTTTTATAGGAATCTGTTTAAGGGGGAAGCTCATGGACCTTTGTAATATATTTTGATTTGATTGACCGATTTGAGGATGCTCAGTGGTTGGATAGACCTTGGGATGAAGAGGAAGTGTGGAAGGCTGTGAAGAATATGAATGGCGATAAGGCTCCAGTCCCGATGGCTTCACTATGGCATATTTTTCTGCATTGTTATCCTGTTATCAAAGGGGATTTGATGAGAATTCTATTGGAGTTTTACGAAATGGCCGCTTTCGAAAGAGGTCTGAATGCCCATCGCCATTGCCTTGGTTCCAGAGAAGGAGGCAATTGACATTCGAGATTATCATCCCATTAGCTTGGTGGGATGTGCATATAAGATTTTAGCAGGTAGAACTCCTTGTAAGAATGCTTTTGTAGGAGGAAGACAATTTTTGGATGCATCTTTAATTGCCAATGAGTTTCTCGACTCTAGGTTGAGGAGATGGTCCCCGAGCTTTATTTGCAAGTTAGACTTGAGAAAAGGATATGACCATGTCAATTAGAAGTTCTTTTATGTCTTCAAAAGGATGGCCTTTGGGGAGAAATGGAGACAGTGGATTGAGAATTGCATCTCATTTGTATTGTTCTTAGTGCTAATCAATGGAAGCCCTCACGGTTATTTCAGCTGTTCTAGAGGCCTATGTCTAGGAGAACCTTTATCTCAGTTTCAGTTTAGTATTGTTATGGAGAACCTTTATCTTGTTGGATTGAGGGTTTTAGGGTCAAGGGGGTGTTCTAGGCGAGGGGTACATCTCTCATTTATTGTATGTAGATGATGCTGCTATTTTTCGCATCCTAGAAGAGGAGACACTTAGACCCCTGAGAAGTCTGTTGATATTTTTTGAAGTGGTCTGTGGCTTGAGAATTAATCTTTGTATTAGTGATATAATCCCTAATTGGTGAGGTAATTGAGGTGGGGGCCTTGGCTTCCAACTTGGGTTGTGGAGTGGGTTCCCTTCCCACATCTTACCTGGGACATCCGTTGGGAGAGTCATATAGATCTAAAGAGGTGTGGAATACAGTCAATGAAAGGTTCGAGAAGAGTCTTGCTACTTGAAAGAAGGGTTACCTATCAAAAGGAGGCAAGCTAACCTTGATTTGTAGTACTTTAGCTAGCCTCCCCATTTATTTTATGTCATCATTCTAGATTTTGGTGTTAGTTGAGAGGAGGTCAGAATAACTTCAGAGGGATTTTCTTTGGGCATGGTTTGGAGATGAGGCTAAAATTCATTTGAATGATTGGCACATTGTGTGCTCTCCTGATGAAGTGGGGAGTTTGGGCATTAGGCCTCTTAGGATGGTGAATCGAGCTCTCTTGGGTTAATGGCTGTGGTGATTTGCAGTACAGAGAGAAGCTTTGGGGAGACATGTCATTGTGTTGAAATTCAGTTATGTTGAGGGGAAGTGGCAGCTCAGGGAGGTATGAGGATCTTATGGGGTGGGCATTTGGAAGGCTAGTTTGCTGGGACTGCACTATGTTAAAAAAAAGGGGGGGGGGGGGATAATATTCAAGGTTGATGATGGTGCTAGAATTTATGTTTCAGAAGGTGTATGGTGTGTTGACATGGCACTTAAAGAAGACTTCTCGCTTCTATTTAGTTTGGCAATAAACAAAGAGGCTTGGTTTAAAGATATTATGGTGGGGGAGGGTGACTCTTTTAGGTGGGATTTTGTTTTGGAATGAGCCTTTAATGATTGGGTGTTGGAGATAGTAGCAGATCTTTTGAAAAGGTCTATGTTGTGCTTGTGGAAGGGGGCAGTTGGATAAAATCTGTTTGAGGAAGAATGCTAACAGGGGTGTTCACAATTAAGTCTTTCTCGGTCACCAAGGTTTGGATTCTCTTGTTCCATCTAAGGTTTCCTTTTTCTCGTGGATGGCTTGAAAATTTTCAAAGCAGAGGTTTTGTGCTTACCTAACAGATGGGTAAGAAAGATGTGGAGTTGATTGAGCATCTGTTGAATCACTATATAGTGGCATGGAAGTTGTGGACTTTTAGGTTGTAGTTTTTTGGTATTTTTTGGGTGGTGCCTCAATTTGCTTTTGTTTGACGGAGGCATGGTGGTGTAGGAGCTCAAATAATTTTTTCCTCTCGGTTTGGAAGTTGGCTCCTCATGCTATTTTATGGTCAATTTGGAGGGAGAGGAATAAGAGGACTTTTGAAGGGTTGTTTGAGGATAAATTTGAGTATGAGGAGGAGAAATGGGATCGAGTTAGATTTTTAGCTTCCTTTTAGGCATCGGCTTCTAGTGCCTTTGTTGGGGTTCCTTTGTTTTTGATTAAGCATAATTGGAATTTGGTTTATGAAGGATAGGTGGCTTTTATTATGTATTTTTTTCCCTTTTTGGTGAGGACATCTTGTCCTCCGTCACTTGTACATTTCTGCTTCATTAATAAAGTTTTTTGTTTGTTCCTGAAAAAAAAGAAAAAACAAAAAAAAAGGTGAAATGGACATTTAGGAAGATGAAAAGGAGTTTACTTGATTTACATTTTGAGTGGAAAGTTCCGGATTATTTACTATGGCTCACTTTCCTTAATTTTTTGAAGAGCTTACACTTGTAATGCCCCCCCCCCCCCCCCCCCTCTTCTTTTGTATACCTCACTTTACATGGGTTGTCCCCACTTTTTGAGTGAATAGACATGATCTTATAAATAATAAAAAATCTTCATGGGCATGTAGCCTTTCATACCATCATTTTACTGTAATTGCATGCATTGCCTTTTGGATTTGAAGATGTTGGCCATTTTCTCAGAATAATAACCCATGCTACTAGCAACCCCCCCTCCCTTTGCACGCGGCCAGCCCCTCCAAAAAAGAAAAAGGAAGGATTGAGAAAAAAGAGAGTGAACAATTAGGAATTTAGAGCCTTTAGCACATGTAATGCTAGGATTATTTGTTCTCGTAAGCAAGGACTTAAATATTGATATCAATGGATATATCGAGGGTCCAAAAACACGGATATATTGAAAATATTGATATCGATTTAGAAATATAATAGATAGTATTAGTTAAATATGAGAATTTTCATTGAAACTCTGGAAAATAATGATATCGACTCTCTAATAAATAATTTAGAATAAAAAAAATCAATTTAAATAAGAAAAGTATGTGTTTTGTAGGTCATCCCACATTGTATAAATGGCTTCATATACCTGTTTGGCCCTTCACCTAATAGCTTAGGCTGTTAGGATGAAAACTTAACAATGGTATCAGAGTATGTTGTTCTTAGACCCATTATATTTGTGAGTCCATCTTTGCTATCCACGTGACAGGCCCGTTTCTATCTTGTTAGGCTTACACGTGAGGGGGAGTGTTGGGAAGTCTCATGTCCCACATCGATTAAATATTAAGTTTAATATGGCTTCATATACCTGTTTGGGCCCTCCACATAATAGCTTAGGCTGTTAGGATGAAAACTTAACATAGTATCAAAGGATGTCGTTGTTGGACCTGTTATATTCATGAGTCTGTCTTTGTTGTCCACGTGACAAGCCTGCTTCTATCTTGTTAGGTTTGCACGTGAGGGGCAGTGTTGGAAGTCCCACGTCCCACATCGATTAAATAGTATGTTTAATATGGCTTCATATACCTATTTGGGCCCTCTACCTAATATCTTAGGTTTTTAGGTTGGAAACTTAACATTAGGGTATAAAAAGTCTGGCGCGTTAAGGAAATAAATAATATAAATTTATGGAAATTCAACATTTAAACCTCACAAAACTTTAAAGATTTAAAATACATATCATTTGCATTAAGAGTTGCAAATTTTAAAAAGAAAAAAGGGAAAAAAGAAGTAAAACCACATGAAGGGTGAAGCTGGAAAATTCAGAGTACCGACTATCTTGATATATCCATTAATACTTTGCTAAAACGATAAGTAAGTGGGATTTCGTATTGGTGGTCATCGATATGGCGATATTTTCGATTTTTAAGACCATGCTTGTAATTGTACTATAGGATAATCACAAATTAATACTAATGATTTGTTTCAAAGGAGGAGGCCTTTCCTTTATGCGTTGCCACAATGGCGTATTTTGTGCAAGACAGCGGCTGAGAGCATTGTTCATCTTTTCCTCTATTGTCCAGTTGCTAATTGGCTTTGGCATAGACTTTTTAGTTGGCGAGTCTTGGGCCTTGCCAGTTGCGTTGAGGAGTTTTTTGAGATTGAATTTTGGGGATTTGGGATCAGCAAGAAGGCTAATGTTCTTTGGAATTGTGCATTCTTGGCGGTTTTTTGGGTAATTTGACTTGAAAGGAATGCGAGGATCTTTGAGAATAGGGAGTCTCCTATGGCCAGCTTGTGGGATAGGGTGCATTTTTTTGGGTTCATTCTTCTGAAGTATTTGGTGATATTCCCCTGTTTTTAGTGACATCTGATTGGAAGGCAGTTTGTTGTTAATCTTTTTGTGTTTTTTATTCTCTCTTTTTGTTGCTTGTTTGATTTTTAGTCTTATTGCTTGTCCTCCTGTTGTATCTTTTCTTCTTTCCCTCTAAATAAAATTCTCTTTTTGTTGCTGATAAAAAAATAAAAATAAAAATTTTACTGTAGGATAGTAATGTGCTTTGATAATACCTATTTTAACTCATGTTAAGCACTTACTAAATAAAGTGGCTTATTAGCTAGCCTTTTCAAGTATCAGGAGAACAATGTTCATTTCTTATTTTATCTTTACTTGATCTTTGTTTCCCTTCCCTCTTGGCACCTTAGAATAGATTTAATTGGAAGGATATATTTTGACTTTTTCTAGTTCCTAATATTATCACTTATCGTGTTTGCATAGGTGTTGGAAAATACCACATCCTGCATCCTCTAAATATAAAATTTGGCATGACTTCATAGACTTGTTTAGACCTTCCACCTAACAGCTTGGGCTCTTAGGTTGAAAACTTAACATGGTATCAGAGAGCATGTTGTTCTTTGGCTCATTTCATTTGTGAGCCTTTGTTGACCACGTGACTGGCTTGTTATAGTCTATTAGCCTGCATGTGAAGGGTAATGTTTGAAAATACCATATCCTATATCGTCTAAATATAAAATTTCACATGGCTTCATATTTGTGTTTTGGCCTCCCCACCCAACAGCATGATGTTTTATGTTCGAAACTTAACAATTGGTTTTCTAGAAGTTTTTCAAGTTCTTAGGAAAATGGTTTTGCCATCTAAAACAATGTTTGGTGGAAGCTATGGAACAAAATATTGTCAAATGTTTAGGGTTTAGTATCTTGATGTCAAAATTCTTTGGGGTGAAGTACATAGATTTGCGACGGAGAATGAAAGGGGTAGATAGAAGGATACTGCTAATCGATTACAGGACTTTCTATTTGCTCAAAACTGATTGTGGGCTATAGATCATTAAATGAGGGTGGTGGTATTCTCAGGCAATCTTAAAAATTGATTATATCGGTGTATCGGAGGTACTTGTACGATATGGTGTTGTCATTTCATTTTCGCATATATCGTTTAAAATATCGGGATATATCAGTATATATCGTAAATATCGTGATATATTCATTTTATCGAGATTTTATGGACAAATATCGTCAATATCTTGTCGATATATCATCAAAATTTTGAGAATCCGACACAAAACATCGGCTAAACAATTTCATGTGGTGTTCTTTCCCTCGTTAGAGCAAAGCTTGAGACATAAAGTCTCTGACATAAAGTAAAGCCTGCAAGTTTATCAGACATGAGCCATCATTATGTCAGTGACATAAAGTCTTTGCTTGAGCCATTATTATCAGTGACATAAAGTCTTATGTGAGTGACATAAAGTCTTTGCCTGACATAGGAACTAGTGCTTGTCCTCATATATATATATATATATATATATCATAATATACATATAACAAAGTTTAATATATATAAATACACTTCTTGCCTGAGTGTTTCCTTCTTTTTTTTAATCTTTTTTTGTCTGCTGCGATGTCTGAGTGTTTCCACTTTCCTTGACTCATTGCGAGTATATTTCTCTTTGCAAAGGTATATTAAATATATAAGATATATCATTTATGTAACCATTTAACATAAAATCATTTATGTTCCTCACATGTGCTTGTCCTATATTCGTATTATATATATATATGACACAGGACTTTATGTGACTGACCCTTAGAGGATGTAAAATAAACATATATATATATATGTGTGTGTGTGTGTGTGTGTGTGTGTGTGTGTGTTATGAGAAATTCTATGGTACCCACCCAAAAATTGTTGTACTGTATCTTAAATGTTTACCCATCACATTTTATGGTAACTTGACCACATTTTGTTGTAACTACTATAGAATTTCCCTTATGTTATATATTTTGTCAATCATGTTGAATTTGTATAAATTTCTATTATTTATTTGCTTAGTGCAACACATTTTTTATACCCTACACAACACATACTTGTATAATAAATATTTAAATTGCAATTTTTTGATTTTAAATAGTTTATTTGATTCTAAATCATTGTTTCCCAAAGTTTCAATGAAAGTATCCATGTTTAACTAATTACATCTGTCGTATCTATAAATCGATATCAATATTTTCGATATATCCATCAATATATCCGATATATCTGTGTTTTGGGACCCTCGATATGTCCTTCAATATTGATATTTAAGTCCTTCATCTCAGGATGCTGTTGGCGGGTTGTGAGGGTAGGCCAGTGTAGTAGGAGGTTCGATGGGTTAGGATTAATGGACTTTCCCTTCATCTCTAGCGTTGGTTGGTGTTGAAGGATATTGGTGACCTGCGGTGGCTTCTTTGAAGCTGAGGTGGGTTAGTGGCCAGAATCTATGGTGGTGAGGGTGAAGACTAGGTTAATTGGTTGAGTTTATGATTTGAGTAGAGTGAAGTTGGCCATTGTTTTCGCATATGGGTGACGGAGGAGAAGTCGTCAGAGTTTTTGGGTACAGATATTTGATAACGCTTTGATTAGGTGGTTGAACATGGCGATGAATGAAGGGTGAGGATAGAGGGGTGTGGAGGGACAAGTGGGGTGAACAGTGACTCTTTGGGTAAGGGCACACATGCCCTTCACGTTAGTAGAGGTCGTGGTGCGAAAACAATATGCATAGGGGTGTGTGGCATGGAGGGTGGAGTGTGTCATGTGAATGGGGTACAACGACAGAGGGGTGGGTCCTATTGCCACTTGAATTTTGAATTCCCTTTGGAGAAGGGTCTATGGGTGACGTTGGACCATATGGAATAGACGAATGTGAGGAAGGGTGATGTAGGACGAAAATTGAAAGGTTGATGAGTGGTAGGATTTGTAGAAGTTTTGGGGTGGGTGAAATCCAAGAAACAGTTGCTGTAAATTCTAGATAGAAGCTATTTCTGGGTTTAACAGCAGCTTCTTGAGTGGTTAGAATGGTAGGATGATGGTCTAAAGGTGGGAGTTGGTTGGGATTATAGAGAATTACGGTTCAAGGTTTAAAAGGATTTGGAGACAAGGATTTTGGTGAATTTAAAGCAAAAAACAGCAGCAGCAAACTAAGTAGAAGAAGGAGGAGGAGATGTAGAAGGAGAAGATATAATCTAGGAGTCACTCCTAGAATTCCTTAAGCATCACACCTAAGGTCCCATAGGCATCACCCCTAGGGTTAGAGAGAAGGCCTCACACCCTCAAAGTTTGTGAATCACTTACAAAAGTAGAAAATTTAGTAATATTTCATTCATTGATCCCCTAAAATTCTGTTATTACAATATTTAAATAGGCTCCAAAACTTGGAGAGTATGACAACTTGCTAAACAAGCCAATTAGGGGAGCAATCTAGCTTACAACACAAGCCAACGAAGCAAGCTTGCTTCATAAGCTGAGATCTTGGACCAAGTGGACTTGGACTACACCCAACAAATCTGACCCAACTAGAAACCCCAAAAATAAAGCCTGTACATGACCAAGCCAAATTAGGCCCAAAATAGAAAATTACCAAAATACCTTTGACTCCATAAAACTTAGTATAATCTAAATAAAACTAAACTACTAATAGATGATCTTAAAGAAATAATAAAATAAGACAACTCTAGCTAAACTCAATTGAGCAAGATCTCAAGTGGACCCCATTTTAAAACCAATTTTGAGAGCCTTTTGAGGCTTGCATCAAAGGGTTTTTGGGTGGTATTGAAAAGGAGGCAATGGGCTGGAATAGGGTGTTGGGCTCTAGTAAGGATGTTAAGAAGATTGGGCTTCAACAATCAAACCACTCATCCAATAGGTTTGATACTTTGGACCATGATTTGAGGAGGCTTCAAATAATGTTTGCTGTGACCCATGCACACCTATATGGGTTGGACTTCTCGTGTTGAATGGTGTGGCCCCTTTGGTGATGGGCAGGAAGTGGGCTTTTAAAAGATTGGGTTTTGGTATGTATGAAGTTGGGAGTGCTCTAGGTCCTCCACAAACACAAGGGATCCAACGGGTGTTGCCTTCATGGAGGACTCAGAGAAGCAGGAGGCCCTTCAAGCTCGTGTTATGCAGAAGGGACAATCTTTTCGCATGGTGGAGTCCATTTCTCATGGGCTAATTTCCTTTGATCCTTAGGTAGGAGTGGCTACTATGCATCTCTCTTCTCCTCGTCCTTCATTTGCTTTGGGGTTTTGTTCTTGGGGTGGAAAATCGATAGGTAGAGATGGATCAAAAGACTTGTTGGATGATATACTTACAGAAGAGGATGATGGGGGAAGTATTGGGGCTGATATGTTGTGCAGGGATGGTTGGGAGGGGAACGTTGCGGTTGGGTGTGAGAGTGGTGATTTGGACTTCCTTGGTATGGGGATCAGGACGCTGGTCTCATTGGGATACAATGATAATTGACAGAAGTAGAGAGAGAGTGGGGGATTGGGAGGACCGTTTAGATTTTGCTTTGAATTGAGGTGGGACTGATAGGAGCCACTGGAATGTTTTCCTCATTGACACAAATTCGGAATGCGATAGGGCTTTGGTGGTGAGATGAGACCCGATGATTGGTAGGGAAGTGGACAAGGAGAAGGTCTTTGTCTGGATTTTGAGAAGGATAAGGAATTTTAGTAAATTTTTGGGAGTGTTTTTTGGGGGTTTTGAAGAGGCGATGGAACTATTCTATGCTATTGAGAAGCGGTGGATTAGTAGAGTCATTTCTCCATTTAAGAGAGTTTCTAGGTAAGTGAATAGGGTGGCGAGGGAGCTTAAAAAATTGGAGTGTTCACTGAATTATGGAAAGAAGGGGAAGGTAGGAGCTGAAGCTTTCAAGCTGTGATTATTAAGGATGTTTCTTATTTCTTGGAATGTAAGAGGCCTCAATGATAGAGCCAAAAGATTCGGGATCAAGGTGGCTTTGAGGAAATGGTAGGTGGATCTAGTAATCATGCAGGAGACTAAGATGGAAAGTATGAAAAGAGAAATCATTCATGACTTATGTCCTTCTAGGTTGGTTTGTTGGGAAGTGCTGGGGGTGAAGGGGTCTGCTAGAGGAGTGGTTATCATTTGGAATTCCAGGCTTTGCATAGTAGACTGTGTCAGAAAAGGAAAATTCTTTATCTCTTGTCTTTGTGCGCTTTTGTGACAGGGATTTGGTTTAGGCCACCATAGGGATGTACGGTCCCAATTCAGCTGTTGACAAGAGGCTCTTTTGAGAAGAATTGGAAGGGATTTGGGTAGAGTGGTGGGAAAATATTTAATTTGCAATGTTTTGATTTTAAATAGTTTATTAGAGTCTAATTCAATGTTTTCCAAAGTTTCAATGAAAATTTCCACGTTTAACTAATAATATCATTTGTGTTTCTAAATCAATATTGGATATTTTTTATATATCCAATATATCCGTCAATATATCCATTTTTTTGGACCCTCAATATATCCATTGATATTGATATTTAAGTCCTTGCTAGCATGTGACCTTCTAAATAGCTTGGAGGATTGAGATTAAAAGATTTTAAGAGTTTTCAAGGGCTAGGATCTTATGGTTGATGGTACCCTAGTATAAATACCCTTTTAAGAGCCTTTGTAATTTGCCTTTTCACTGTTATTTCAGAATTTCAGATTCAGGAGACATTCTTGGGTCTCTGAACCCAAGAATCTCACTTGTTTATGTTCGTTCAAACTTCGACTCTACTTCAATTTTTAGTTCTTTTCTGTTATTTATTACTGGAAATTTCATTTCTAGGATAGTTTTTCACCCATTGCGGCGACTAGACAGCAAGGTCTTATTCTTTCGCTGCATCAAATTGGTTTTTTCTCCATCCTATCCTTCCTCTTCATTTTCTCTCTCTCTCTCTCTCTCTCTTTTTATTCCTAAAATTTTGAGCACATGAAGTTTTGAATAAATTTCAGGAATTTTTGCCTCTAAGGTGGGTAAATACTAAATAGGTTTGGATTGGAGCCCTATGACTTTGGTTTTTGGTCAAGAACTTCACACTAATCCTGTCAGAGTTGATAATGAGAACCAAACAATGTTCGGACTAAAACCAGGAAGTAATGGAGCATTAGACAAACTGTTTAAAAAATTAAACTAGTCCATTGCCATAGTTGTCTATACATGAATAAGCATGTCATAGTCAGGGTTAGCCAGAGCCAAAAGACACCAACCTGAGTCAAGCATATATTTTTGTGGATTCGGGGCTGAGTTTGGGCTGGCCCAAATCTAACAACCCTTGAAAATTTATGTTCCTTATACTTGGTCAAAGAAGGCTTGAACATGGGACCTTACATTTGACATCATGAAAGCCTTTACAATCAAGATGCTCAAATTGTTTGATTTTATGATACTATATGTGAGACATAGAATTTAATCATGGTACTTAAATTGTTGTTGCCTTGGGTGGGGCCATGCCTTTAGGCCTGAAAGTTTAGTTTGAGCTTAGTGTATTCTAAACTTAGCATGTTTTAATTATCCACAATTTTGGGTCCAACTTGCATAGTTTGGTCACTGCAACTCTATGGGGGCTGTCTGATTAAATTGCCTAATTATATATCAAATGCATGAAATGCAGTTTCGTTTGTAGTAATATACTCAGAATCTTATGGTGATGATGCAAATGTTGGTATTTGGCTGCAATTTATACACATTAAAGAGTTAGTTGATGTAAAAATTCTCTCTTCCTCTCTCTCTCTCTGTGATAAAACATGTTGTAGACTCGTAGAGTTCACCATCAGCATCTTTCTACTGTATCTTCTTTCCTAGAATTATTACCATTGTTTTTAATCAACAGCATAGATTTAGTCTTTTAAGCCTTTCATCAAGTTTTCTCCAAAATGATGTATTCCAGGATCCTGCTGGTCATGTGCATGGGATCTCCACAGTTCATATTATTCGTATGCTGGACTTCAGGTCTGACCCAGTTATTGTGTTTTCTTTATCTTGTCAAGCCAATTTAATATAAAACTTTTAACATTCCTTTAATTTTTTTTTCTTTCCATTTATTGCAGAATGGCATGCTTTTGGTGTTTGATATGCGCCAAACAGCAGGGCCCATGCAATCCATGAGTGGGTTCACACGCAACCCGGTTCATACCATACATTCTCTTGCACATGATCCAGCTCTCCCTTCTGGTGTCAGAACCCTCTTAAGTGCTTCTTCAGTTGGCCTATCTGAGTGGAACTTCGGTGGCGTTCAAGATAGGTGGGGTGTTGCCCTTTTATGCATATAACTTCAATGTTTGTACTTTTGCTTGTTCAGATATAGTGCTGTGTGGATCTTAAAAGTCAAAATTTTAATCTGAATTTACGAGTTTTATGAATTATACTTCAGCTTAGTTTAATTTGGTCAGTTGTTATTGCACTTAAAACATTTGATCTGATGTATTGACTTTACTCTGTATTCTATGTTGTCCTAGTAATTAGGTATGATGTTATAGATGCAAAGAAATACAAGAATGTTTCGCTTTACAAATATTTCTTTCCTTGTATTATTTTCATCCTGCCAGCATATCGAAGAGTGAGTTTTTAAATCCTGTAATCTCACAAGTTTTGGTGTGTATATAATATTAACATTTTATAAAATTTGAGATATATATTATCATTGTTAAAAATGAACTGGCATATGGTTGATTTGGAAAATTATTCTTTCTCATATTTTTAGGAATATAGTGTGAAATTATTTTTCAAAAATATAACCTAAGAATTTATAATTTCATATATAAAATTCCATGGACATCTAAAAATCCTTGTATGAAATCATTCAGAAGATTATGTGGATCGTTAACCTACAAGGCACTGGGGTCAATTGTCATGGGCATCCGAAATAAATAGTTAAAAATCAGGACAGTGCTCTCCTGATAAACCGTTTCAAGTGCTCCAGAATTTAGTGTCATTTGAGATAAGAAATGCAATTATATGCATATATGCTATGAATCTTTGAATAATTTGAACATTGATTCCTTTAAGCTGAAAAAAATAATGTAAATTTTTTCATAGTTTATATTTTACTGCAATGTGATGGGTGGTGCTAAAAAATTTGAAACTGAATTTTATTGAAGGCCATTTCTGATCCCTGAAACGGAGAATCAAGGAGTCTGTATATCCGCTGCTTATTGTCCTAGAAGTGATGACATTGTTGCGTCATTCCGTCCAAAAGTTGACATGTATGGTGAGAACCGTGAGATGGCTGTTTCTCAAGCTTTACTTACTCCATCTTCTATGGGGAAAGGAATACAGGGTTCCCATATTCTTTTCAATAGAGTGCGTAGCAGCTGTTATCGTAAATTGGGATCTAGCATGCGCCAATGTGAATGATATTCGACTGTCGAAATCTGCAATCATAGATGTAGAGAATCAGAATCGAATTTTTGCATCTGGGGATGAATTAGCATTTGAATTGGTCTTGCAAGATTTGCCATCATTTACGGCGGTTCAGCGTCTTAAATCACATAAGCATTTTATTCGTGATGTGAAGTACAATCATACTGTCAGCAAAGGTTTACTAAGTTGTTTAAGTGAGGACACGTTGCAACTTTTCCGTGCTGGGCTCTCATGAAATAGGTAATTTCTTGGCTGACATCAGTTAATATTTTTTTGTTTTACAGTGTGGATTTTCACTGACATTTCTAATCTGTCCAGCACTACTCCATCTATAGTTGTGATTTTCACTATTTAGTTTTATATTCATTGAGCAGCATTATGGGACATGTGCTGCAATTTTATGAATGCTCGAGGTGTTATTGCATTGCTTTTAAGGCTATGAATCTGCAATGCCATTCTTTTTATCAAATTGTTATACTATGTTCACATTTCCTGAATTCTGTGATTATTCTGCCAAAGTGATCTATATTTACCAGGGAACGACTAAGTTGTGAAAATATTAGTGTGTGATTAATATGAAGGTTACTGTTTTTTTTTCTCCCTTTTTTATTGCAGCAAAAATTACATCTTTCATGAAAGTATAGCATACAATTGGCCATCACAATGTAACTGAAAACGTTGCAAGGTTTTGGCGATGTTGATAGATAGGTTCTTGTAAGAGAGAGGTGTTACTGTAGAAGTTGATGAGATAGCAAGAAGGGGTTGTAGAGGGGAGAGCAAGGTACCCACCCTGCACAGGCAGGGGGCTGGAGGGGACCATCAGGTGTTTACCTAAAAGAGTGGACCTACTTTTGGTCCTTGTAACTCTTGTAAATGAGTGATTGTAGGGATTCAGAGTTGTCATATGGAATTCTATTAGTTGAATACTCTAGCTAATGAGAACCCCTTCCCATTCTTGGTGCCTCTAGGCTTTAGTAGCTGCAAGGCATGCATAAGCCTTGTAGGGCGTGTCATGTGTCCAATGGACAGTATGTACCTCGTTCCTTCCTGCAATGGTTATGGAAAGGTGTGCTGCATTGATTTTGGGATGGACAATTCAACTTGCTTGGTTTTCACTACTCCATCCACCAATGCCGGACTGTACAAATAATGGGCTAGGGTAGCTTGTTTTAGTGCCTCAACTAGTGGTGAGCCCTAGCTAAACCCTTGATTCCTTTCATCGGGCCAGGTAGGTGTTAAACTCATGGTCTTACCTTTGGTGCCTCATGTTAAATCGGCTCTTTATCGAATATTAAGGCCATGTAAATCGATGAAAAGTGAACATGGTGTACTTAAAAACAAAAAGTTTTTGATAACACTTATTGAGCCCCCCTTGGTGTTATACTTGTGTTGATAGGTAAGTTCTTGTTGGAGAGCAAGATGTGCATTATTTGAGTTAGTGACGTATTGATTTCCAAGTTGATGATAGCAAGAGGGTGATTTACAGGGGAGAATATGGCAACAAATGGGGACCCTTTTAAGGTACGGCAAGAAGAGAGGATCCAGAGTGTGAGAATGCTCTTGGTCCATGTAATTCTAAAGTTATGAATCCTTGTAAATGAGCTATGGACAAGGACTTAAATATCGATATCAATTGATATATTGAGGATCCAAAAACACGGATATATCAGATATATAAAAAATATCGATATCTATTTAAAGATATGACAGATATTATTAGTAAACATGAAAATTTTCATTGAAACTCTAGAAAACAATGATTTAGACTCTAATAAACAATTTAGAATAAAAATATTATTACAATTTAAATGTGTATAGGACAAGTATGTGTTGTGTAGGGTATAAAAAGGGTGCTTTGTTGAACAAATAAAGAATAGAAACTTATGCAAGTTCAACATTTAAATACTATATAACATTACAAATTCAAAATACATATCATTTGTATAGAAAGTTGCAAAGTTAAAAGTAAAAAATATGAAAGAGTAAAACCACGTGAAGGGTGAAGCTAGTGGATTTAGACTGACACTATTTTCGATATTTCTCCGATAATATCAACAATATATCCACGATATCTTGTGGACAATGAAGGATATTTACGATATACTATTGATATATCTCCAAGGTATTAACAAAAATATCGACAATTTTGTATAGATAAATAACGAAAAGGATATGTTAGTTAGATGTTGTATCGATGGGTTCAGATACACGGATATATTGTGGATATATCGGAGATATAGTGGATATTTTTAGGCCGATGGCTATGGATGACCTTTATATAGGAATTTAGGGCCATATGTGGCAAAATTCTATTGGTTAAATTTTCCAACCAATGGGAGCCATTCCCACTCATGGTGCCTACAGGCATTTATAGTAGCAAACTTGTAGGCGCATGAGCCCATTTAAGGAACCTACATTGTGTTTAGTGTATCCAATGGACGGTGTAGTTGTTCCCCCTAATGACCAAGGCAGAAGGCATGCCACCCTAGTTAGCCCTTTTTATAGCCACCAATCTCAGACCCTTAAGCCATCCCAATGGAATGGGCCGTTGTGGTGCCATAGCCCAAATTAGCCTGTTGGGTCTTGCCACTGGTCTGCATAGGCTTTTGAGGGTTAGGGTGTGGAGAAAGGTTAAGGATGGACCTCTGAAGTGTTGAATGAGTTGATTTTGTGTATAGATCAAGAGAGCAAAAGAGTGAAGGGGAAGAGAAAGAAAAGAAAGGAGGAAGAAAAAAAGAGGAAATATATTGTTTTTGGGTTTTCATCTTTATAGTTTATTATTTATGTCGTCGTCTAAGTAAAAGGACAAGGATGCCTTTTTACATAGTGGTAGTAATAAACACATAATATTTGACAACTAAAGCCGTAGTGCTCAACACCCCAACCCACCCCCCAACCTGGCCAAAGATACCCTACATGCTCAGCTTGTTCAGGATAGTATGAGATGCTTTACTTGACACCCTTTTTGTCCAGACTTCTGCAAGTTGATTTTCAGTCATCACATAGAGGGTACTGATTTCTTTAGAATTTACTTCTTTGATGAAATGTCTTATCACCTGTAATATGCTTAGTGTAATGATGTCGAACAAGATTGTGGGAAATATTGATTGCTGCATTTTTGTCACAACACATCTGCATTGAGTCCTTACAATCAAAACCTAGTTCTTTTAGTAGAATTTTTAACCAAAGGAACTTATAAACTCCATGTGCCATAGATCGGCCTGTGGATCTTGCCACCATGGACTGATGAGGATAGGCCAATTAAACTTTACTCTCGAAAAAGAAGAAATTAGAATTTTAGGGATATTTTAGTAATTTTATAGTTTTATGGGAATTTAAGTAATTTATAGATCTTGGTTTGTTTGGTAGTTGAGTTAGTAGGTGTGTGGTTGTAAGTTAGAGTCAATTCTTATCTTTTTAAGAATTAGTTGGGTCTTTTTGATTGTTTTTAGTAAGAGTCTCAATCTTAGAAACCTTGTTTGACAAGTAAGTGTCGTCTATATACTTAAGGCTTGTAAACACAGTCACAACAATTGTTTAATGAATTTTTTTGCCGCTTTTACTTTAATTAATGGTGAGACTCCATTAATCTTCTTCTAGGTGAGACTCCTAGAAACCCTTGGTGAGACTCCAAGGTTTATCTTCTTCTTTAATTTTATTTACAGCACTGCTGTAATTTATTTTTATCTACATCCAACCCTCTACTTAGCCTCAATTTCAACCCTATAATCACACCATAAACCCTAACCCTACCTTTCCATACACTTTACCATCGAAAAATCTTAAAATACTTATTCTGTCCAAAAATTCCAGCAACCTTTTTCTTTTGAATTTACTCTATATTCACCCTTAGACTTTCACCAAATCAACCATTATTTCTTCCATAAACCCCAATACCACCACTCCTTTCATAATATTATAGAACCCAAGGTTTTAGCCCACCTAAGCTTGATTTTAGGAAACCTTGATCTTTACTTTAAGGGTTGTCTGACATCACGGACCGTTTCTTATTACACCTCACAATGTTACCTCTAACAAAGCTACAATAGCCAGATGTAAATCTCATACCATTGATGGAATTAGACAAATTAATATTTGTATATGGCTCCATCCTTCAATGGTCATGTCTAGAGAACAATATCCCTTTCCTACGAGTAGATTTCAAGTAAAAAAGGATCCAGTGGACTGCCTCCATATGAGACTCATGGGGAGAATGTTTAAAATGATTCACAACACTAACAACATTTGCTATGTTTGGATGAGTGTGGGATAGGTAGATCAACTTCCCAACCAATTATTGATATTTCCCCTATTTACCAAGGCTCCGTCCATATCCTCTTTTAGTTTGTGATTATGCTCTATAGGAGTGTCACTGGCTTTGCATCTAAGCAGACCTATCTCATTATAAAGATCTAGGACATATTTTATCTAAGAAATAAAGATACCTTTCTGAGATCGAGCAACTTTGATTCCTAGATAGTACTTTAAGTTTCCGAGACCCTTAATTTCAAACTTCTTGGCCAGATAGGTTTTTAGTTTCTGTATCTCCTCCACATAATCCCTAGTTATGACAATATTGTCAATATACACCATAAGGGCAGTTACCTTACCTTTGGTTGAGTGTAAGATAAATAAAGTTTGATGAGCTTGACTTTGCCTATAGCCACTTCTCAAAATAGCTTGGGTAAATCTCTCAAACCATGCCCTAGAAGAGTGTTTCAACCTATACAAAGCTTTCCTCAACTTGCACACCTTCCCACTGTTACAGTAATCCAAAAAGCCAGGTGGAACATCTATGTACACTTGCTCCTTTAAGTCTCCATGAAGGCATGCATTTTTTACTTCTGGTTGTTGAATCAACCAACCCAAGTTTGTAGCTTGGAAAAATACCACATCCTACATTGGTTAATTATAAAATTTGACATCGTTGCATATATTTGTTTAGGCCCTTCACCTAACAACTTAAGCTGTTGGGTTTGAAACTTAACATGATATCAAAGTATGTCGTTCTTGGGCTATTTCATTCATTAGCCTATCTTTGTTGTCCACATGACAGGTTGATTCTATCTTTTTAGGCCTACACGTGACGGGGAGTGTTGGAAAAATATCACATCCTACATCATCTAAATATAAAAATTTGATGACTTCATATATCTTTTGGGGCCCTCCACCTAACAACTTAAACTTTTAGGTTGGAAACCTAATATGGTATCAACGCATGTTGTTTTTGGGCTGTTTCATTCATGAGCCTCTTTTTGTTGTCCACATGAAAGCCTGTTTCTAGCTTATTAGACCTACATGTGAGGGAGAATGTAGGAAAAATACCACATCCCACATTGGTTAATTATAAAATTTGACATGGCTTCATATACTTATTTGAGTACTTCACCTAGCTTAGGCTGATGGGATGGAAACTTAACAGATACAAATGTAATTCATCTTTGCAACCAGTGTAAAGGTATCTTGATAGTCAATCCTGTAAGTTTCTGTATAACTTGTTGGCACCAATATTGCCTTATATCTCTCCTCTGAACCATCTGTCTTGTGTGTCATCGTACACACCCACTTGCAACCCTTCATTCTCTTGCCTCTAGGTAACATAACAAATTCTCAAGTATTCCCTTCGTCTCAATTTGTTTGTCCACATTTTTCATTTTGGGATGTCGCAAATGTCACATCAACTAACATTTTATTATAGGAGGATAAAATTGGAAATTTAAGACTAATTGAGTAACATGGGAATGCATTAAATGCATCACCTTAATATGTGTATAGAGTCAAAGTGAGAAAAACTTATTGGGACGTGGGAGTATTTTTATTTTTATTTTTATTTTTTTTGACGTGCTCACATTTCTTCATTCATCGCTTTCTTTAAGTTCTTATTGCTAAGTGCATCTTTTAAACTTTAAGGAGAAGAGTCAAAAGACTGACAATTGTGAAGCAAATATTAGTGCAAAAATTCGAGAACCTCCAAAATTTGTTGCAGAAATCACTTCAAGTCGCGTTACTACGTCGCTTTCCCAAAGACAATATTTGCCCCCACCAAGAGTGTGCACCGGGTTGTAGTGAATCTGCTGCCTCTAGGATACAATAAAGCTTAAACTTAGTTGTCTACCAACGTCTGCACAGACGATAGTTGGACTGGAATACTTCTAGTATAAACAAGTGAACCAAGACATTGCTAATTAATTTTTAAAAAATTAAATAGCAGAAATAAGAAAGCTATTAAAAGAAAATTCTATAGACAAGTAATTAATGTAAAACCCTGTAAACTTGTAATTAGAATTGAGAGAGAGAGAGAGAGAGAGAGAGAATTTTGTAGACTTGGCAGTAATTTAGGCTTGGGCTGTAACTGTACACACCCTTTCAGGTGTAATCTGTTGGTGCTTCACACCCTCTCGCCGTGTGCATCTATACACACAAGCACCTCTTACCACTTTTCTCAAATCAAGAGAACAAAGCAAGTAGTACTTTATAAGGTGCTCAAATCTCTTCTCTTTTTCCAATGTGGGAGAAGCTAATATGCTTGTGTTCAAGCTTTCTATAATGAACTAAGGAAGGTTTTGAAACTACCTAAAACTTTGACATTTATTTTGAAAATCCCTAAAGCAAAAACACGATAAGACGATGAGAGATTATGATAGGAGACAAAGTTGGATACATAACCTGAATCCTTTTCGAAGAGCAATTGGAACATAAAAAATATCAATGGGAACAAAAGGAATGTCAGAAATAGTAGTGGGAATAGAAGAATCATCCATAGTGACAATGGGATTTCTCGTGTTTAAGGAAGATGGTTGACAAAGTGGAGCAGCTCTAGTCTTATCCTTCTCTCTTCTGGAGGAAATTTGCATTTCCTTATGGCTTTTGGTCCTCAATAATTAGAGGATGGCGATAGGATCAATTTTAGGAAGGGAAACCGTGGGCAACACCAAAGGAGACTACTCTTCACCTTTGTTCTCCCCTTGAAGAGAAGTTTTAGAGAAAAATATGCCAAACTCAAAGAACATCACATCCATAGAAACGAACCTCTTCTCAAATGGAGGGTGATAGCACTTACGTCTCTTTTGAATAGGAAAATAGCCTAGGAAAATGCACCAAAGGGCAATATTATCGAATTTACTTCTAAATTGAGCTAGAATATGGACAAAAGAAACATGGCTAAATTGAACTGAGGTAACACCTCAACTGGGGCCTTGAAATTCAGAATATGAGAAGGCATTTTATTTATAAGATAAGCTGCAATGGGAAGTGCATCCCTCAGTAAGGCTTAAGAGCATTCATAGAGAATAGTAAGACCCTCCATGCCTCAAGAAGACGATGATTCTACCTCTCAACAACCCCATTTTTCTGAGTACTACTGGAATAGGTAGTTTGATGAACTATCACATTTTCTTGGAAGTGAAACAAAAAGAGATTGGAGGGTAATGGGATAGAATTTTTTTTTTTTTTTTGGGTTCTTTGTGAGCATTTGTTGATAAGAAGTTTCAAGGTATTCCTTTGTTCTTAATCGTTAGGAATTGGATTTAGATTTGCTCTTCTTCTAGGACCATGAAGGAGCAACAGGGTGGTCATTTTTATCCACCTTGACCTTTTTGTTGTTTTGGTTTTGCTAGTTGTATAGGGTGGTTCTTTATGGGAAGGTATATTGCATATTGGTTGCATGGGTTTTGATCTTTTTGAGACTTCTTGGAAGTCTTTCAACCTTTTTTTTTTTTAAACAGATAAACCTAAGTAGTTCGATAAAAATCATTAATAGATGTAACAAATTGATGATGTCCAAATAAAAGGGGTAGCCAAGAAAGGGCCCTAAACACCGGTATGAATAATAGAAAAAGGATCTAAATTTTTATTTTTAGGGAAAATTAGCAATTACCCCTAATAGGAGATGGGTTTTAACAATAACCCCATTATAAGAATTTTCAACTCCTTAACCCCATTTATTGGTATTTTTATTAGTCATAAGGAAATCCTTTTTAAAAAATTCTCACATTAGCCTTATTTATTGATACCCTACCTTTTTGAACGTATTTCTTACCTTTTTGAATGGATAATTGTCTTTTAATGTCTTTGGGGATTTCCTTGCATGGGTTTGTGGCTTAACATATTTGATGGGATTTGAATTCCCATATTTCTACCAAACGGATTTGATGGCATTTTGATTTTCAAATTTCTTGTGAGCAACACTTTCACCATTACAAAGATTGCTTTTTCACTAGCCAGAAAAAAGAAGCTTTCTTCTCCATCGATGGAAGATTAGTTCTCCATCGTCTTCAACCTGCGTGATTCATAACGTCCAATCAAGCGTTGTTCTCCTTTATCTTGAAGCTTGAGGTGATTCTTTATCAATCGGAACAAGGTTTTGGAAAAGATTGTTCATGAATTGTATTGTTCAGTTTGTTTTATTTTTTTGAAGCAACATAAAATAGTATACTCCTCTTGTTTTGTTTTTTTTTTTTTCTTCCAATTCTTTTATTTTAAATTTCAGAAAGTCTTGAAATTATTTTATTTTAAATTTAGAATACTATAGTATACTGATACTGTTTGCTATTTTTTCTTTGAGCATCATAAAATAGTACACTTGTACTATTTTTTTCCTTATTTTTTAGTTCTTATATTTTAAATTTTTTTGATTAGTTGTTTTGGAAATTATTTAAAATTAGCATAATATAGTATTTTTGGGAGAAGAAGAAAATAGAGAAGAAGAGAAGGAGAGAAAGTAACGTGAAAAGAGAGAGAGAGAGAGAGAGAGCAGCTACCCATTAGGGCTGGCTCTTCTATTATATAAATAAACATAATACTGAAATTACAAGACTACCCTTATTACTAATAAACTAATAACCTTAACACTCCCCCTCAAGCTGGAGCATAGATATCAATCATGCCCAGCTTGTTACACATATTTGAAAAATGACTTCTCCCCAAGGCCTTAGTAAAAATGTCTCCCAGTTGATCTCCTGATTTAACATACTCTGTTGAAATGTGCTTCTTCTTCACCATATCCCTCACAAAGTGACAGTCAACTTCTATATGCTTGGTTCTCTCATGAAATACTGGGTTATTTGCAATATACATTGCAGCTTGGTTATCACAGTACATTCTCATGGGAGTATTGTTAGCAAACCCAATTTCTTGCAAAAGTGACTTTACCCAAACCATTTCACAAGCAGTATGAGCCATGGCCCTGTACTCAGCTTCTGCACTTGATCTAGCCACTACATTCTGCTTCTTACTTTTCCATGTAACTAAGTTTCCTCCCACAAGAACACAATACCCTGAAATTGACCTTCTATCAAGATGATCACCAGCCCAATCTGCATCTGAATAACCAACTACATCTAGCCTATTTGTAGGCTTAAACACAAGACCTCTTCCTGGGGCTGACTTTAGGTATCTCACTATACGACAAGCTGCTTCCCAATGTGGCTATCTAGGATCCTGCATAAATTGGCTGACCACTCCTACAGCAAATGTGATATCAGGTCGGGTAACAGTAAGATATATCAATTTGCCAACAAGTCTTCTATATCTTCCTGGATCATCAAGAAGTACCCCAGACTCCTTATCAAACTTGATATTAGGATCCATAGGAGTATCCACTGGTTTTGTACCCATCAATCCTGTTTCATTCAATAAATCCATCACGTACTTCCTTTGAGAAAGCGAGATTCCCTTTGAGGATCTGGCAACTTCAATACCTAAAAAGTATCTTAGTTTTCCTAGATCTTTCATATGGAAATTCTGACTCAAATGTTTCTTTAATTCATCAATACCTTCTTTATCACTACCCGTAACCACAATGTCATCCACATACACTGCCAGAATAATTACTCCACTGGTCCCTGTCTCACAAATATTGAATGATCAACTTCTACTTGTCGCAACCCATACTGTGCAGCTACAGCACTGAACTTATCAAACCAAGCTCTTGGGGACTGTTTTAGCCCATAAATGGCTTTCTTCAACTTGCAAACCATACGAGACTCCCCCTGAGCAACATACCCAGGAGGTTGCTCCATATACACCTCTTCTAATAAATCACCATGTAAGAAAGCATTTTTAATATCAAGTTGAAAAAGTGGCCAACCTTGAATGACAGCAATAGAGAGAAGAATCCGGACAGAGCTAAGGCGAGCCACAGGAGAAAATGTCTCAAAATAATCCACACCAAAGGTTTGAGTATAGCCCTTAGCAACCAAACGAGCCTTCAGTCTTTCAATAGTACCATTAGGATGGTATTTGACAGCATAAACCCAACGATACCCAACCAGTTGCTTGCCTGGAGGTAGGGAGGTAAGTTCCCAAGTATTATTTTTGTACAAGGCTGCCATTTCCTCATCCATAGCATGTTTCCATCCAGGAGAAGACAAAGCTTGAACATAAGAAGATGGAAGAGACACAGAAGACAAAGTAGATAGGAAAGTACGGTATGGTTGTGAGAGATGAGAATAAGAAACCACTTTTTCAATAGGATGAAGAGTGCAAGAGCGTGTACCTTTTCTTAAGGCAATAGGAGGTGTAGAAGAAGATGGAACCTCAATTGAAGCAGAAGATTGGTGGTTAGGAACAGACTCGGCCTGCACAATAGAATCAATCCGTGATCTCCGTTGATACACTTGAAGTGGCTTGGTCGGAGGAACTGAAGATGGAGAACCCACTGGAAGATCAATAGGTACAGGTAAAGGATGAGGATCCACTGTATTGATCTGGTTACTGTCAAGAGCTAAAGCTTCAGAAGAGAAAAAAGATGTATTCTCAAAGAAGGTAACATCAGCAGACACAAAGTAACGACGAGTGTGGGGGTTCCAACATTTATAACCCTTATGAGTCCGAGAATAGCCCACAAAAGCACATTTAATAGCACGTGGAGACAATTTATCATTACCTGGAGTAAGGACATGAGCAAAACACACACAACCAAAAATACGAGGTGGAAGCTCAAAGACAGATTGACAAGGATAAAGAGTAGAGTATGGGGCTTTGCCATGCAAGATAGATGAGGGCATTCTATTGATAAGGTAACAAGCAGTAAGACAAGCATCACCCCAAAAATTTTTAGGAACATGCATATGACACATCATAGTTCTAGCTATTTCAATCAAATGACGGTTTTTGCGCTCAGCCACACCATTTTGCTGAGGTGTATAATTACATGATGTTTGATGAATGATTCCAATAGAATCACAATATGCAGGCAAAGCACCTTTGGTATATTCCATGGCATTATCAGAACGTAAAATGCGAATAGCATGCCCAAATTGATTCTCAACTTCTTTATGAAACAACTTAAAGACAGAAAGAACTTCAGAACGATCTTTTATTAAGAAAAGCCAAGTCATCCTTGAATAGTCATCAACAAATGAAACAAAATAAGAAAACCCCAACATACTCTTAACTCTACTAGGACCCCACACATCGGTATGAACCACCTCAAAAGGAGAGGACCGATGATTATTGACTCTAGGAGGAAAGGACACTCTATGATGCTTGCCTAATTGGCAAGCCTCACATTCTAAACTTGACACAGACGCTAATGATGGCATGAGGCGCTTCAGTAACCGCAAGGAAGGATGACCAAGATGAAAATGCCACTGGTAGGCACTCACGGAGGAATGAAGAGCCACAGTATCAACTGGAGGTTGCACATCAAGATAATAAAGTCCATCCTGTTCATGCCCGCCACCAATCATCTTCTTCGTTTTGAGGTCCTGGAACACACAAGAAGTAGGAGAAAAAGTCACGGAACAATTAAGAGACTTAGTTAGCTTATTGACAGATAAAAGATTAAAAGGCAGTTGAGGAACATAATGAACAGAAGAAAGTTGTAGAGAAGAAGGATTGATAGTCCCACTTCCAGCTACAACACATGAGCGACCATCAGCAAGCATAACGGATGAGGTGGAAGGAAATTGCTTCAAATCAGAAAATAACTGTGACTTACCAGTCATGTGTGCAGAAGCCCCTGAGTCAATGACCCAAGGGGCTGAAGGAGAATTAGCAAAGCAAGTAACAATACCTGGATGAGCAAAGGTGGCAACATCATTGGTGGAGAATTGCTGAGCCTTTTGAACTAAAGCACCGTACTCCTCACGAGAGAGAGTGATAGACTCACCATTAGAAGCACTGGCAGGAGGCAATGAATCACCAACTGAATGGGCTGGTGGTGTACTACTCTCATCAGTATAAACCGCTTGGTGAGCCCAAGCTGGTTTACCATGTAAGTCCCAACACTTGTCAACCAAATGATTGTCTCCATCACAATAAGTGCACTTCCTCACACCTCCACATCCACGACCCCGACCACGACCACGACCACGGCCACGCATATTACTACCCCTACCACCAGCCACATCACCAACACGACCACCACGAGTAATTCCATAAGAACCACGGCCTCGATTAGACATGTAACTATTAAAGGATGTCATAAGGGCTGAATTCTCCTTGCCTGCAGGGTAGAAGCAGAGGAGGAAGAAGGAACCAGTGATGCTCTTTGTAATCGAGCATATACATTACTCAATGAGGGTATACCACCATCACTAGCCAAAATTTGACTACGAACAGACTGAAGATCGGGGTGTACTCCAGAGAGGAATTTGGATACCTGAAATTCCTCACGTTGTCTCTTTAATATAGCCAAATCAACAGTCAATGGATGATACTGATTTAGCTCATCACAAATTCCCTTAAACTCATTATAATAAGTACCCAAACTTTTGTCACCTTGGTCCAGAAGAGACATTTTCTCATACAATTCATAAACACGGGAAATATTCTTCTCCATAGAATAAGTCTCCTTCACACTATCCCAAATCTCCTTGGCCGTATTCACAAACATATGATTAGCACTCACACGCGGCTCCATGCTATTCCACAACCAAGTCATCACAGAATAATTATCTCGTTCCCACTCTTCATAGCCTGAGCTAGTATTTAATGGAGGGTTGGACAAAATAAATTTCAGTTTTCCCTTGGCACCAAGAAACACTCTCACTGCTTGAGCCCAAATCAAATAATTATGTTCATTCAATTTTACTGTAGTTATTTGCACGACTGAGTTATCAGGGGAGGATTTGGAGCAAGTTTAACTTCACTACTATCTGCCATTTTAGAACTTCAAGCAAGAATTTCTTCAAAACACTCACAAAAACACCAAGGATTCAAAGCACAACCTCACAATCAGTAACACGGGAAACACAATAACACAAATAATGATGTCTACACCGATGTTAGGCATCACAAACACCACACACAGCCCCAAAAAACAACCCAGATAGCATCAAAAATATCACAGACATCAGAAATATCACATACAGCCCCAAAAACAACCCAAACAGCCATGGCAGAATGCTTTTCGGGTCTCTTAACACCGTTATTAGTCACCAACAGCACCAATCAACTCTAGTTAAATACAATAGTAGCCTTACAATCATCAATCAGCCACAACCAGCCTACCTGATACCCAGCCGACCCCCAGCAGACCTGCAACAGCCCAGTCGATGACCACCAGATCTGCCTTAGTCGACTCCAATCATCACCAGACCTTCTAGAAGGCTAGGCGACCACCACCAGACCCTGTTAGGCCCTAGTCGATCATCACCAAAGAGTATATTTAATGTCTACAGGCCACAATCCTTGCTTCTAAGTCTTCTTCCACTAGTCAAGGCTGTAGAAACACTTGCAAATCAAATCCTCTTTTTGATCGTTTGCTCTGATACCATGTTCTGATGGGAGAAGAAGAAAATAGAGAAGAAGAGAAGGAGAGAAAGTAACGTGAAAAGAGAGAGAGAGAGAGAGAGAGAGCAGCTACCCATTAGGGCCGGCTCTTCTATTATATAAATAAACATAATATTGAAATTACAAGACTACCCTTATTACTAATAAACTAATAACCTTAACAGAATAGTAATCCCATATTTTATGGCACGAAATACGGAATGTGGATTTTGAGTGGCACGGTTGTAAATATTTTGAAACTTAAAATAAGAGTAATTTCGTCTATTTGGGGTCAAAAGGGGTTATGAGGTTAACATTTTTGTTTATGGTTCAATTGTAAATGAAATGTTATACAATCGGGCTATGGCCAAAAAACCCATATTTTTATTACTTTAAGTAAAGAAAACTTAAATGATGTGCTTGTTGCAGGTGTTCTTGTGTCCTCAAAATGAGGATTCAGAAGGTAAACCATTACTCTTCCCATTGCCGATCATCTTCCTCGTAACTAGGTCTTGAAAAACATAGTGATGGAAAAAAAAGTTACACTACTATTGATATGTTTACTTACCCGATGAATAGAGGTGATTTGTGGAGAAGTTAGGAATATGTAGCATATAAGGAAGTGACATAGATGGGGTGATAAGAATAGAATCTTCTCTTGAGCTAGAGAAGAAGAAGAAATAATTTATAAACCGTTCATATTATCAGAGCCCCTAAATGAATGATCTAAGGTTGAGAAGTAGAAAAATGTGATGCACTTAAGGAAGTAGTTGAGTTACCTGAATGCATGAATGAGGTGGAAGAGCTGTGAGTTGTGTCTAGTTGTGCCATAAAGCGTGTGAAATTCTCAACCTCTTCCCTAATAGGATTCATTGTATCAGATGTAGAAGTAAAAGAACCAAGACATGAATTAGCAAAAACAACTGACTCAACTGTAGTATGGTGAGCACAAGGTCTATAGTTATTCCCTAACATTCCTCCTTTACCTCCTTTACCTTTGGAAGGGCCATGAGCAGTGATTTTTGTTAGCATTGTTCTTATATATTTTGTTTATGTTACAAGGGAACTTTGTAACTTCTTATCTATTAATATAATAAGGGCTGATAGGATTAGAGGGAACGTGATTTTTGTTCTCTACCCTATATCTCCCTCTTTATTTCTTCTCCTCCTCTTCTTTCCCTCTTCTTCTTTCTTCTTCTTCACTTGAACCCTAAATCTATCACAACCATCGTCTAACAGGTTTCTCTAGTGTGTCATGGACATGGCTTATTGCAATAATCACATAAAAGTTTATCCTTCTCATTACTAGGTGTAGAATCAATAATTGATCGGTCTACTACTATCATGGCCCTTTTGGCCCTACAACTATCCCATTAAGAAGCAGTTACCTTAGCTTACTTTTCCTATACCGCAGTGTGCACATCACAGCTCGTTTGCTTTCCTCACTCAAAATTTGAATGTCACTTGTTCATATTCAACATTGAGACCAGCCAAAAAACCTACGATATGTTCCTCCTTAACATGGTTCAAAGTCTCGCTCGTGTTGAATGAGATCTTGGTGAGATGATTCGGTCTCGACCATGGGCAATACGAGATTTCCCAACGGTACAGAAATATATAAGGGACTTTGCTTCTCGGACGAGATCAGCGAGATTTCGTTCAACACGGACCGTTACTGGCGATATCTCATAACTTCGGTGCATCTCGGATGAAATCCCGTCAATCTTGAGCGATACTTGAAGTCCTAGAAGCCATCAAAACCCAAACAGATCTCTGATCTCTCTCATTTGTGTCGACAATCGACGGTCTGTGTGGGTTGTTCTAGTTCTCGACTGGGTTCGACTGCTGAAGCTCACACCTCAAGCATCTTCTCAAATAGATCTGGTTAAGGTTCAAGAAGTCAAGGGTCGGCTGGTTTCGCAGCCTCAAGGGTGCTTGACTTGTTTCGTGGCCTCAGGTGTGTCAACTGGTTTGAGACAAATGGGTTCTTCCGGTGCCGGGGTGCTCGACCGGTGGGTTTGAGCTTGGAACCAATCGCGAGAGAGAGAGCACCTGGGTTCTAGCTTGGAGCCAGCCGCGCGAGAGAAAGAGAGAGAGAGAGAGATCGAGCACATAGGTTCGAGCTTGGAGCCAACCGCGAGCATCGCCTTCTTCTTCTCTTTTCCTTTATTTTTTTGTGTCGGTGGGTATCATCTGTTCTCCTTATATTCTTAATAAATTACAACATATTATATTATTTTAAAGCAAGTATGAAGGTTTGACCTTTTAACCTATTATAAGTTACAACTTAATCTTTTTTATTTTCTTATTATTTTTAAAAAAAGCAAACTCTTTTATTATTACCTTGTATTATTTATAAAAATTACCCAATTATTTTAGTTTTTTTTTTTTTAATTGACGAGTAGGTAATTTTAAAATGTTAGTTTTTGTAACTTAAAAGTCATTTATTTATGTAAATTGTATTAAATCTTCTATTACTTATTTTTAATATAGTAATAAATAATAGCCATGCTTGTACTTCAAAAGAATTAAAAAACACTAATTAAATATTATGTATTTTATAATAAAAGAACACGCTAGCGCCTGTTTTAATGTTATGAACCATATTACGTATCCAAAGTTAATTGTTTTGCTTATTTAATGGTTCCAATGTGATTATCTTATTTTTTGTGATTTTTCTATAATTTTTAAAAAAATTTTAAACATTCTTTCATGTGTAAAGTTGCATCTCGCCCGAGATGTGACGAGATGGGCGATACCGAGATGACCGAGACCGAAACGCGACAAGGCCCGAGACCGAGACTTTGAACCATGCTCCTCAACAAGTTGGTGAAACTTTGAGGCATTTGGTGGATAGGCTGCCTAGAAATTCTAGGGGTCCAATTTTGGTGGGCTCAGCTCGACCAACCCGCACTTAACCTGATCTTTGGACGAGCTTGGATAATCATTTTCTATTTGTGGGTTCGGCATGGACAGGAAAATGGCTGCCCAAATGAAATTTGGCTTGGTCATGGATAGAAGGCTTGAGGCCTTGGGCAACCTGCCTAACCCGAGACCCAAATGTATATTATATATATGTGTGTGTTGTGTATTATTTAACATTAAACTCAATATATAAATTCTATACTTGACAAGGGTAAAATAATTAAATGACCTTTATGTTAACACTATCTCTAACCTTCATCTTTGATTTCTGCATATATAAGAATTCTATTTTATATTCTTGGATTTTCAAGTTATGCTCGGGTTGCCAATTGTCTTGTCATGTTGGGCTCGAGTTGCCCATAGCATCATCATCAGATGGGCAGAGGGCATGGGTTGGGCATGGTCATGTGCAAGTGGTTTACTCTCTTGGGTTAGGCATGGGCAGATTTCTTAAACCCCCCCCCCCCCCCCCCCCCCCCACAACCTCTAAGATATTATATTGTGATCCAACTCTTGCTAGAGGCTTGAAGAGTATGAAAATAGATAACAAGAGACATGTCCCACTGTGTTCTATCATGAATATGACGTCTCAACTCATAAATCTTAGCGATGTTTCCCTCTTGGACTAAGTATGCACTACTGCATCTCAAATCTCTTTTGCGGTTTGAAAAAGTTAGTAGCCATTATTGTTCTCCGGTTTCATGTAATGTAGCAACCAGGACTTGATGGTAGAATTTTCTATCTCCTATTTCTCATATGGAGTCACCCAATGCTGATTCAGTAACTTTCCCATTCATGTAGATCCATCCATTTCGAAGCTGTGATTTGGCAATTAGGGTTATCATTATGTGTGCTAAACTAACCCACAACCTCCTTGGGTTGAGTTTGGGTCATCTCACTTGCTTTAGACATGCTGTGATAATCTCAACCACTCCAGAACAAGCTCCAAATCTAACAAAACAACAGACACAGTGTAATAAATGGGGAATAGAGCTATAAAATATTAAGAAACAAATATTAGGGTTGATAAACCATCATCTCAACACCAACACATACACAGGTGGCTCAGCCCTAGACACCATGGCCAACTAATGTAAACCCACAAAAATCCATAAACGACTTGGCAAACAAGCCTCAACAACCCCAACTAAGCATTAACAACTAAAAACGATTGATTCAGATGGATGCAACAAAACAAAAAAAAAAAACAAAAAAAAAGCATAAAAATTTACTCCTTGTTGGTTTTTGAAAAAATACCTCTACTTTTTTCAAAAATTAAAGGAAAATAGAAAACACTAACCAAACAATGTTAGATTGAGGTAAGATTTCAGTGGTGGACTCCCCTCATGGAGTCAATTCTGGTGGTGTAATAAGCTAGTACGCCTGACATCAGCGAGGGTCTATGAAGCACGGATACTTCAAAACCCCCAACGAATCCGTATTGGATACGATACGCCTAGGATACTCTCCTATATGTATTAGATACTCTCCGTACGTATCAGAACAGTAACACACATTGCTACATCATCGGATACACCTTGGATACTTCTTGGATACACCTCGGATGCATCTCACATACATTTGGGATTCCTTTACAGTTAGTTTGTAATTATTTATTTTTTAAATAAACAGGGGTAAATTTAAAGAAACATAATACCCATACTTTGATTGAAACAATAAACCCATTTTAATTCTTGCATCTTAATTCTCTTTCCACTATCTATCTTTTAGGGCAACAATTGTAAAGCAATAGAGTTAAAAGGCTATTTTGTAATGTTAATGTCTTTCTAGTTTTTTCTATGAATGATGAATATGGTTGATGCTTATAGATGTGTTCTTTGTACATCTATTCCTGCATATTAATTGATTTTGTAAATGTTTCAAACTTTTTTTATGTTTATTATATATGTTTTAGATCGAATATTAATATTAATATATTTATTTATCAACGTATCCTTGCCATATCGTATCCTACATTTTTTTAGAATTGCCGAATCGGCGTATCCGTATCGCATTGTATCCATATCCCGTATCCGTATCCGTGCTTCATAGGTGCCGAGGGTCCTCCATTGCAATTTACTATACATCACTATTTGAGTAAAAAGTACAAGAATGCCCTTCTTCATAGTGATGGTAACAAACCCATAATATTCGAATACTAAAGACATGGTACTCAACAGAATGACCCAAGCCCTTGCTGCCCTAATACACCCACTCAACTCCTATTAAAGGAGAGGCTTTTGGCCAAGATAATCTCCTTTAGTCCTCTTGAAGGAGAAAGACCTTAGGCCTAAATAAGCTTTTTATTGGAGGAGATAGCATTTGGAAACAGTTGAGCGATGGCATTTGACATAGCTGGATCTTGATCAGTTATGATCATCTTAGGTGGACTGGCTGGCATAGCTTTAAGAAAGTGCTCAAATAGCCAAACAAAGGAGTCAGTTGTCTCGCCAATCAAGAATGCAACCAAACATAACGGTTTGCCAATGGTTATTGACACCCACTATTTGTGCAAATATCAAACCATATTTGTTGGTGTTGTACGTTGTATTAAAGATAACCACATCACAAAAAAAATTATATGCCTTTTTAGAGGTCGCATCCACCCGAAAGCAATGCGTAAACTTATTTTCACTGTCTGCCTTAATGGTGAAAGTGAAGGAAGAATTCTTTTCCCGTTCAAACATAAAATGTCCATTCAACATATCGGCGTCATGTCCATCAACTAATTTCGTCAAGTCTTTCATAATTTCTAATATCAACCTCCGTGCACCCAATATTTTCTAAACCCCCTTCTTGCGACTCAAGAACAGTCATTGTTTGGTGAGTAGAGATATTGGCTGCTGAAAATGTGTGTAAGAGAGATTTTTGGGGACTATTAACTCTCCGTTGAGATATCAACAAACGCACCCTCCTCGACAAAGCTTGTGACTACGTAATTTGTACTTCTTTGTGCCTTGACAACAAGTTTCGCATTGCAACCCTCTCTTGTAATCCCTTGACTTGTCACTATTTTTTATCACCTTTTCCCCTTCTTTGCAGCAGTTATAATTTTTTTAAAAAATTTCATTACCCTTCTTCCTACTAGACCCACTTCGGATACTAAATCCTGCATGCCTCACGTATTTGTTGTGGAATTCACGGGCGTCATCTAATGAATGAAATTGCTATCCAATTTTTGGTTTATGTTCTTCCTCGACTCGATGAGGGCTGTAACAAACGTTCAGAGCAATGGAATATGACTCTAAGGCCATTTCTGTGGGAGATGACAAACGGTAACTCATTATATACATCACTAATTAATCACACATATAAACATAGCTTCATTAATCAAACATATAAAACTCTCACATGAATAAAATCTGTAATTTGTTCTTTAATTTCAAGCACTCTTTCAGATTTCATCTACCAAATCATAGCATTGATCAATTTCAACCAATTTTTTTTAAAAACAACAAAGAAGAGAAAGAGAGAGAAAGAGAGAGAGAGAGAGAGAGATTGATGTCTATGTTAGACACTAGATTTAGAGAGAAAATGTCAAGATCTGAAAGACAAATAAATAAATAAATCGATTACTTAGGATCTTCATTTGTATAAGAGATATGAAACTCTAACCTTGACAGACAGAAAATGTATTTAAAAAATGAAAAAGGAGACCCACCTGATGGGGAGATGGGATATTTTCTGGTGGTGTCCAGTTGTTTGGCGGCGAGAAGAGGGGATGACTGGATAAAGGTTAGGGTTTGAGAGGATTCCATCCTACCGTCGGTGTGCGGCAATGTCTAGTTGCAGTAGTGAGGAGTGGATGAGGGCTTGTGGTTTAGGCGGGAAGTTTTGGGTAGGAAAGTTAGGAACTGGGGAGAACTTGCACTGTTTTTTTGTTTTCTTTTGTTTGTTTGTTTTTGTTTTGTTTTTTTTTTCAGGTTAACCCAGTTTTAGCTCACGGCCTGAACCCATATGTTGCTTAACCCGCGTGTTCACTAAAAATGGCTAACTTTTAATCTCTACCATAGAATTAGAATGAAGGGTGAGATGGGGGGTGACCTGATATAAGCTTATATTAGGTTAACCTCAAGAGAAAGGGACTGTCAATATATATATATATATATATATATTTTGAGAGAGAGATAGAGTGCTTTCTAGGCCATCATCTTTCTTTGACGATGCCAGATCTTGTTGCTATCGCTAGTGCTAGATCCTTGAAAATGAAGAGGTGTCCTTTGATCGTTCATCATCGTAGACGGGGGCTCCCCTGCATAAGACCAAGTTCACGATATAAGGAGTAGCCACTGTCGCCGGTACTAGATCTCTGAAAACGAAGAGGTTTTGTTCAAATGAAACCAAAATTCTTTGTATTTGGGTGATCTTTCCAAGATAACCCCTTTTTTGTTTTGGTATTTTTGAATGACCAAAATACAATATTCTATATATTACCTTTAATTCTAACATGGTTCCAAAATAAGGCCATTCACTATATTCGTAAAATTATATTCACCCCAGTACTCAGATCTTTTTCTCTGAATACAACCAATTTAACTTCTCTAGTGGTTTCTTAGGTCTTGGGGCCTTTTGTTGTTCCACATTAATGAAATAGTTCCTTTACTTAACCCCAAAAAAGAAAGAAAGAAATAGTTCCTTTGCTTTTTAGCATTGGATTTGAAATGAGTTCATTTCATTTTTAATGAATCTATTTTATTGCATTTGTACAATGACAAATTCAGACTTCTATGAATGCCATTATTTTCAATTATTTTCTTTTAGTTCTGGTAATGACTTTGGTTCTTGGTATGACTCCATCTTAGAGGATGGGCTTCTTCTTCTCCTTCCAGTAATAGCATTCCATTACTTGTCCATGATAGAATTTTCATTATTGAGGTCAGGTGTAATAATGGTTATATGAGAAATTTGAGTCATTTTTGTTAGAATAACTTGAACTAATTTTACTTCAACTCTTCTGAATTCTGTTGCAGGTGTCCGGACAATGTAAGAGGCGATCAGCTCATATGTAGCTTGTTTTCTCTCTATGGCCCATATCGCTCAATTTTGTGAGAGCGTTTTGCAAGGTTGACTTGTCTAACATGTGTTGTAGGATATTTATCAGTGGCTAACGTTAATTGATGTCTTAAAAAAATGCTACTACTCAACAAGATGGTGCTATGTATAGTGATTCTGTAGGTTATAATATTTCGTATATAGATGGGTTGGATTACATGATTTGGGCATATGACACTAACAAATTTGTTTTATTTGCAAAACCACATTCCAAGTTAAAACTTCAAGAAGTATTCTTCTTGTCTTCTGTGATGTAGAAATAAGCCATAGCATGTCCTGGGACATGGATCTGAGAGCCCTCAGGGTGGCAACTTCCATCTCCTGCCATTCTGGGTAATTCTTTTGGTTGTTACGTTATTATAAATGTGGAGATCATGAGATGGGAGGTGGCATAAATCTCTTTATATCTTGTCTCCTAGCAGAGAGTATGTATAAAATGTAAAGGTTCGAATCCATGTCCTGTGCAATTCATGTCCATTTGCATCAACTGGGACTAAATTATTAGAAGTATATCTGAAGTATAGTGATTAAGAGTCTCCAGATCAAAGGTTCGGAACTGTATAGGTTTTTTTTTTATTTTTAGTTATAAATATTTTTGGTTCTTTTGCTTTCTCATCTTTTTGTTTCAGCTTCTTGTGGTTTCTTTGTTGTAATACTCTTGTAGGCTACACGTTTTTGGTGCTCCATAATTGAATCTTGAAACGATGGAACCAAATGCTCCTCGAATTAGTTGAATTTATAAGTGGGTATTGATCCATTTGGCAAGAGGTTCACCTGATATGCTCCAAAGATTAAAGCTCAGGAGAGCGTATGGTTAGAGCAATCCATTAGACAAGGTTGGTTGCTAGTCTGAACAGTGAAGGTGTAGTAGTAACTACTAGGGCACAGCGCACCCCCATCCTCGGGCTATAGGAAACGCCACCTACAATGGGCGGGTAGCCAATGCAATCGAAAAAAAACTATTTTAGGTGTGAGAATGGGTACTGTAGCTCGACCAGTTCCAGAATTCTATTCACGGAAAGCACGTGGGGCATAACTAAATATGCAACTAGTTTTGGGGTTACCTTAATTCGACATATTTAGCTAAAGCCAATGTAAACCTTCTTTCAGATGAGGTTGGAGGTCCACCTAAATTTTCCTCAGCTTTAGCATGGGGATATATAGTTAATTTCCATCCTGAATCTACAATTATTTTGAATTTGAAAATAATTATAAAAAAAATTCAATCAATCAATCATTTACTCAACCATGAGATTGAATTTACATTATGTTAATTTTTTCTTTTTTCTCTACTCCAAAAATCATTTGTTTCCAAACTTTCCTCTTCAAAAAAGATTGAAGAGGGTTTATAAAATGAAAACTCCGACCTGCCGGATTCGAACCAGCGACCTAAGGATTTCAGCATGGATTTCCAACTACAGTCCTCCGCTCTACCAACTGAGCTAAGGTCGGCTTGTGATATTATCTAACACAACGTTTATATATTCTAGAAAATAGTAAAACCTTACATTACCAACGCCCCAGGCCCAACCAGACCAGAGACGCATTGAAAGGAACGGCTATTGCAACTTCACTTTTTTATCACACCCCTCCATCCTTTAGGTTTTTAAGGTTTTATGCAAAATATAAAATATTTTTACGAAAGTCACCCGCATTATCTATTAGAAAATATCATTTTAAATAACTTTGTAAAAGAAAGTTTTTCAAAACTTATCGTCTAAGTAAACTTTTAGCTATTTATAAACTTTATTTCATTTTTTGCCAAAAAATCTACTTAAACGATAGATTTTGGAAAAACATTTTTCTGCAAAATTGTTCAAAATGATATTTGCTAGTGGATTTAGCGGTTGGTTTTTGTAAAAACCATTTATATTTTGCATAAAATCTTAAAAACTAAAATAAAAGAGGGGATTTAATTAAAAAAAAAAAAAGTTGGGTTGCAACAGCCGCTCCCCACATTGAATTATGGCATGGATCCAATTGTAGGCCCACGCGCACGATCTTACGCTTACTAAATGAAAATGATAAGAGAGAGCTTCAACTACTCACAAGCATTTTCTTTATTTGTGAGGGCACCCACATAGTGAGTAGGACTGATAGTGTGAGGGCTTCAATTAGCAAGTTGCCAATGACATAATAGTCTAATTAATATATTTTTTTTTTATTTGTTAAGTGAGAAATTTCGCATTCAAGCTTACAAGCATTGATATCTATTGTTGATATTAGAAAATTAGGATTAAAGATAAATTCTATCGATTGACAAAATAAAAATAAAATAAAACAAAATACTAGCAAGTTTATCATAGAAGAAAAATTATCTTTATATGTTCAAAATTAATCTCATATTAAAAAGAGATAAAATAAATATCACTCACATACTAAATAGCTTGATTACCTTGCTAGAGCAGGACAGGCCTCTGATGTTCTTATCCTATTACCATTTTTTTTTTTTTATAAACAAAAAAAAAAAAAAATAAATAAATAAATGGGGAAGGCCGTGGGATATACGACAATAGCAGTAGATGGTAGACCAAAATGCATAATCGGAACCACTCAGTGGTCGACACGTGGCATACCCCTCCTCCCCACCCCGTACAGGGTTGATGCCAATTCTTTGAGACGATGGATGTAACAGCTCGATCTCGACATGACATGGCACAAAAGGCTACTACGTACGTGATACGGCCTACCATTATATACATGGTCCCCTTAGCAAGTCACCAAATGTTGATATGGATCATGTACCTCACGTATTTCAAATTATTGCGATAATTAATTAGAGTTCGTATGGAATTCTAAATGGAAATTAAACCATTATAGAGTATTAGAATAATATAGATAGGTTCTTAAAAAGATCAGTATGCATGATGTTTTAAAGTTTGCAAAAAATCAGATAAACTAGGTTTCCTCTCATTCCCTCTATAACATGGCATTGCTGATAGGAGTTAAAATTTGTTCAGCTAAAACCTTATAAGAATTAGTCTTCCTCTTTAAGGATGAACCAATTAAGATGACCTAACCTTTATACAGAGTTACAACCCTAATGAAGTCCTCCATCATAGACTTAAATTAAGAAACCAAAGCCTACACAAATTTCATCACATCACACCCTCTTACTATTTTAAACTTTTTTCTTAGTACAACATGCAAGAAATTTATGTATAGGTATTTTTGGCGCAGTAGCCATAATAGTGATGGGTGCCACTAAAAAGATTTAAACTCAGATGTAGGAGGACACAGTGTCTGTATGTTTTACAATATGACTCGGGATGTCATCATTTCTCCTACTAATTTTTAAATAAGAAATCCATGATAAGATATCGAATTGAAATTTGCAATAAACGACTATAGTTCCAAATACTTAGCCTGAGATGACCGTTGTTAAAAAAGTTTAACCATAGACAATCTAAACCCTAATTTGTAGGGAGGGCACCTTTATTACTGCTCAAACCCTGCCCCTTTCGTAATCCAATCCAAATAAAATTCCAAAAGAAGAAAAGGATGGGAGGGGGAGAAGACATGCATGAACCTGGGCTTAACTCTATCGATCTACCTGTTTTAGTGACATTCAACCTTTTGCAGTCCATTTAAAGTTCAAATGCTGCCCCACCAAGGACCCCATCTGTTTCATTTAGGCATAGTAGCCAAAGCATTGCATTATTGTTAGCCCTAGCATCTTTATTCTCTGGTAACATTCAAAAGTCATCTTCAATATGTGGGAGAAAGAAACGTGTTGCTTTTCTAGCTATTCTTGTTCTCAGCTACTATTGATGTATTGTGCTGTACGTATTGTCGCGTGTGTTACATACCAATCCTTTCATAAATTGATTGTTCACGATGGATTACAAAAATGTGGGTCCAATAAATAATGGTTGCTAAATTAGTGCTTCTTAATCTAGATGGAATATACGACTGGTTGGTTGCAAGGGTATTTTGATGGCAAGGCATTGTATTGCATTGGTCTTATGGTTTTTTATTTTTATTTTTTATTTTTATGAGAGGTTTCAAACACTTTACACCTGACTAATCCCTTAAACACATGTAGTAATGTAAGTAAAAATGGTTCACCAATATATCATATTATATATATATATATACACGTACACAACTTGGTCAGGTTAGATACATTACCCATAGGATTAAATGGGTTCGAAGGACTCTATCCTATGGGATAGGGGCCGAGTAGGGTTTTTATGATGGATCATTTATGCCTTACCAACCAGAAAGCAACAATAAAATGAAATAAAAAATATTTAAATTTAGGATTATGCAGTACAGCATGCCTTCAATTCTAGAGTTATCTAGTCATCTAATATAACTCTCCAACATACCTCTCCTAGTGTACCCAAAAAAAAAAAAATCATGTCCCAACCCTAAATTGGATTAGGACTTCCATCCAAATAGAAAACTTACTTTAAGATCCACCATGCACCCAAGTGAGTGGATCATGGGTTCGGATCATATTCCGACCCATTGAATATTAACAGCTGCTATCTAACAGTGGTAATCCAAAATTGCATCAACTAGATTCTAATTCTAACCATTATGACACAAGTGAAACATTGAATTTTGACATATAAGTTGAAAAATTTCTCCTACTGTGATCCAAAAGTTGCTTTTCATAGTTACCACTATTCAACATAAGCCACGAGGCCAAAACTTCGTTTTAGTGTTGAACTAACTTCATTTTTGTTCGCTTTTGGGCATATATATAATTGATCTGATATTATCGTTACCACTGTTCATGCACGAGCATTCGCAGCTGTTTCATATGATTGCATTTTGAATAAATCCATGGTACTTGTTTAAGTAAGACCCATGAACGTTCATTGGGATTCTCAACACACAAAATTCATGCCCATTTATTGGAGCCCATCTCATGAACTTCAAACCATGACCAATCATATATTGCACCAACTTTTATGGCATCCAATGCATACACACATTATAAAAATAATGGTGATAACTTTCGCTTTATTTAGAAATGACAAGTGTTCACTCTCTCACTCACTCAAAACCCATGACCCAATCTCTTTGGCTTCACTCCCCATCCTCCTCCTCCCCCTTTATTCATCTCTCTCTCATCACACCTTGTGTTGCTCTAACTACTAATTTACACCAAGAGCACCACAACAAATATGAAATAGCCACACAAATTTGTTTTCCCCCTATTGAGTCTTGGATGCACAAGTACCCTTGCATGAATGTTTAGGGCAAGTGGGACCCATCTCAAGACATCTCAAGAGAAAACAAAGGTGGAGCTTATAATTTTAAAAATAAAAATAAATTTGAGTGACGTCCTATGAATGGGTATAAATTAGTGAAGTTCATTTTTAACCCCAACATTCAGGTGTAAGGGAATGGTCCCTCTTGGAGTCCCAGCAGTAGTTATAAATCATGTGGTGGCTTTGCACCCAACGCATGGCACGGTACTGTTGTCCGCTGAGCCCACCGGACCGATATGGAGAGGCGGAGACCGGGCGGCACCAAGCCGGAGCATAGGCGGAGCAACCACTCGCCTTGAAATTGGTGTATTCTCCCACAAACGGCTGGTACCTGTAATCGGCTTTGTATTTTCCATCTTCAGTAGCCCATGATGAGGCATCCCATATGGATCCATACACCCACATTGGCCTTAAAGGGAAGGTTGCAGCACTCTTCCTAGGGTACCTTCTTATGGGCACATCGTCCACAAGGAATCTGAAGCAAAAAAAAAAAAAAAAAAAGAATTAATTACAAAATTATATTACCTACCCAAACAAAATTAATGTTTACTAAATATATAATAGGACAGAATAACATTATTGGTTATTAGCTGTTATTACCTCAAAAGTTTTATTTTAATACTGCAAGCAGCATATGATGATCAAATCAATGCCCTTTAAAGGAAATCATTAAATTAATAGATATATTACTATTATTAGACTTATCTTATCCATTTTTGTATATTTTAAACATTTTTCTAGATATTCTATTCGATCCACTCTCAAACAATGCAGATTCATTACCCATCCTACAATCACTTTACTCTTCCTCAATTTTAGACGAGGATGAAAATACCCTATGCCTTTTTCTCATGGGCATGTCATAAGTTCATTTAAAAAAGGAAAATGACCAACACGCTCTCATCGATCATTGAGAATATATTAGTCGTTTAGCTAAAAAGGTAATGATATTCAAGGGCCCATTGCAATCAACAGCGTAACAATTCCAACCACACTCAAATTGCTTATAAGAATTCATATATCTATATATATAGAATGATGATTGGTGCTTTATATCAAGTCGGGTTTTGAGAGAGCTAATGCAAAGGATATAACCGTACAACCCATAATGCATAGTGCTAATATAAGTTAGGTAAACATATGCTCACCTGGTTGGGACTATATATTTGTAACTACTATGATCCATTTATAGGTAATCCAACTATGTTATCTTATTATTCTTGCTACTACTGCAAGAATTGCTAGAAAATGCTAAAGATGCCAAATAAGTTCACCCAATTCTCTAACAGACTACTGTAGCAATGCCAAATTAGAACTTAATAGAAAAGTCTTGGAGTTTTTTTAATTTGGAACATAAAGAAGGATTGGGAAATCCTGATCTAAATTAACTAGTGAATCAATATTGTTCTAAATTAGTTCACCCCAACCCAAGAATATTACAAAACGCATATATTAGAGCATGTTGAAAATGAAGATATAACTTACATGATCTCCTTAGGACTCCACAGAATGGCATAGTGATGAAAATTTTGGGTAGGATCAAACCATAGATGAAACTTCATCTCTCTTCCTATAATTCTCCCATCCCCACTTCCTGTGATGTAGACATTGGTCTGTAAGGTATAAGGCTTCCCAAATGTGGTACCAAGGAACTCGATGTCCACTTCGTCGTGGTGCCCTGGGTGAGCTTCATTGTTCGAAAGCTGCCATTGCCCAAATCAACCATCAAACATCCATGGAGAGATCAATTGAGCATTTGAGCCTACAACTCAATCTGTTTATTTTTTGAAAGAAAAATGCTATTGATCCTTAAATTTTTTTCTAAATTCTTTCCCTAATACATTTGTTAATATAACTGCTGCAACATCATTTGAGAAAGAAATTAGAGTTAAAAAAAAAAAAAGATAATAACACTACTCTTATTGAAATATTTCTTGAACAAACATATATATATAATTATTCAGATATACTTGAAATTTATTATATGATTAAGAGAGACAAGGTAAAGTTGCAAAGAAGGAAACCAATTAATATTTAGACTCAATATTCAATTGTAGTCTAGTCCCAAGTCTCACATAGAAAGCTGTTATCACTCCTGCAGTATAACCAGGTTGGAGCTTAATGGAGGCACCAAAATAGCCGGACCGAAACGGGCGAACCGACTTGAACCCGCTACCTATTGCCATAAGTAAAGCAAGAAAATGGAAAAGCAAATAACCTTAATTAGGCACTCACCAATATAAAATAATCAAGAGCTACGTGCATTAAGAGCACATTAAACATATGAAAATGAAAGACAAACCTGAAACACTATCAAGCCAAATTGTTAATGCATTTTGGTCCACTCTTTGATGCTGAGGACCCCATAGATTTCTAAATCCTTGGTAAAAGCTCATGGACCGAAATCTGTGACTTGGGTAGTAGCCAGGTGAAGGTGGCCAATAAGCAATGGTTGAAGGGACCATGAGGGTGAGGAAAAGGAAGAGAGCAGCCATGAAGAGCTAGGGAGGAAAGATTGGGGGGGAGAAAGTGTAGAGAGAAAAGCAAGAATGATTGTGTGTATAAATGGAGAGGGTGAGAGAGAGAGAGAGTAGAAGACAAGATGTATGTGAGAGCAGAGCATGGCCGTACAGTTGATTTTAATAAAAAGATTAGTGGGTCCTACTATGGTATGGTGGTGAGGAAGTTAAAAAAGGGTAAAACATTGAGACAAAAAAAAAAAAAAAAAAAAAGGAGAGAGAGAGAGAGAGCTTGATTCCATAAATATGGACAAAGTAATAGTAGAAAGTTCTACAGAAAAAAAAAAATCACAATTACTTTATTTCAACCATTATGAGAAAACCTGTTGGCTTTGGGTGCACAGTTGGAAAAGCTCTGTGAAAAAGATAAAAAGGGAATATGAAATGTAGAAGGGGTAGATGGGTGCCTCTTAAATGTGCCTGTGGTGTCTTGTATGTGTAGTTTTGAGACTCTACTGGGACTTGGACTTGGACTTGTGCTTGTGGTGATAGCGGCATGCGTTTCTGTCTAGCTAGGCCTTGAAGCAACATTGTTCGATTAACTCAAGGCGTGCGTGCGCGCGTGAGTGTTTTTTTTTTTTTTTTTGAAAAACTAATAGAACACCCCTCATTGTTAGGTCAAAATTTAGTTTATAGTCCCGAACTTATTAGTTAATTTAGTTATAAAATCATTCATGAATGTCAATTAGGCAGTTTCTGTGAACTTGACAGAAAAACGGTCATATTACCCTCACATGACAGTACAGGGCAAAACGAACATATTAAACATAACTTACCGTTACATGATGGTTTTCAGTTGAATCTACGAACAACACATTAATAGAAGGTACCCAATCACGAATAGTTTAGAGACTAGATTGATTGCCTTCAAAGGTCAGCATACCAAAGTGAATTCCCATCTAAACTTCAAAGATATTTTGCTGCACCTTACCCTTTCTTTATTCACCAACTTATCCGCCACTTGATGGGTCAAAATGTAAATAGCCGATTTGATCAAATCAAAATGTGGGTGATGATGCATTTGAACCAGTGAACTACATTAATAGGGTGGGTCATAGGGTATCTTAAAATGGGTCCCAACCTTGATTTGATTAGAAGGGAATACGTTCGATCAATGGGGTCATTGAAATGGACTAACGTACGGACCATAACAATATGTATAAAAATGGTGATTTGAGGAACCAAATCGGTCCCATGTAGATTACACAGTACCCCAATCAAATAATAGCCAAATTGCAGGCACACCCACTACATACCCTTGTTGCATTGGTAAATTTTTCTATGGACAGTCTTATATGTTTTGTCTAGAGTCATAAATTGCCAATCCTAGCTTCCTCACAGCCCCCCAAACTTCCCCTCTATTTTAGTTCACCATCGATTGATATTGATTGTTGAATAAGGTAAATTGTGTTACTATTCTTTTGACGATTAGTAGGCTTAATCTTAATGGGAAGACCTATATGGTCTGAAAGGGACATATCTTAAGAGCGCCATATTATTGTGGATGAGCCTGCACGCATGTAGCCTCACCATTTTATATGCCCGAAATCACTTTTTCTTTTTTCTTTTTTCCTTTTTCTTTTTGTCTATTGGAGGTGCTGAAATATGACCTAAAATGGGTCACCAAACCATTAAATGGGAATCCATTACTATGCCCAAAGGAGGAAAAGGAGAGGATGATGCATTCATGAGGCTGTCAAGTTATAGCAATAAACCCTCTTTTCCATTTTTTTTTTCTTTTTCTTTTTCCTTTTTAGGTTTAGGACAAACGTCTCAAGAAGTCAAGAACCCAACACCTCATTATCCCCCCACCCTACTTAGTTCTACCAGAGGGCTTGTGACTCGAATATGGAGAGCTTTTTCCCCACAATGGGAAGGGGAGGGGGTTGTTGAAGATACCAGTTAAGCTATTAGGCCTTTGGTGCCTACTTGGCCACCCAAAAACAAAAAAAGGGCATTGGTGCCTACAAATTGTTTGATTGATTCATAATTATTCCATAATCTACTTGATTAGGTTTGTTTAAATAGCTTATTTTGCCTCCTTGTAAATGTGTTGCTAGGTTCATGCAGCGCAGTGGATTGTATGCATGCGGAAGGGATCATAAAAAACTTCATCTTGTTATGGGTATAGTTTCTTTAATATAAATCAAGTGTTAACCTTTTTATAGACTGTAGTTGATCACCTTACATAAATTTCATTCATTGAAATTCATTTATTGAAACCAATGTTGAACTTATCTTTTCAAAACTTCTCAGAGCATTAATGATCGATGCCAATCGGGGCAGGGGCAGATGCACTAAGGGGACCATTTATACAATGGTAGGCCGTATCACGTACGTAGTAGCCTTTTGTGCCATGTCATGTCGAGATCGAGCTGTTACATCCATCGTCTCAAAGAATTGGCTTCAACCCTGTACGGGGTGGGGAGGAGGGGCATGCCACGTGTCGACCACTGAGTGGTTCCGATTATGCATTTTGGTCTACCATCTACTGCTATTGTCGTATATCCCACGGCCTTCCGAGTAGTGATAGGTGGGCCGACCCATAGATGCCGAACCTGGGACGAAATAACGGCAATTGAACGTGATTGGGGATTTCCCATTAACCCCGTTAACACCACCAAGTTACATTCAAAAAGGAAATCCCCGATTTCGCGGCTTATCTGAAATGGGTTTTCAAGGGTATGGAGTGAGTTATCTGAAACACATAAAGGTATGAATTTTTAGGGTTTTGCTTTGGGTTTTTTTTCTTAAATAACCTCACTATGTTGGCGTGGTTGTCTTCCCCCTCTGAACAAGCGACGCCGTCGGAGAGCAAAACGTATCTGAAACGGGTTCTTAACGCCTTGCATAGAGTTGTTTGAAAAGCACAGATTGTTAGGGTTATCTGAAACGCCATTGAACAAGGAGAAAAGGTTGGTTTTTTTTAGGGAATGTTAGGGTTTTTTTCATCTTAATTCACGTTTGGATGGTTGTTTGATATAGTCGACTTATCTGAAACGGCAGCGCAGAGCTCGTGGGATATTATCTGGAACGGCAAAATAGGGCTTTGAGGTGTTATCTGACACGCCATTGAAGGAGGAGGAACCAACAGAACTTGGTTTTATTTGGGACGGCAGAACAGGGGATATCTGAAACGGAATTGTACAAGGAGAAGAGTCAGAAAAGGTATGATTTTCTAGGGGAATTTCGGGGTTTTTTATCTGAAATCACGTTTGGGTGTCTGTTTTATAACATGAAATTATCTGAAACGGTAGAGCAAAGTAGGATTTTTTAGGGGAAAAAGTAGGATTTTTGACGTAGTGTTATTTAGCAAAAACTATCTTCTTCAGCAAAAAAAGCGAAACCCCCCCCCCCCAAAAAAAACCCAACTCCACGAACTGTGATCCCTCGCTTGTAGCCTTCTTCAGCAAAGCTCACCTAAAAATTGCAAACCCTTGTTGCGGCCATGACAATCCTAACACTAACAACACCACACCATTTGAACTGTCGATGATCTGTCTTTGAGTGGGAGGCATTTGGTTACCGGAACCCATTTTCTTCTTGGTCCCACCGGCCACGGGTACTGGGTCTCTCTCTTCTTTCCTTAGGAGAGCCATGGCTGTAATCTTCCATGGAACACTTGAAGCAAGCTTTGATGATCATCGCCGTGCCGAATCTACTGCTGCCGCTTCTTCGATTTTAATTTCCCTTTTATTTTTTGTTTTTCGTTTGGGACTGCTGGAGAAAGAATAGGGAAGTGAAAGAACAGGAAGAGAACAGAGGAAAGAGAAAATAGCTTTCCCTAATGGATTTACACTAAATGACATCATTTAAGATAAGGGCATTAACGCCATTTTATTGTTGCTGATAACAACATTATCAATTTTCAGTCAACAAAATGTCTAAGAGCATCTCCAACCATGCTGATATCAATTTTTATTATTGTGCAGAGCAATTTCCAAATATCTGAAGCCATATTCAAAGCGAACCCATTGAGGAGCACATGATGAAAGGTGCATAATTTTTTTTAAAGATAATGTAATCTTTGTTAAACTTTCCCCAATCTATTAAAATTTTTTTTTTTTTTCCTACCAAGTAGACTTATCTATGCGAATTAATCAATTTTCAAGATAAATTTTTTGTGTTATCTTAACATTTTTCGGATAACTTATGTGTTTTTTGTAGGACAATCTTGAACTGTAGTTATTTAGTGGACAGTGGGTGGTTTCACCCCCTCCCCTGCATTGTATACCCACTGTCTGGTTATTATCTTAAGATGTGGTTCTTCAAAAGTAAAACCTTTTTATCTATGCCTGTTATGTGGTGTTATCTTAAATTTTTTACTAATAACTTTGCTGCTTATCTATGCCTGTTGTGTGGTGTTATCTTAAAGTTTTGTTCAAAACCCCTGTCTGAGTAATACGTAATTGGATATGTAATGCAAACAGATGCTTGTGTGTATATATTTGTAATCATGTTTATTCATTTATGTAGGTGGGGTAGGTAGTCTAAACCCACGAAAGGGGAAAAATTACTACCCCCAATATAGATCTAAGTTGGTTGCACTATTTGAATTTTTCCGGGGCTTGAAGTTAACCGAGAGGCATATCGAAGTTTTCAAGATAACCCCTTTTTGGTATATGTTTGAAGCTTTTATATTCAACAAAATTGAAGTAAAAGCTTGCCGAAAATATGACGATGATGTTGTGCGCATCATCCAAACATTTGATGGAAAGATGAAGCAATTTAAGATAGGTGGAGTGTACATTCCATTGCGAGAGACCGACATTGCTCTCGTATTTGGAATTGTTTCAGGGGAAAAAAAATTGAAAGATGTTCCAACAATTAAACAATGTGAATCCCAATTTTACTCACGAAGGTTCAATCATCGAGAAAAGCTTGAAGGTCCAGTTATAAAGAACAAGATAGTTGAAGCTGCTAAAGGGGTGACTAATGTGGATGTAGAAGACACTGTGCGACTTTGTTGTTTGTATATCTTCATCAATTTGCTTTTCTCGTCTTCTGGGCAACATGTAAGTTGGGAGCTTTGTAGCACAGTTGAGGATCTGGGTGAAATGAAAAATTATGCATGGAGTAATGAGATATTAGAACACGTAAGTGGTCACTTATGCGGGAAGCATACAAAACCTACGAGTGTAGCTGGATGTGTTATAATTTTGTTGGTGAGTCTGAGTTTCTTTACCATAAAAATTGATAAATTTTTGTAATTGTTATAAAATAAGTTGCTACTATATAACACATACTTATTGTGTGCTTTCTTTTTTTTATTTTTTTTTATTTTATTTTTTTCAGTATTGGTTATGTGAACACACAATGATATTGAAGGCAAAACAAATAGGGATGTTCCCCAGATTCCTCAAATGGGATTTGCGGAAACTGCATGACATTTTGAGAATACTTGATTTGTCAAGAATAAAAGAAGAGAAGGTATATTTTTGTTTCATGTTTTGATTTGCATATATTTTGGGAATAAATTATCTTAACATGTCATTAAAAATTTGTTACATGTATGTTGTTTAAAAATTTAAGATATGCACATCCATTCTCTAATGAATGATATTATTGTTTATTAACAATTAGGTAAGTGTTCAAGAGTTGAAACCAACTATGCATGAGATCCAAAAAATGGAGGCGTTGAGGACAATGATGGATCAAAAGTTGGAGATAAAAGAGGAGGAAGTGGGAGAAGAAGATATGGTGCAGGCAAATGTCCAACTTAGAAAAAAGACAAAGGGTAGTAGGACCCCGGTTGTCTTCACAAATGCAAGCGAGATGCAAAAGCCAACAAAGGGGAAATATGCAATCAGTAGATTATGTGATCATGCCCCCTCAGAAGCATCTCATCTGAAAAAAAGAGTTGAAGAGCTGACAGAAAATTGTAATATTTTGAAGAATGCAATAGAAAATCTTGTGCAGGAAAAAACCCGGCTTAGTAAAAATAATTCAGAGTTAGAGGAACAAATGAAGAAGTTGGAGTTTGAAAAAAGAGATCTAGAATTCAAGATAATTCATTTGGAAAAAGAAAAAGAATGTTTGGTAGCTGCTGCCAATAAATGTGATGCTGCAAATGATGATTTGCATGAACAACTAGAAGAAGAAGTGTGCCAAATGGTAACACAACCGCTTGCTGTTCTACAAACTGAATCAGCAGCTAAAATTGAAAAAATGAATCAACTTTTGCACTCTAAAACTAAGGAAGTGGACGAACAAAACGCAAAAGTTGATTCCCTAAGTTCAAAGGTGGATGCCCTTACCTTAGAACTGCAAAAAGTGTGCCAAGAGAATGAAGAAATCAAGCAAAGATCGATGATAGCTGGAATCAAGACAAGAACAAGAAAAGGGAACGTTGACCCTGATTTTGAATACAACATTCCAAGGAAGGCCCAAAGAATATCTGAAAGAAGAAAAGAAAAGACATTGGAAACAGCAATGGACTTAGAAACTGAAGTGGTAGATGTTGACAATATGGAACAAACAAAGGATACAATTGAATCTGCCAACTTGAAGATGCCAATAACTGAAATCAGAAGACACCTGACTGAAGGAGATATGGGGAAAATTTCAAATTTGATGTCCTTGGATAATGGCACGTAAGTATACAATATTTGAACTGTGAAACTAACCAATATTGATATATGTTTTTTGAAGCCATGAAATTTACTAAAACTTTTTTCAAGAAATAGACAGTTGGTAGTCACCCCCCATCCCAATGACCCATTAGTTGCACAATGGATGGTTCACACCCCTATGTATTGATATATCCTGCCAATTTGTTATCAAAATTATCTTAATAAGTGTTATTTATCTTAAAAGTTTTCAGTTCTGAACTTGCAATAGAACATCAATCTTATAATGTTTCTTATGTTCATTAACGAGGTTGTTGTCTTGATTAACAAGATAGTTATCTTATTTAGATGTGTTGATTAATATGAAAGTGGTGGTTTTTCTTCTCTTTGTTAAATATGTTGGACATGTTAAATGTGCAGTGCACTTATAGGGCATGGGGAGATCAATGGTGTGTACTTGGAAGACTTAGAACAACTTTGGAATGACCAATCAATTAGCACTGCGGTAGGACTTTCACTATATATATAGATATATATTAATGCCAACTTCACTGTTCATTTGTTATTAAAAAAATTATCTTCTAATAAATTGAAACTATGTCATGTTGATGAAATGTGATCAATACAGGTTGTTGATGCGTATGCATCTATCCTTTGGCGTGAACAATATATGCGCTTTAACAGGCAGGATGTCCCAGCATTTTTCTTATCAAGTCTATGCTGGGTAAGAAGTTTACATTGAATTTTTTTATGAACACATAATCAAACATATATAAAAATGCCGATTAACTAATAATGCTGTTATTGTATTTTGAGGTAGTCCATGATTTCAGATGATAGAGATGGGAAAAAACAGAATGAGTTTGTGGATAAACAAATATTTCTAGGCGTACCCTACAAATATATGGTCTTCCCAATTGCAGCTGATAACCACTTTTCATGTCTTGTGTACGACACAATGAAGTTTGTCTGGAGGTACTACAACTCGTTGCTCCCACGGAAAAGGACAACTGTTGAAACTCATCGAACATATGCTTTAAAATTGGTAAACAAATCTTTTTACAGCACGTTAGTAGTGAAAATGCTATTGGAACTTCAATATTACAATATAGTTTACTATCTTAATTTTTGTGTAACAAAAGAAGGAGTATGTGGAAGGCTATATGGAGAGAGATGGCACTTACAAAAAGGAGCTAAAGCGCATGAAATTTGTCGTCCATTACAAATGTCCACAACAACAACCTGGCTCGTAAGTGATATTCATCATTTATTCAATCAATCAATTAGACATCGAAAACGAGAAAGCTGTTTTTTATATTAATTATATTACATTTTTACCTTTCAGCCTTGATTGTGGGGTTATAGTGTGTTATATTATGAGGCAAATATCTCGTGGCGAGGACATTCAAGGTGCTCTCACAAAAGAAGAATGTTTGCAGATTCGCACAGAAATGGTGCATCAATTGTTGAACAACCACACTGTTGATGATGGCAAGGGGATAGGCAGCTTATGACCAATTAAAGAATAATCTTAACTTATTTTGTTAGCACGTGTAGGATAGGATATTTAGCAATTTTTTTGAAGGATACATCAATTAAATAATGTTTTTTTGGTGTAAAATTATTTTGATCTCAGTTAACTAGTTATTAATTTTTTTGTATCTTAATTGTTATCCAATTTAATTTAAGATAGTTGGTACACGTACATACAGGTACCTCATTTGGTGAATAAGTTGTTACTTGAAGCTCTACGTACGATGATTTAAGATAATTGGGAGTAGAATATAATCTACTCTACTAATTAAAATAGAATCTAAGTTCTACGACTATGGAACACGTACATTGACAGGGGAAAAAAAAAAACAGGCAACCTTCGTCTTGTCCCCCCTTCTGCTACATTTGATTTTGGTGCATTGGTTTAAGCTAATACATACCCGATTAACATATAGTACTAACAATTAAGATAATTATAAGACTGTGAACTATCTACAAAATATGCTTCAAAAAAGAGATGCATAAACACGTACAGCAAACGCAAACGTGATTGTGTACCCACACTAAACCAGATTTGTTTACACTTTCTTTGCTTCTATTCCCATTATAATGAAAAGAAAAATACGAAACTAACAAACTATCTAGGAATATTAAGATAAATTCAAAATTCCAACTTAAAAATTATTGTGGTGTTACAATAATTATCATAATTTTTGTTCAAAACAGAGTACTTAATACTTGAACATAAACTTAAAAAAAATAATATACAAAACAAAAAACAAAAAAATCAAACAAGAGCAGAACAACTAACATCAAATGCACCCACACTCTTCCTACCCTTATTGCCGCTTGACTTGTACCTATTCGATTCAAGCCTTTTGAATGGGGGTCGACCTTTGCTACGTACTTGCAATGGTGACCGAATCCTCATACAAGGGCTACCTTCGTCATCGGCAATCGTGTTACATTCATAATTCACCATATCCTCATGCAATTCTTCCAACTTTTTCTTCGCAAACTCATACATGTCATTAGATTTAATTGCCATCTCTGAAACTTTAGTAGACAAAGAAAACAGGATATCTTGACGAACCTGCTCCTCAGGGCTTTCAAAGTCTTCGTAACAATTCCGAACAAAATTGTGAGATCGCTTAATGTCCTTCCTCCAACGATCTAGTATATATTCAGATGTAACTTGAGTAACATTTTTTGCAATCAACACTTTCAAAATATGCCTGCAAATGATTCCCTTGAATTCAAACAAATGACATTGGCATAAAACCTCGAACTTGTGTTCGTTGAACAAGACATTATAGACTTTTGTCTTCGAACTTCCATCTTTTCCCTTAGAAACATCATAAACTTGGTAAGTTGAAGTGTACCCATCCGACCCAATATAACTAACATTGCAGTATAGCATACCCCTTATCTCTGCTTGAAATTCCCTGAACATATCATGTGTATATGCACTTTGGAACTGTTTCTCAAACTCAAAATCTGAAATCAACGGAATTGTAGATGTGAAGGAAGAAAAATCTGCAATGCTTTCGTTCTCGATCTTACTCTTCAGTGCAACATCGTACTGCTCAACGAATTGCTTCAACGTTGTACTCGAATTCACATACTTGTCGAAGAAAGCATTCATGCTTTCGCTACGTTGGGTAGTTGACATACCAGCCCAAAATGATTGTCGAACAAAGACGGGTGCCCACCTAATGCGATCCTCATACAACGAATGCAGCCACTCATTTTCGTGTAGCCCAAAATCATCAACCATCTCCCCCCATTTTCCCTCAAAATCATTCAATGTCAAGCATTCATATACAATATATTTCATTGTTTTTTTAATCCTTTTATACTCCTTGAACCCACTCAACTTGTCTGGTATCTTCTTCATTATGTGCCATAAACAAAGACGGTGTCGGGTATTTGGAAACACCTCTGCAACTCCTGCTTGAATTGATTTGCACTGATCAGTGACAATAGCCTTTGGCGCACGCCATGACATGCATTCCAACCAACACCTGAAAAAAAATAAGATAAAAAACACGCTCCCATTTATTAGTACATTCGATTCCTCAAAATGTTATCTTATAAAATCCGGAAAACAAAATGTCAGAAATTATCTTAAAACTAATAACATGACAATAACCCTAATCCATAACTTCTATATAATATGAAGCACATACCTGAACAGCCAAATATATGAGTCAATCGTTTCACATGACAAAAGTGCGCAACCAAGGAGAATGGACTGACCGTGGTGGTTTACTCCAACAAACGGTGCAAATGGCATTTTGTAACGATTTGTCAGGTACGTTGTATCAAACGAAACAACATCCGAGAACGATTCATATGCAGCTCTAGACCTCGCATCAGCCCAAAACAAATTCCTCAAACGACCATCCTCATCAAAATCAAGCACATGGTAAAAATTAGGATTTCGTTTTTGCATCCTCTTGAAATAATTAGAAACAGCTTCAGCATCTCCTACTCCCAGCCTAGAATCCCGAGACTCTGCAATAAAATTCCTAGCATCCCTCTCACCGAAATTAACGCGATCATAGCCCCCATTCCCAATTACAAGTGCCCTATAACTTTTAACCAATGGAATCCCAGCCCTATCGTTAAGCTCTAACATTCTTTTAGATGTTGGGTCTACAATCCTATGTGAAGGAAAATGCCGAGACTTACCAGGACTTAGTCCATGATTATGTATGAGAAAAACTTTTGAAATTACATAATCGCACGCGCTTCTCACAACAATATTAATCTTCGCCTTACATCCAGATTTGACAGAAGGCTTAGGATTTAAAGTATTTTTCCCCTTTGATAAATGTTTGCCATTGCGCGAGCAAGCTAGACAAAAATACTTTACAACGCCATCTTGATCACATTTCACACTGCATTTTTTTATTCCAAAACCTTCTTTCTTTGCAAATTTACTAAAAAATTGACGTGCATCATATTCGCTCCTGAATACCATGCCAACTTTTGGCTCCTCGCATTGTTCTCCATCCACAATTTCGACCCCATCCATATTCTATAATATCGACATATAAATAAGTATTAGAAGTAATTCCGTATTGAAGTGGAGATGTAAAAATGAATCAATGCAATTCCAAAAATTGCACACAATTGAAAACGATTGTTCAAATATATAATCAAGATAATACGCATGAGTTTACTTGTGGTTCACTTGACAAACCCATGTCCATGGAAGGCTCTCCATAACCATCATGCTCATTTGATCCTTGCATATCGCCCACAAACGCGCTAGTATCCATTTTCTATAACACAAAAATATACAAAAGTGATTAAAAACACATATGTTCCAACTTCTGCAACTTATCTTAAAAATTTGACAACCGGTTTCCATGCCACTTCATCAAGTTTTAATCTTCTCATATTGTACGATCACGATAACATCTATAATTGTTTAAACTTTTGCATTTATTTTGAAAAATTTACCAAAGGAACTACAATTATTTGGCATATCTATCCACGCAAACTCGTCAACTATATGCGCAATCAAGTTGACATGAATACTTGATTCTAGCTTGTGCAATTTACCTTGAAAAAATTTGATAATTAAAGTGCACCTGTATTGCATATCTAACCATGCAATATGTTGTTCCAACCTCTGGAAATTATCTTGAAAATTGTGCAAAGAGAAACCATACTTCTTCATCAAGTTTGATCTTCTACATTGTGCTATTAAGATAACATGAATAATTGTTTAAACTTCTGGATATTATCTTGAAAATTTTACCAAGATAGCTGCTTTTATTTGGCATATTTGTTGGAATCAATTGAAAAATCAACATACGTATTATTTCTCAACCACTACCATCAACTGCTGGGGGCCAAAAAAAAAAAATTTGATGAGTTTTTCAGTCCAAACAAACCTTGAATATGGCGGTCGTTGCGATTCTATTGTCGGAATACTTCAACTTTCGGAGATGAAACAAAAGCCCAGAGGCAAACTCTCACGATGCCGGACTCAAATCAACTTCAATCGATCATATAATCCCAAAAGAAAAACGTTACTGATTTCTTTAGCAATACTGTTTAAAATAGGAGAGATGGAGACCTTCATCAAAAAGGAGGCAAAAACGTTAAAAAAGGGGGCAATATAAGGCAGTTAAGATATCACCCCACTTTCCCTATTATTCCTCATATTTAGGGATTCCAATAATGGAATAACTTCAGCACTTTAACAAACCAAAAAAGAGCAAAAACGTTAAAAAAGGGGGCAAAATAAGGCAATTAAGATATGACCCCACTTTCCCTATTATTCCTCATATTTAGGGATTCCAATAAAAGAATAACTTCAGCACTTTAAAAACACTAACGTCAGTAGATGGTGTTAGTCGTCCCCCCATATTCCTCCTCCCATTTCGTCCCCCCTAGCATTTCCCATCCGTAATCATCCATTATGGCAAAGTGCATTTTAAAAATAAAAATAAATAAATAAATAAAAAGGTTGTACCAAATTCTTTCTAATATTATATTTTAATATTATAGTTGGCAGCAACCTTATCGAAAGCTGGAATAGCTCAGTTGGTTAGAGCGTGTGGCTGTTAACCACAAGGTCGGAGGTTCAAGCCCTCCTTCTAGCGTTTCATTTTTGAAGACAAATTTGCCATTTTATCCGTTGCTTTCCAATGCTTCTTGTCAATCTTCAAAAGCATTTTTGCTTTTTATGAGGTAGCCTACCATGACTTCTCTAAATTCAAACAATGTGGGACACTTGATGTTAATTAATTTCTTTATCTTTTTGGCCACCTTCACTTATTTGGATGTCACATACAGATTGAATTGATCCTTGAAGGAAAACACAAAGGAATTCGATAATGACTCAGATGAACATGAGAACAATGAGGTTCAATAAAATACATAATTGCTATTGCTATTATTATTATTATTATTATTATTTCATTTAACTTGCTAAAATCATTTGTAGAGTCAACATCACCCGGATAACGAAAGGGGAACTAATAACCTTCATGGAAATTCATTTTCATTGTGAATAATGACATTTCTTAGGTTACAAGAAGAGGTCGCCAGAAGAGGTTGTTCTTCATAATCTTTTTTGTTTAGAAAGATAGCGATGATTTATCAATCTCATCAATGCATGGAATCTCCTACACATTAATTGAAGGATACATTATCAATGAGTAGACAGGTGTTTAATTATATACTAAAAGTGCTTAGACTATTTTAATCATGTATCCCACCATGCAAAGTAATGCATGTGATTTGATGTTGAAGAGAGCAAATATCCTTGTCATCGACACCATCCTTATTTATTTATTTTCGTTTATATCCCCCTTGCGTTGTTCAAAGATAATTTGTACTTAATCCATATCGACATTGTATTGTAGCCATCCAAAATTACATGGATAATCCAAAACACCAGTCCTTCCATTGATTGTTGAGGGCTCAACCAAACAATAATTATGATTAAGTTCTTCTCTTGTCATCGACATTATCTTTAATTATTCATTTTCGTCTATATTCTCTTGTGTTTAAAGATGACACTTGTGCTTAATCCATATCGACATTGAGGCATAGCCATCCAAAATTACATGAATAATCCAAAATGCTAGTCATAAAATTTGGAAAATATTAAATGAAAAATGGCAATAAAACATATGAGAAGAAAGACGAAGAAAACTTGGGCGGGGATGAAGAGATGTCTGATGGGGCCTTGTGGCTCTTGTCGGTTCATTAATCTTTATAATTATAATAGTGTTTAGATGCTGAATATATATATTATATAGGCCACGTCGATTTGCCAAGAAAAAGCTTTGAAATGATTGAAGAGAGAGAGCGAGAGAAAGATCCCCTGCCCTCTATCAAGAAAAGGAAACAAAAGGGCCCTACTTATATTACATACATATATGTATATACTTGGACCACCGTTGCCCTACCGACACTTCGTGGGCTTCTAAAGGACTGTAGGGAAAAGTCCAAAAAAAGAACAACCCGGTCAAAAACAATAGTCCTATTTAGAAGGCAAGAAATTGTATAGTTAGGTCACAAAAGCCGTATGCCTTGGAAAAAGATTGTACAATTAGGTCTTTGAGAACTTTTGGGGAGTGTCGCTAGATAGAAGGCAAATTGATAAGGAGATGCCATTCAAATGCAATCACATTGGTGTGTTGGGTCCCACAAATGACTTACTAGTTACTACATTCTATGCAACAAATGAGAAGAATTTAACATTTACATAGGTAAATAAATAATGTAAAAGTGGGATTTGAAGCGCCTAGGGCGCCGACAGTTGGGATGTTAGGTTGTTTTATGATGTCCGAAGTCTTATTCTTTTTCTTTAAGAAAAAGAAGAAGAAGGAGAAGAAGATAATGCAAAACTCTTCATCAACATTCTTTTAACGCCGATCATAAAATATTTGGCAAAAAAGAACTTATGCACTTAAACCCAATAAGTGGATATAAGTCTTTATTGAGTTGAATTATGTATTTGTTTTCATTAATTGAACTACCCTAGCTTGAACCTGGCTAATTTGAGATGGAATTTGGACGGGTTGGGCTGTTTGGCTGAGTTTGGGCTTGGATTCTTGGCTCAAGGTTGTGAGAACTTGGGTTTATCCCCTCTGTCAGATATTTGCCAACTTGATTGATCGATGCTCAAGGCTTAGACCAACCCAAATCAAGGCCTAGACAATACTTTTGCAAAATGTTGAACATTTTCATCATTTCCCAAACATATTTTCGCAACTTTAACCATTGCTCAAGGTAAAAGAGAAATGGCTAGATCCAATCTAGATACGTGGTCGAACCACCTAAAAACAAAGTGCTCCTACCAAGTGATTTGGACATCTTTCCTCATGCGAATGTGAAAAAGTATTATTCCATCATGATACTATGTTATCCTGTTAATGTGATAGCACAACCTTATAAATAAAATAAAATGAGATATATGCTTCATAACCGGCCTGTGGGCCTCTTACCTCCATGCGGCATTACTCCAGTTAGGCTTTTAGCTTGCAGGAAAAAACAAAAGGCTAGTGCGCTAATTATGGGTGGTCACGCCTCGGAGTTTTGTTCAATTCCCATGACAGCACCATTGCCACTCATAACAAAAAGGCATATGCATCAAAATTTGGACCCGCAGGTTTTTTTTTTTTTTTTTTTTTGCCGAAAAAATAAAAAAAAAGAAGAGAGAGCAAAAGCCACATTACAACCTAAGAACACTAAGTTTTATCCCCTAATTGGTACAAAAAAAATCCTATTTCTAGGATTATCAAGCCACCCTTTCAAACCCCAGGACTTTTAAGTCTTACATCACTACAATAGCATTAGAAATAGAATTTTTATCTCTATACAAGTTGTCATGCATGCATCACATGCAAGCTTCTTCACCACAGTGCAAAAGGAGGTCTCTAAGTTGAGAAACAGCCTAGTAGTATTCATTAAGCTATTATCTTGGAGTGGGCTGATAGAGAGAGAAAATTTTTCCCCAAACAGCTATTGAGAAGGAGCACTTCAAAGTAAAGGTGGTTTCTATCTTTCAGATGACCCTTTACTGAAAACGCAAGCAGCTCTAGAATGCCCCAATTAACTAGGATGAGTCACTATTTCATCATTGGTAGTGATCCAAAGAATGAAACTATGCTTCTTGATAGCTTAGGAGAATCCTAAGAATACTATGTTGGGTTAAGTCATCAGATTCGTTTGGCCCAAGTTTAGTCATTCTTATGGGTCAAACCTTGCTTCAATCTGGGCTGGTCTACAAAAAGGCCGTTATAGGTGCCTACTTCTGGCTCCGTCGTTTAGGAGGGTGGTTGTTGCAACCTCTTAATTTTATTTGTACACCCCATTATTCTTAACTTTTTAAGATTTTAAAAAATTATGAAAACTAGCCTCATTATCTACTAGAAAATATCATTTTGAACAACTTTATAAAATAAAGTTTTTCCAAAATCTATCATTTAAGTGAATTTTTTTTATTATTCTCTCTGTTTCTTCTTTCTTTTTTTAAAAAAAATAAAATAAAAAAGACAACTTAAACGAAAGATTTTTAAAAAAAAAATTTCTATAAAATTGTTCAAAATGATGTACCATGATCAGTTTTCATAACAACTTTTTTATATTTTTCTGAAACCTTAAAAAATTAAATTTAATGGGGTGTGCAAAAAAAGTTAAGGGGTTGTAATAACTGCACTCATTATTAAGCTTCCCAAGCCCTTATCCACTTCTCACTTGGGGTCACTCTATGATTAAAGAGTGAAATGCTACCCATTTCAACACTATCAGATGGGATTTTATTTTATTTTGACAATTAATAGAATCTATCCTTATCTCTAACACTTCTATTATCAACAATGAGTATCAATGTTTTTCTATAAATTAGAACCTAAAATGGCTCACTCAAGAGGTAAATCAAAATATATAATAGTAACTAAACTTGGGCCATTGAAATAAGGCAAAACAAGAGTGAACAAGTAAAACAAAATATACAAAAAATAAAAATAAAAATTTAAAGAATAAAAATATCTAATAACACATGAGAACAAATTGTATTAACTATGAAAATAATTATAGAGCTAACAAGTAAAAACAAACCTATAGAACGAAAAAAAATAAAAAAAATAAAAAAATATTAATGTAGGGAAAACATTATGTGATGAACAAATGTAGCACAAAAATGCATCACAAGTAAATTAAATATGAAAAGAATTACTAGTAAACTTTTGGAACTGACTAGATTGTTTCTTGATTGATTAACAAGAGAAGTGTGAGAGAACCAAAATAAAATAAATGAAAAGAAAAAAGAAAAAAAAAAGAAGCTCGCATGTTAAACAGCGAATTATCGAATTATCGTTGAAGATAATAAGTAAAGAGAAGTAAAACCAACAATCCAATAGACCTTGAGCCTAGTGGCATGTCTTCTCCTATAAGAGTGCAATAGTTTCAAGAGGTTGAGGCGTGTGTGTCTTACCTAGGAAAAATAAAAATAAAATAAAATAACATAAAGAAGAGTGTAAGAAGTATAGATCGAAGAGAATTTGCACATAAGTTAATTTTTTTTTTTTTTTTTAAGAAGATTATTGAGTCAAACCAATTTAACTAAGGCATGGTAATTTTCAGTGGAGAAGAAACCATACTCTAATTATTATCTTGAGTCCGCTAGAATTACGGCATGGTCTAGACTTATTTTTATTTATTTTTTTTCCTTTTGAATATTATTGAGTCAAATTGTTAGAATTAAGGCATGGTAATATTAAGAATTCAATATTACAACACCTTAATTATTTATTTTTTTCCTGTTGAAGATTCTTGGTTAGAACCGATTTAAGGTCAAACCAATATAACTCATTCCTTTTGAAGATTCTTGGTTACAGGGTATTGGAAACTAACATTTGCAAGGATCTAATCTAAGCACTGGAAAAAATAAAAAGTAAAAATCTTTCCAAATCCAAGTATATAAATAATTATTATTTTAGTTGAAAAACAAATATATGATTAGTCTTTTGGAATTATGTTTTGACAATTTTAAATTAGGAGACAAGGGATGAGTTTAATACTTCAACGTGAGAATGGCATTTAGGTGAGATAAGAAAAAAATCAAAGTAAAAAGAAAAAAAAAAGGGATAGAATGGGTATTATATATACTTGGATTTGGAAAGATTTTTATTTTTTATTTTTTCCAGTGCTCAGATGAGATCATTACAAATGTTAGTTTCCAATACCCTATAAGTGGTAATAAATGGAGAACCAAAATATTAGGGTTAAATTTTATTTAATAAGGTAAGAGGAGAATAGTCTGAGAGGATTAGGGTGGGGTAAAAAAAAAAAGAAATTTACGAAATAGTTTAATAGACATTTGACCCTAAATCACCTCTTTTTTGAATTAAAATTCATTATTGCCACTTTGAATGGAATAAGAGAGTTTTAACCCTTATTTTTTTTAGAATTACTTTTATTTTGACCCATCATTTTGTTATTTTCCTATAATTTTATATTACTTTACTATATTACTATCACAAAGAAAAATGAAAAAATAATTGTATTTTTGTCTGTGTAAGTAACGCTCACTATTTCCTTCTACTTTTTCTCTCACTTTTGGGATAAAATATTCTAGTAGGTAGAAACAAAGTACCTCCTCCATTTTTCCCTTCCTCAACTTTTTCTTCCTAATCAAGCAACTGAAAAAAATCTCATTCATTCCACCTTTTTTTTTTTCTCTCCATTTTCCTTCTTTTCATTTTTTCTCTTTGCCAAATGCACTCTAAGACTAGACTAGATTATGGTCACTAATTGTTTCATACTACAATATTTATTTTTGTTTCATAGAATAGGTTTTAATCTCAGGCAATTATTTTCTACACGTATTATTATTATTATTATTTTATGATAATAGATAGAATCCACCTAGAAAAGAAAGACTATCGACAAAGATCCAAAACTCGCGAATGACAAAGACCGAGAGATGGAAGAGCCTCGCTTGGAACCCCGATCATCATTTGTGATTGAATGAGTCCACCGTCCATGCCTCTGACCAAAAGAAAGAAGAAACAAAAAAATTTGACAACACCTAATACACGATGGAGAATCTCATGTTAAAATCGTGAATCCCATTAGATACAAAAAAGAAAAGAAATAGAAAAGGATGTTATAGAAAATCAGGACGATGTATTATCACATTTGTGATTAGTGTGTATAATGCATCTTCCGACAAAACCCACATCAATTGTCATATTAGTCATTGGTGTGTATGCTGTTAGTTCAATGAGATCTACATGCATGTATCACACACACCAATCGGAGAAGCCATGTTCTAATAATAATCCGCGGTCCACGTGCTTGCATTATACACACTAATAATCATAAAAGCGACGGTGTGATGGTAATCCCGTAATTACTGATCCAAAAAAAATAAAAAATAAAAAATGAACGATCATGAACGCATCATAACCCAAATCGTGTACAGAAGGTGGGGCGCACTTACTTTATGGATTCCAGCTTTGAATAGACTCAAGAACCTTCTAACTTTTAAAAATATAATTATGAACCCATCTACTAATATTTTCTATTCTGCCTAGATTTTCTGCCCTTTTTCTTTTTCTTACCGATTACCAACATCTCGAAACTTCAAAAATAACTACCATTAATAATTGGGTTCTCTCTCTATATTGAAGATCAACCCCAACGCTTCCTTCACATTCCACACTGTTCAAAGGTATGGACTCAATCCCAATCTTTCTTTTGCTTCTTCCCCTGCAAGGTTCTGTTCATTTTTCTTTCATGTTTTCATGTGGGTTTTCAGTTTTTGCTCATGATTTTGTATTTTTGATCTTTAAATGCATTGGTTTTCCTGCGAAAAAAATGGGTTTCCATAGTTTTTGTTTGTTGATTGTTACCAGAAGGGTATGATTGGTTTTTTTTGGTGTTGATAATGGTTTGAGTTCTTTGTACTTTACTTGTAGTTATTGAATTTTCTTCTTATTATTATTTTTTTAATTATTATTATCTGGGTTGATGTTGTTTTGGTGCATATGGTGTTCCAGTGCAGTGGTAGTTTTCTCTTTACGCTGATTAAATTGTAACTTGCATGAAAAGATTTGAGAAACCGAAGATGGGCTTCCTGTAGAGTCTAATATCTTGAATTTGGTTCATGAAGGTGGGAAATTTTGGGGATTTCAGATAACGTGGGCATTTTTTTTAGACTTTTAGTCTTAAAAGTTACTGCTGAGCAAAGAATCAGTCATAGGTTGTAGGAATTGAGTAATGGTCTTTGTATTCACTTACTAGAAATTGCTTCTTGGAGATGAAGATTCATGGTATGAATTATCAATTGCAATTCTTCCTCTTTTTTCTGCCCTTTTTTCCCTGACGAGTTATCTGGATATTTGGACCGAGTAATCCTTGTACGCGGGTGGCGGGTAGGGCAACCACTATTCCGCAACGTTTAAATGTTAAACTGGGAAAACCTAGCTGATGGCTGGCTTCATGGGTAGAGTCGAACTTGAGACCTTCCACTTCATAAGACATAGAATTTGAGACCAACGGATCTACCCATGGGGTTTTATCAAATGCATTCAATAACCCCCCCACACCCCCCCCCCCCCCCCCCCCCAAAAAAAAAAAAAAAAAAAAAAAAAAATGTTGCAGATGAATGTCATATTGTGTGCTATGATTTGGGTAGAAGTGACAACACATGAATTAAAAAAGTTTGGAATTGCTTCACAAAACCCTGAACAGTTATTGCTTATTTAACTGCTTGCCCATGACTTTCCAGTATGATCAACAGACGCCATGACTGATGTTTGCGAATAGGTTTACACGATAACACTAGTAGCAGTATCCAGTATATCAGTGACTTAGAAGCGAAGGGAAAAGGTAGTAATAGATTTAGCCAAATTTATATTATTTTTAGAAATTGTTAGAAGTTTGGATAGACAAAAAGCTTTTCGTATTAGATCTGATTCTACTTGGACCAGATATTAACTGGCCAATGGAAATGAATTTACTTGGGAATTCTTGTCAAACCTTGACACATAAAGGGGTTCATCTTTCTTCATAAAATATGTTTGCTTGTTATTATTTGATTATATTGGATATTTTCTGATTCGGGTCGCGTAGTAGCTGTTGTCACATTAGGGGTCCTAAGTCGGGAATGTCCACTAGAAGAATATGATCAAGGGGCAATTATCACAACACGAGGTTTACAAGAACAAGGGGAAGGCCATAAAGATTGTGGATTGTATTTTCATGATGACTTACTATGGAATAGATGATATGACCAGAAATTGAGAAAAATGATTTGAGTAGCCGAGACCCAAATAGTTGGGCTAAGGCTCTATGAGTTGAGTTGAGTTGTCAAACGCCCTTGGTGGTGTTGTGTAAATGAACTCATATTTTTCTGTAGTCTTTTACAAGTGACCATGCTTAGGTATGTGTGGGGTTTCTTTATGTGTCATAACATATTTTTCGTGAAAATGTATTCAACAAAAATGCCAGAATGAACAACATTATATTTATATATATATATATATATATATATATATATCAAGGAGTAAGTTTTTACTGATAACAAGCATAGGTGATAAGTTTGGGATAACTACATATCTTATTGTTTGAAATCTACCTTTTGTCATTCTCTAATGGATAGATCTATAAGAAACATGTTCCATCGAATCACATGATTAATTTGTTTTCCTGCCCTGTAGAGTAGTGATATAAATACCACTGATAGTTTTTCTTGTTGTGCTGATGAATTGTCTCTTAAACAAAAATTCTCTCTTTATATCTTCTTTTTTGTGCACAGTAGTCAATCTGACGCAAGGAAAGGCGATGTTCGTCCTGTCTGGAGCAGATGGAAACTAAGGGTAGCAATCATTCCCATGACAATCAGCCGTCAGAGGATTCAAAAACAATCTGTGAAGGGAAGAAATCTCTGGATGATGTTCGTGATTCTGTCTTTGTCAACCATGGTATGTCTCTTTTAAAAGTTTTAAGTTAATCTCCTAAGGAAACTCATCCTTTTTATTCATCAAAGTGTTCCTAAGAGCCACCAAAACTGTTGTTGTAGTGACTGCTACTTGTCTACTATCAGCATTAACAACCTAGTAAAAATACTTGTAAGAGTTTAAGATGTGTTTTAAAACTAGGATTGAAGGTTAGTTTGGAACATGGTCAACCTTTATGTTTAAACCTCGGTTTGCTATGTGCATACTGCATAGTGATGTATTAGGGTCATCACAAGTAATATGTAATAAAATGAGAAAGGCCCATATGTATCGACCATATTAGGCAACAAATTGTCCTCCAAATTGCTTCATAACTTACCGAAGTAGCATCTATGATCAATATAAAAATACAACAAAACCCTTAAAGAACATTCAAAACAAACAACTCTAAGCACATGGAAATTTCTACTCAAATTTCCACCATGAAGGGTTTTTTTTTTAATAATTAAAAATATTTTAAAATATTAGAACAAAAACCCTTTAATTTCATTGTAAATCTATTGTGTATAGTATAGTTTCTCTACTATAAATCTATAGTGTAAAGTATAGTTTCTCCACCATAAATCTATAGTGTATGGTATTTTCATTAAAATTCTACAACTATAATGCATTGTTTCTTCATTATAATTCTACAACTATAATGTGCTATATCTGATAGCTCTATTTTTTATATGCTGAATCAATTACTCGTTCTTTGTTTGACAAAAAAAAAAAAAAAGAAAAAAAATCAAGTACTTGTTCTTTTATAATTTTCTAAAGTTACTCATTTATTGCTGTATTATATTGCACAAGTGTGGAAAACATGCTTATCTATTAGGTTGAATTTTTTTAGGGGGTTTGTTCAGCAAACTGTGGAATTGGGCCTGCTAATTCCTGATGCATTGAAATTGATGAAATGCTATTCAGTGAACACTGGGAATTTTCTGGATAGTGGACCTTAAGAAAATTATTTGATTCACGATGCATTTTAATTATCTGTTCAGAAATTGCCGGGCCAAGCTGGTATGCTCATGTTTGGACAGCCCACTGTCCTGAATCCCCAAACTGCCCTATTGGCAACCTGGATTTGACTAGGTCCTCATAGCAAACCGCTAAAGTGATTATCATGATTATGATTAGCTGCTAAAATCTTAGGACAGCAAGTCAAGGAAAACTTGTGGGGGTAACTTTTTTAGAGGAAGACACTGGAAGCGTTTATCAGTTGATTTGTCCACTGAATCCCAACTTAGTTTATACTCTCACTATTATACTCCTATAGCACTTCTTTTTGTGAGGCACTGAACCTGGAAATTGAGATGTGTATGACAATGGACTATGTTACAGATTGTGATAATTTAGAACCAAAAAAATAAAATAAAATAGAACAATGCTTGTTTTAGCATGTTATGAGTATATTAAGGATCTACTTGTTTTTATCAAAATAACATCAGGAAACAGGATGTATCATTAGTTTAGGATGTGGTGTATGTGATTACATTACCAGATGCAGCTTACGGATGTTTTCATGTCTCTTGGTTTGTGCTTTTTGGAGAGAAAAAAATCTTACTCTTGAGAGTAATGTGGATGACCTTACTTTGCAGCTGAAATAGCTTGGCATCAGAGTAGAAGGGAGTGGGTGGGTGATCGATCTCAAAAGCCAAAACGAATGCCTAGAGAACCAATTATGAGGTATATGTTTCCTTCAGTTCTTTAATTTGTAATGGCATAGTGGTATTATTGTATCAGTTCTGTTGGCCATGACCAAGATTTTACATGCTTATTTATTATTATTGTGATTAATGTGTTTGGAAATCAACCTACTTAATATATTTTTTAATTCCTTCAGTTTTTTTTTTACCGAAGTTAGTGATTACTCAACTATCTAGCAGGAAATTTGAAACTTTTATATATGTACAAGCGTGCATATAGAAGCACCATACTTTTAGGTAATTTGTTTTTCATTTCTTTCTTTTTTTCTTTTTAAAGGTTGGGGGGCGGGTGGGTTTTGATGGTTTGTTTGGACTGGCTGACTAACCCACCATTGAGCTTGAGGAAAAAGATTTGTCAAGACCATTTCTCTTGTCCATTATATTATATTTTTTTTTCTTTTGAAAAGGTAGGAAAAACCTCATCATCATCAAAGCCAAACAGCCTCTTGTGAGATCTCAAATTTACCACTGACTACCATGTTAGTTGCATGAAACCCTGCTCTTATGTTAGCATGGTGCCTTGGTGTAGGCTTTATTCTTCTCTCTAGTATGCTCACGCAATACGCACCTTGTTGGGAGAGAGAAAAGAGGTGTCTATACTACATTTAGGCATGTACACTATTGTTAAGACCGAAACATAAAAGATTGTTATTATGTATTTCTATGACCACTTTCTTGGGATGTAAATCAAATGCTCCCCGAATCCCTGTGGATGTTACCTGCCTTGTATGGAAGTTGTATTGAGCTTTAGTTTCTTGGGATTTTGTGCACCTTTCTTTCAATTAATGACTTGCAATTATGAATGGATTCATGGTTCCAATCATGGAGAAAGGACCAGAAAGGGCTTTCTTATACATTCCTATAGTTTAAATATTGGCAAGTATCAGAAACCTGCCCTGAGTTTTCAAACAATGTCACTGATCTCCCCTGTCAGTTATGCTTTTGCCTTGAATGTGAATGTGCATTTACAGTTTTAACCTTATTATCGTAGGAATTTAATTTAATTGATATCAGAAGTAGGGGTAACATGGTTTCTAATTGCCTTAGAGTGGCAAAATTTTTCTACAGAGGGGGTATAAGTGTTGCTGAGACCATAACCTGTGGGAGATTAGTGATATTTCAGGAAACAAAAAAGAGGAAGAAATAGTGAAGTGGAAAATAGCTAAATAAATTAAAGAGGAAGGGATTTTTTTTTTTTTTTTTTTTTTTTTTTTTGGGGGGGGGGGGGGGGGGGGTCAGTGCCATAACTAGAAACCTTAGGGGAGTTTCTTATTTACCCATGTTTTGGATATGTAATCCTTTAGTTGCTAATTATGTTGTGAAGAAAGTAACCATCAAATCTTCTTTTGCAGCTGGACCACAACTTATGAGGATCTCCTTTTATCAATTGAACCTTTTGATGAGCCAATCCCCTTAGCTGTAAGTTTTCTTAAATGCTTTGTCTCCATGCAACTCACTTTCAGGACAGTATTGATGTGCACATTATTATTTGGTGGATTATGCAGGAGATGGTGGATTTTTTAGTTGACACCTGGCTTGAAGAAGGTCTCTATGACTAGATAACTGCGGAAGTTTTCTTGGGTGGGCAGTAGGAATGTCACACTGATTTGTCTGTGGAGATAGATGAAGATGAAGCAAAACCTAAATACTATACAAATTATTACCCCTCAATTTCATTAAATGGTAGAATGCAGTTGGTTTCCTTGTTTTAATTTCATGACCAAGAGTGGTTTATCAGAAATTTGGTTTAATAGTTTAATGACATTTAGGTAAACAGTGGCCTAGTTCCCATCTACATTTGGACGTGTAGTAGATAGTTTGACAAGTAGAATTGTTCTGGTTCTGGGAAGCTGAATTGATTGATATTTTATTGACCATAGTGTTGTTCAATGATGGTTGGAGGTGTTTGATTCTAACTGTGTGTTCAGCATGATGATGAACTAGCATACTTCTATAGTATCCCTAGAAGTGATGCTGAAATTTGAGAGAATTGGAATTCCCATTTTCATGTTCCTTTTTTTCTTTACCGGCAGCTTTGATGTTTGACTCAAATTTGGTTGTTTCAAGTTAGATGAGTATTCCAAATCTCCAATGGCATGACAAATAAATTTATACAAATTAATAGAGCTGCACTTTCGGGTGTGTATGGATGCAGCAGAAGGCTGACAGCTGACGTTGATGAGCATGAGATGGGACGGTGAAGTTCTTGTTTCTATTGCTGGCGAAGTAGGACTGTTCAACGACAGAAACTTCAAGCAGGTACTCTGGTTTGCTGGTTTCCCGCAAATCATCATACAGGAAATGCCTTATTTTTCTTTTCTTTCTTTTTTTTATCCAAAGTGCCTATGGTGAGTATCCATTTTTTGCCAATGGCATGCCTGCAAAACGAGCTTCTGAATGAGATATCACATTATCTTAACATCTAGAAAGGACATCATAATAGGAACCACAAAATCTGTGATTCAGAAACTGGGTAGAGCAGCCTGTGGCAAACTGTGACATCAGAAGCTGAATTAACTGACAATCTGTTTTGGTTGCAAATGTCATATCATCAATTACTGAAAGAAAGAATTCCCAGGGAACACTCAAGGGGAGACCAATATCCAGAGATTTACAATTTAGAACACTAGCATATTATTCTACCATATATATATATATATATATATATATGAGGGATGTGCAAGTGCGAGATACCCTGGAGTTGTGTAATTATATATATATATATATATATATATATATAGGATGATGATTAGGTAAGCACGTGCTGATATAACTTATATCAAAACCTGCATTGGGAGTTGTACCTTATGCATTAGTGAGATGTGAGGGGAATTGAATCAATGCAAGGGGTACAACCCCAATGCATAGTGCTGATGTAACTTACATCAGTACGTGTTGATGGAATCGCCTTTGTATATATATATATATATATTATTACACAAAAATTCTTGTATGGTAAGTTTCAGATATAAGTCTCAGGCCTTGTGGTTGGTGTATATTGAAGTGGGGGCCTGCGGATCTGTGTCGAGAGTTACGATGGATTGTGTTGTTTGCCAAATATCAAAAAAGAAAGAAAGAAGAAGTAACTTAATATGATATGCTTAGTGTAAGCCCACCCTGGCCTGGAAAATCCAGGTGGGTTACCATTTGAGTGAAGAGTTGTCAACGCATTTTACCATTTTTTTAATCAAGAAAACTGTTGCAATCTCTGTTGTCCAAAGATCACTAGGAACTTACGTGTCAGAACACTATTGCATCATAAAATAGTCATATTAAGCAATCCAAATTAAGAAGGCTTAGGTTGGAAGGAACTTGGTTTTAGATTGCAACGTCATGGAAATCAAACAAAATGAAGAAAAATCAACTGACGAGCAAACACGAGTAATTGAAAAACCAAAAAACAGGAGGACAGCTGGTCAAAGTCAAATGTCAATGCAAATGTAGGCCTTCGGAAGTTTCACGTCATTGACCTTTTCGTAATTCCCCTTTTCTTTACTTTCTTTCATGGAACTTTTCACCCCTTTTCTTGGTTGTTTCATGATGAAAGGGGGATAAATTCTTTTTCTTCTCATCAAATTCAGAATTTGGGATTTTTTTATTATTGAAAAAATTCTGGTTTTTAAGGGGGGTTTATAAAAACCAAAAGAAAAAGGAAAAAAAAAAAAAGGCCAACCAACCGAACCAAACCAAGCTTGAGGGACCACATTCTCAAAGGTACCTTTTTGTTCAATTTGATATCTTTCTCCATAGCATATCATAACATCTGCCACGTTGGATTTATTGACATAAATAAATCAATCAATGACGTTAAATGCAGATATGGATAAAGTTTTACTTCATCGATCCTATGAAGATAAGCATTTTTTTTTGTTGTCCCAAAATGTTTGTCAGTTTGAAAAGTCAAATTATAAATTTTCTTTATTTTCCCTATACTATCCCACAAAGATAGAGGGATAAATTACTCAACAAGTAAGGAGAATGTTACTAAGCTATTATTCATTCGCTTAAGGAAACCCCAATGAACGCACAAAATTTGAACATAAAATATAAAATTTGTCCTTATTTTTGTTATTAGTTGTAAATGTATTCAATATCATTTGTGGGTCAAAATACTTTGCACCCCATTTAACCAAAAAAACAAAAAATAACAGTGGACTAACAAAAGAAGAATTTCATGTTGACTAAAGTTATTGACATAGTATGAGGGATTGCAGCCCACAGCACTATAGCAAACTTTCTCGATCTAAGTCTTTTTTTTTTTTTTTTTCTTTTTTAGGTGAAAGGGAAGAAACCTTAATTAAGGCCTGAGGCCATATTAGCCAACGGGAGGGAAGTCATCCCCATGGGGGGTGGTCAAGGATCACCATACGATCGCATTGGTCTTCTCCTTTGCCAACAAGAAAGTCTCCGCAAGAATTAACTTCTCCAAGGGGGTGTTCATGAAGCCTTCAATGAGGTAGTAATGGGAAGAGAGGGGCTACTTCCTCTCCTCAATCTCATATTTACTCTATGCCACCATATTTGAGAAGCTAAAACGGGCATATCGTCAATGATGATAGAATGAGAAGAAAATGGGATTTCGATTTGGTGTAGTAATCGTAAGATTAATGACACATGGTAAGAAAGAGAAATGAAGAATTGAAATTCGAAAGATGCATTTTACGTCCAACTCTTAATAACCTTCTATTTCTCCTCCTTTCTTATGTCTCATCAATCCTATGTTTATTACACCATGCAATAAAAGTATCTAACTTCATCAAATCCGAATCCAACAAAATGAATCCATTTGGAATTTACCGTTAGCATTGGGAAGTCTAAGTTAACTGGATGATGTGGCAGCTCCTAAGCGGCTTGATTAGTTCAAGTTGGACGCGTTTCATTTCCAGCCGTCAAATAGACCAAACTGGCGAATAGGGGACTGCAGAGGGGAGGAGCCTCCAAGTATCCTCAGCATGTTCTCTCCAGCTCTGCAACAACTTCACTGCCCAATAATTTCCGAATCGCAAGTTTTATTACTCCATCAATTGGACCCGATTTCTTACCCAAGCCCAGGTAAACGCCTCCCCACCTTCCCCACCACAACTCACTCCAACTTTCAACTTCTTTGTGCACTTTGTCTTGTTGCATTTGCTCATATATATATAAAAAAAAAAAAATAGAGGGAGAGACAGAAAGACACGGACGCTTTTCGGTTTCACAGATAAACAATCTGTGGCATCTAAAAGAATATCTTCTGCTCTTTATAACTCCCCCAGAAAGAAAAAAAAAAAAAACTCTTTCTCACTGTCGCACACAATTGTTTTGATTCCAAGAAGAGAAGAGTTTTTTCCGTGCAAGATACTGTATTCAGAGGTGAATTTCACTGTCTGTGTGGAAGTGTCTATATATATATATATATGTATGTATGTATGTATGTATCCGCACACACCCTCAAAACAGGGTAATTTATATGATTTATGAAACCCCATTTGCTTTGTTTTGTCGGTTGATCTTTTCCTTTCTGTAGTTGGGTATGGAGATCGATAGAGCAATCAGAGAAAGTGATGATAGAAGGCTCAAAACCAAGTACAATAACGCCATCTATGTTATTCAGAGAGCCCTTGCCTTGTACCCGTGAGTTCTCCTTATTTCTCCTTCTGGGTATTGTTATTTTTGTTAGTTTAGTTTTCTTTTTAGTTGGGTTTTTTAATCTTATGGGTCTTAAGCGTTTGTGAGTTTTATTGCTTTTATATCTATGTGGAAAAGAAAGGACAATGAATTTTTGAATATATATATATATATATATTTTGTTTTATGTTGGTTTTGTTTTCAAAGAATGTAGAACTTACCTCAACCAATCCCTTTTAGTTGTATTAGGTTCAGTGGAGTGGAGGGTTTTTGTTTTCTCAGGTCTCAAACAATAAAATATTTAGGAACTGAAGTTTTAGTTTATTTTCTTTTCCCACATTTTCTCGGGAACCAATCTGGGTATGCATGTCCACTCTGTTAGCATAATTTTCATCTTTAAATGGATTTCCTATAGATCTTATGTTTAACTTTTTCCTTTCCACTCTTTAGTTCCATATGATCAATTCGGTATTGTGCCTTAATTTGTATCTTGGTAATTTCAGCATTTCATTATTGTGGCAAATATGCACAGTTTTCTCCATCATTGTGGTAATATTTTTATAGTAGGGTGGTTAATCCTGTACTATCTTTGGAGAAGAAAAATGGGCTGCTGGATAAACTGCCTATAAATATTCTTTTTTGGACAGATCAAGATTGCCAGATGTGGATGCGTGGAATTGCCATAAATATTCTTACTTGTATCTGAATGGATGGCGATTTGACATGTTTTTTTTGTTGTTGTTGTAAATACTCATATAGGCCCTATAGGGTGTTGCTGTCCTTTCCGACATTCTTGAAACATTTTGCCGTGTGTCTCTGCCATCTAAGTCAATGTAAAATAGATTAGGGCTGCACATGTGTCGTCCTCGCATGGGTTTTGGGGTGGTGGTAGCTTAAAGATGGTCACAGTAGTGCAATTGGATTCTCTTTTGCCGGTCCGATTAGCATTGAAGTGTTTCTTGATCATTGGCTTTCCTTTTTGGAATATATAGTCTTTTGGGCTACTCTTACTTTATGTGTAAAAACTGAAAAAAATTAGGAGATAAAAGTTATCATGTTGATCATTGAGGCTTCTTTATCAAAGAGAATGTACGAATACTAAGATTAATATAAAAGTACAAGACAGGAGTGGGGACCATGTCCAGGGTGAGAGGGTGAGAGCTGAGCTGGGGTGGAAAAACAGGAGCACATAGAAGAGTCAAAGGTTTAGGGTGTGTAGGAATCTTTTGTGTAATATCACACACTCCAAAACTCTACCTAGTGATTTTTATTTTGCAAATCCAACTATTGGATTAGATTTGCTTCATATGTAGGCAATCCATTGGATCAATTTGATATTTGGCATGGATTGCCTACATATGAAGCAAATCTAATCCAACAGTTGGATTCACAAAATACAAATCACTAAGTAGAGTTTTAGAGAGCTCCTAATTTGAGCTAATATCAGGTGCACTTGATAATAGGACTATATATATTGCTTCACCTTATTATAATATCATATACAACAAAATTGTCAATAAAATTTAAGGAATCTTTTTATAACTTAGTTGAATCATAGAGGAAGTCAAAGAAAAAAAATTGCGTGAGGAAGGAGTACATCAGAAGTCACACTAATTTAGAGAAAGAGAGAGAGAGTGCGCGTCACATGTTCTTACTATCTATTTTTCAAACAAAGTATTGAGTATATGAGACTACTAATATGATATAGTTAGAAATCCTATTATTTTTGCAAAATTTTCAACTTTTTAGTTTAATCTATGAAGACGTGGGTAGAGAATAGATATTATGAGAGAATTTTTCCTAAAGTGGGGTACATATATAGGAAGGTCAACGCCATGCATTCCAAAACTGGGATGCTCATCCCCCATGTGTGAGAGTTGGGGCAATTGGGACTTAGAGCATTATCCCATCTGGAATTAGAATAAATTTTATGGGTCGATAAGTCAATAATTTAAATTAAAAAGATTTTTAATGGAGAATAAACGTGAAGAGAGATTTCCTCAAAAAAATTTAGAGACATAATTGGGAATTAAATAGAGTTAAGGGTGGCACTGTACAATAGAAGTCACAATTTAATTCATCAAAATATATCTTACCTTTTTATATAACAAAGAATTCCTTTTTTTTTTTTTTACTTTGGGGAAGGTGCTATGGCTTGCCTTCTTCTCTTCCTCACGTGGTGCCGTTCTAGTTAGAACAGACTCTCTCAAGAGAGAATTGTGGTTCTTACACGGAAGATGTGCATTGTGATTTTGAAGCAAGATCAGCACCCTTGGTGAAAGAGTCCTACTTCTAAGCTAAAATATAGTCAATTTTTTATAAAATATATTATTGAAGGATAAACATAACATCAGTTGAATGAATGTGGTCTATCTTGCCTAATTTATGAAAATGGCATCCTAACAAGGTTGAAGGAAACCATCTCACCATTTTAAAAAAGCGCAACATTATTATTGACAATGTACCTAGATATCTGTACTATTGTGTTGGGAGAAGAACAATAAATAGGATTTTCTTCCATATGACATTTATTTTTCCCAAATACCAAACAGAGCCTAAGCATATTTGTTGGAAAGTAATTAAGTATCATGGCAAGCTCTATAGATGGAATGGCTGAAGTCATTAATTTATTGTCAATTTTTTTCTCCAATCTCCATTATTCCTTTTTCATCATCATGCTCGTGCAGAACAAAAGAGGTTGGTGATCTCAAAGTTCATGATGTGCTCATCAGTTTTCTCTTGAAAATCTTGGGATTGGTTAAATGTTCGGAGAATTTTTGGATGCCGTAGTTGGAATGTGGAAAGTTTCAAATGTGAAGATGTTCTCAACTCAAATTTGAAATGTGCAAACCCCTAGTTGATTAAATGCATGATTGATTCTTCTCAATGAAAGAGTAGTTCCCTTCATGCAAAGCTTCTTGACACATTTTAATTTTAAAGTCATTTTGTCATATTTATGTTATTCTTTGTTGGAAATATAATTTTTTTTAAAAAAGAAGTAAAATATTACTAACAGAAGGAGGAGATATCCATGGGAAAAAAAACAGGGAAAGATACCAGGAAAATGAAAGAAGATGAAAAACAATATAAGAGGGGCGTGGGCTTTAAGGAGGCTTCTTGTCATCCAAGAAAATCTCGTGTTTTGGCTCATCTCTAGTGTTTTGCTTACCTATCTGAGATCATATCTAGAGCTTTGATCTCTCCTATATGGTCTCCAATAGGTATGAATTATTTTGGCAGTGCTAATTGGATGGAAATTCAGTATAACACTATATCCTCAATGCTTGGTCATGTTATTTGAACCTTAGGTTGTAGTTTATTCAGTATGAACTATCCACTTTAACATGAGGTTTCTCCATATGTTTAGATAATCATTGAATTAATGTGGTGTCTACACAACTTACAAGCCTGTGGGATTCAATTTTTTTTTTTTTTTTTTAATCTTTCCAAGATGCTTTAGCATTTTATAATTGTTGGGAAGCTCTATTTAATCATGTAGTGCCTACTGTACTAGCTCTATTTCTTAGGCTGAAATACAGTTTTTATGAGCTATGGGTAGTTTATTTCTGTGGGATCACCTTAGTTCAGTGCCATTGGCATACATTTATCTAATTTAATTACCTTGATAGTAGCATTTTTCTACTTAAGTTAGGTGGTAATACTTTTCTGTACTTCAGTAGTCAAGTTGTGAGTCAAATGTCAAAGAAGTAGAAGCAAGCATCAAAGAAAGGCTTTGTGCTTGGATCAATTGATGACACATTTTGATAAACAGGTTTCAGAAAAATACGCCCTACATCTTTATCAGTTCTTTGTTTGTTACAAAAGAAATACCAAAGACATGATTACCATGAAGCATTGATACCTCAAAACCCATAATGTATCCTGTATTGTAGATGTATCAAATATGATACTCAGTTACTTAGGGATACGTCTTGGATACATTCTATATATACAGAAAAAAGGAAAACTTTATTCACTTATTCTTCAGGGATATTTAGCAGATACTTGGAGTCTTGGAGGGTGCGTGGAGAATACATGGAGGATACATGCCTAATATAATAGAGGTTGATTTTTTATTTTTTATTTTTAATATTTAAAAATAAAGGGGTTTAAATGTCATTTAAATTATTATTGGAGGCAATCTATAAATAATTAAATATTAACAAGAAAAAAGGTATTAAAAGGGATCCTGAGCCCCATTTCACTCTCTCTCACACACACAACCCCATTGTTTCCTCTCTCTATTTAAATTTATTCTTCTTCTCACTCTTTCTCTCCCCTTTGGGGTTAAACCTAAGGGGCCGATCATCTATCTCGCTTTTCGTTCCTCTTCTTGGGCATAATCTTGGAGGCTTGATGTTGGATGAAGGTTTTTTGCCTTTTTGTTAATTTTGTATTCATGAACCCTAAGTTGGTGAGTGTATTGGAAAGAGGCTCGGGGCTTCTTTTGCGAGATTTTATTTAGTATTGTGAGTTTATTCTTGCATCTTAATTGAATTTGTGAATGTTTAAACCTTTGATGTTTATTTCTTCATGTTTTAAACCAAAAATCAATATAATAAATATATTTATTTCCAAACATGTCCCCATTGTATCGTATCTTAGTTTTCCATGAATTTCAGTATCAGTGTATAAGTGTATTCGCATCATATCGAATTCATATCTTGTATCTGTACCTGTGTTCATATAATGGTGTTTATGTTTTGTCTATAATGTTTTCTCATTGAAAATTGGTCTAGGCTATTGTTACAATTGAAAGGGCAAAAAGGTTCCCATATGAAGCTATATAAAAGTGTTTTAGTGAAGAAGAGGTGGTGTTGACTTTATCAATGCTTAGAGGAAAGATCTTAGGTAGGGATTCATTTTAGACCCTTGATTGTTATCACTGTCTTTGTGGAACACTCTTTACTCCTTAGGCAATTGTAGAATGAAGTTGAGCCTGTCACATGGTGAGTTGGTGATAAGTATTACAATGTAAGCTTTAAAAATTTAGATATAGCAATATCATTAGTTTCTCATCATAATGCATGTTTATATTGCTTTCTAATATGCATTAGCAAGATAATTAAATACACCAAATAAGAAGCTAACTACAAATGATAAGCATACTATTTGGATTGTTTGATCTGCCATGATAATAAATTAAATAGTCATTCATGTTTATCTATTGCAAACATGTAAGTTTACTGACATCTGCAAGCACTGAAATTGTCTCAACAGTATTGAAGAGGTTGCCTTCAGCTTCAATGGAGGAAAGGATTCAACTGTAAGTTCTTGTATGCATTTGTCTAAGAAATCTCTCAGTTCTCTTTTGCCTCATTGATATCGACAATGATCTTAGATTTGCAGGTTTTGTTGCACCTACTTAGGGCTGGCTACTTTTTGCATAAAGAGGAACAAAGTCGTTCTAATGGGGATCTAATGGATCGTGAATTCACTTGTCCAATTCGAACAATTTATTTTGAGAGCTCTTCTGCTTTCCCTGAAATCAACTCATTTACTTATGAAACTGCCTCTACGTGAGAAATGGCTCTCTTTTTTCTGCCTAATTTGATAATTTTTATTTTTATTTTTTATCATTGTCAAATTACTGGAATTGTTTCCTTAGTGAGATGATGAAAGTTTCTTCACATGCAGGCCTATTATATATTAAGGCATTTCGTTTCTAATTTGACCTATTTCTCTTTGAGCAGCTATGGTTTGCAATTGGACATCATTCGTTTAGATTTCAAGGCTGGTTTGGAAGCTCTACTTAATTCTAAACCAATCAGAGCTATTTTTCTTGGTGTCCGAATTGGAGATCCTACTGCGGTACCTTTGATGCTCTATCTCAAAAAAAAAAAAAAAAAAAAAAACCAAAGATATATTTTCTACAAATTTGTAACTCTCTTGATTATTGTAAAATTAGTCTTAAAAGACTGAAACCACGTTGCATTAGCTCTTATATATTTTCAATATCTCTTGCAGGTAGGCCAGGAACAATTCTCTCCTAGTTCACCTGGATGGCCACCTTTCATGAGAGTGAATCCCATCTTGGATTGGTCATACAGGTCTCTTCATTTACTATAAGCTGTGTATACATGTATACTCCACCGCTGCCAAATAAAAAAATAAGGGGAGAAAAGAAAAACCTGTGCATATGCACATTTATATCATCAAGCTAAGGCGAATAACAAGGGCTCTCGGAGAGAAAAATTGCTTTGCCTAAGCAGCTTAATTAAAAGAAGATAATATAGCAGAAGTTTCTATTCTGATTGATTGTCGTATTGGTTACAAAATGCAAACCTTCTTCTTCTTGTTATTTTTTATTTTATTTTATTTTTTTCTGTTCTTTATTTAGTCTGTTAGAAACATTAATAGCCAGAGCGTTGTCCATCAATTGTCACTAACTGGTAGCATCTTAACATTATAGAGTTTCTTTGCTAGCATTGCCATGTTTGAGGTGTCACGAGATCCTAAAGGCTTGAGCAGTGTATATTAGGTTCATTTATAGTCCCATCCAAATTTAGCATTGGGATTTATATAGTCTATTTTATTTATTTATTTTTTTGATCAACAACAAAGACAATTTTATTAGAACAAACAGAAAATCTTATAGTCTATTTTATAGTCACTGATTGTGTATGAGGCTGTCTGCATCCACTGAGAACTTGTAGAACCTCTTTTCAAAATCTAGCCAAGTGAAAAAATCTTTAAATTTCAACTCATTGGGGTTGGCTAAGTGAATTTATTTGTTGCTTTTAAGCTTGTTTGTAGGTCTTATCCTTTTATAAATGATAGTCTGTCTTATCTCTCACTGCCTCATCCAAATTCTTTCTAGCCTTTGGCCTTCTTGTCATTGTGGTGCCTTCATCCACTTTTGGTACTCCAGCCTTGTTTTTTGGCACAATACTTCCACAAAGGGTGGCCAAGTTCATCTTCTCTGCAACAAGCATATTGTGTGTTTTTTACTATGTCTGGAGGAAGCATCATCCTTGCTTGAGTTATTATTTATTTTTTGGAGCAATGCTTAAAATTCCTCCTGCTGTTGATTTTTTCTGACTTCTGGTCAGTGATCACCCCTTGGTTTTTAAATGGATTAATGAATTGGAAATGCTGCTACTTTGCCACTGTATTTGCAAGTAACAGCCCACTGTCAATGCCAAGGGCCATACTCTACTGTTAAGGACTATTTTGCCATTGTTCTTTCTTCTGTTATTGCACATTTACATAGGTGCTTATGGAATCTTGAATTGTTGTTCTGTGTCATTCAGTTTCAACTTTGGGTATATATGCAGGTTTTAACTTCCTTGATTTTCTTTGGCAGGGATGTCTGGGCCTTCCTTCTAACTTGCAAGGTCCAATACTGCAGTCTTTATGATCAAGGGTAATCCTTCCTGCACACCTCTTGGACTTATTGCTCAATTTTTCTTGATGCAAAACATGATTCTGAGTTATACTCGTTTGGGCCCTGATGCGAATATGTAGAACATGTCAATTTTGAAGTTAAACTAGGTTCTACATGTTATTCCTATCTAACAATTTTATATTTAATACTACTTACATTTTTACAGTTATACTTCAATCGGGAGCATATATGACACTGTTCCAAATGCATTATTGTGCATAGGCAATTCCTCCAGTAGTAAAGAGGAATTTAGACCGGCATTTCTGCTTTCAGATGGAAGATTAGAAAGAGCAGGGAGAGTTAAAAAGTTTTCTCCTCCAGTTTGTGGGCATTTTCCTGCTGTTAGCAATGGTCCAAACAGTGTGGATTCTCATCACAGCGGCACACTGACAGCCTCAGTCATTGCCGTGGGGGATGAGATTCTGTAAGTCCATTGTGTATATTATATGGGTGATTTTATTTAATTATTTATTATTTATTTTTGGTTTCGTAAGAATGATCTTCATTCTGGTACTCCTTTTGATGGTTACTTGTTCTGTTGTCCTGGATACCACTGGGAAATATTAGCACTGATTAGTGAGAATGTCTTCAAACTTTCAGGCTTTGGTTGGACTTAAAATATAAATGTTTTTTGGTCCACCATTTAACTTCTACTTTTCCTGTTTGCTAGTGTTCGTTCATCTAATATCCGTATAGTTTTAGGTGGTCAGTCATTTTATCATTTTGTGTTTCTTGTAGTTTTGCAATATATTGTTATATTTGACTTATATATGTATTGCTTGCAAGCCAGCTTTCTATATCTCTCAAGATTGATGCTGAATGTCCACCTACCATACTATTCTCTTAACATCTAAGATCGTGTTTATTTAATGTCATATATGATTTAGAAAAACTTTTCTGCATAAAAACTATGTTACTAAATTAGTTGGTTTGCATAATTGTGTTCATTTGAATGCTCTTATGTAAAAAGCAGGTCATGTTTTGGGTATATGACTTACAGAAAATATGACCACAAGTCATTTTTCACAGTTGAATCATACTCCCAAAGCCATCCTTCCTAGATTACTCCCCATTGTTAGTTGTTCTCTCCCATCTTTTACCTTCTCGAATATGTCCTCCTGCATTTATTCTTCATCCCATTCATCCCTCCCATTCATCCCTCCCTAAAACAGTAAAACCCTTTTCCCATGCACTGAAGATCAAACCTTCTTAATAAATGGGGTTATTTAGTACCTCAAAAGCTTTAAAAATAGGCTTAGATGCCTTCTGTAAAACTTCTTGAAGTGGTATTTTGGAAAGAGTAACCCGTGGCTGTGTTGGTGGCAATACATTCTGTAGCAAAAGTTATGTAATTGATATAGGAAAAAGAGATGAAAAAGTTGCTTTTCTATTTTCTTCAGAAATATTAAGAAATTTAAAAGCTCTGATTCAAACCTACTACCCTTTGAGATTGAAGGCCAAGGAGAACCAACAATCAAAGATGAAGATGGAGGAGTCTTTGATACTTCATTAAAGATCATTTGAATTTGAATGATTCAATTTGAATTGTCGTCAATTGTATACAAACTCATATGTGATCTTAACATTATTTTTTTGCCTCCTTTTTTGTGTAGTAATTGTTGAAAAGCGCACTGTAGCTCAAGCATTGCATTTTTCTGTGATTAATTGAAATATAAAATGAGAAAAGCATGATTATCTTTCATTTTGATTGATTTGGTTCTTTTCCCCATTAAAGTCGGTATTTTCTAGCTTCAACTGAAATAAACAAGGAGAAAAATGCAATTTTGCGTGTGAAAGATCTAACACAGAAATGCTTTTACATTGTAAATTTTATACATTAATACACGCATATCCGGATAGCCCCAATGAGTATTGTATAATGGCACTTTAAATTCACTTATTTGAGTTTGTGTGTTATTCTTTTAACGATAGAATTTATGCTGTTCACCGGTGTAACAAAGACAAAAACATGGACATCAGTGTTCAAAAATGATATGAGGGGGTTTTGAGGATATTGTGAAATGGGTAGCTTTCAAGGCGGATGATGGAAGTAGGGTGAGATTTTGGTTGGACTCTTGTTGTGGTGAGGGTCCTCTTATGGCTATGTTCCCAGATTTATTTGAGATCGCCAATGACATATGGGTGTTGGTCTGTGAGTATGTGGTGTGGAATGAAGATGGTGTGGATTGGAATCTGGTTTTTGCTTGTAGTTTTAAGGATTGGGAATTAGAAAGTGTTGCTCTCTTCTTAGATAATCTATATTGGTCACTTTATGTTTGGATGGGGAGGATTCGTTGGATGGAAATATATGGCTGAAGGATTTCTTCTTTGTTAAATCTTTTATTGTTCTCTCTTTTCTCAAAAACGGTTAATGGTATGGTTTTTTTTTTTTTCCATCAAAGAGTGTTTGGGATGCCACTGTTCCATCAAAGGTGGCCTTCTTTGTAGAACATGCTTGTAAAGATAAATGTCTTACAATGGATCATTTGATGAGTGGAGGTTGAAGTATGCCCAATAGATGCGTTTTATGGAAGAGTGAGGAGGATATGGTGAATCATATTTTTATTCATTACCATTAAACTAGAGAGCTCTGGGCTCTTCTCTTCACTTTAGTTGGAGTTAGGTTCAGTTCTGCCTAACTTGATGAGAGATCGTTTTTGTAGTTGGTAGATTAAAGGTGGGGAGAAAGGATAAAGGTCATTTGAGGAATAATCCTTCTTTGTCTTATGTGGATTGTGTGTAAAGAAAGGAACATAATTTCAAGAGAAAGCGCTAATGGTTAAAGATTAAGGAGTTCCTTATTAGGTTCCTTTTTATGGTTTGGAGCCTCTAATGTTGCTCATAGAATGTCTTTTTTGAATTTTTTGAATATTGTACTTGATGTCAATCTCTGTCATGTTTTTTTTGGGTATACTTCCTGTATATGGGCCTAAGATTGATGCAGGACATTTTCCTTTTCTTGTCAGCATGCCCTGCATCAAAGACATTTTCTTCTCCTTTTAATGAAATGTCTACTCATAAAAGGTAAACTAAAATGATATGAGGGGGTTTGCCATTCCATAGCAACCTCACAATTATTGAATGCAGTGAACTATTGACAATTTGACATAGAAACAGTCGCCAGTTTCCAATGCAGATATGAGGTGTCTGAGTTCAGTTAGGGTCTTTCCTTTCACAAAGCTGTTAAAACTTCATCCAATGTCAGTTTCTGGTGTTAATTTATTAGCTATATTTTCCTGCCAACTGTTACATTTAAGTTTCTGATATGTTTCTATCTATTCCATAGCTCAGGTTTGGCAATGTTGAGGACCAATTGGGACCTTTAATCTGTAGAAAGCTCCATTCTATAGGTTGGACAGTATCACAAACTGCTGTCATCCAAAATGATGTAAGTTATTATAGCATAACTGAGGACATAAATTTGGGCTCTTTTTAAATCATGAAATTTGTTTGGGTAAATTTAATATGAAAAATGTTTGCCAGATTACAATTGTTAAATGGTATTCCTAAATGTATGGCATGTATACAGGGCCAGGACCCACTATCAATAATTTTGGAAGAGATTTTGTACATTAGTAGAGACCTCAAAACACAAGAACTACAATTTGATGGAACCAAAATGCAAGAATTACAATTTGATAGAATTTAAGAAATGTGCAATAGAATTCCCACTCAGTCCTTAAGCTCGATTCCACATAAGCAACTTCTAGGTATGAAATTCCTTTTAATATGCACGAGAGCTCTTTGTCTACAGTGATCCTCTTATTGCATTCTTTCCACATGCACTAGCAAAAGAGTACATGGCACACTTTTCCAATAATGCGCTGGTAAGAAACTGCCTTATGGTTTGATACAATACCACCCACCCTGCCCTACCACCTATAGGCGGCCATCCATCTTCCAGCCTCCTGAAAAGGAACTGCAGTGATCTTGAATAGGAATCCTACAGCGATAGATAGAATCCCCATAAAAATACCACTAGATCGAGCACCAGTGATTTCGTATCCGGTCAAAATCTTGGCTAATTGATCGAAGTGGGTAGCTCCAGTAGACCCATAGATCATGGAACAAATAAGTTTGAAGGAGGGCACAAAAGAGCAGGGGAATATTAATAATTTATCTTGGGAGATAGTCATTAATTATTTATTTGGGAGTAATATTTGAACAGTAATTTTGAAAATATATTATATTAGATATGTTTGTTACTATATGAAAAAAAATATTCATAGCATGAGCTAGCCAGAATAATCAACTACATTGAATTACGTTTTGCTAGTACAGTACAAAGCATGATTTTGTGCCAGCTTGAATTCTCTTGTGGTTATTTTGTTCTTTGTTATTGTATGTTGTATTAATGGCTTGTATAGTGAGAATAACATGCTGGTAATATACGTGGCAAACATCAAATGATGTTTCAATTCTCGGTGTGTAAACTTCTTGTCAAGTTTCCAACCTAAAAGCCTAAGTTGTTAGGTGAAGGGGCCAAACAAGTATATGAAGCCATGTCAAATTTTATAATTAACTGATGTGGGATACTTTCCAACACTTGTTATATTTTTTTTTTGGTGGGGGAGGGGGGGGGCTGGGGGAAGGGGGTGTATGTGATATATTCTGCAACATCAATATCTAAAATGCTGTTTAGGATAAGTAATTAAGTATATATTAACTAGAAAAAAGAATTATTGGAAATCTGTTATATATTGAAATTTATATTTAAATAGCTTCGTTCATTCCATTTTTCTCCTCTATATATTCATTATCCATGAAAATGAATGGAAGGAAAATGTGCTGTAGGTGACAAATGTAAATGGTTCACAGGAGAATCTCATTTTTGAGACGTTCTTTGGGTTGAAACACAACAACACAAGGGCCCATGTCTGTTTACTCAGAACTTAAAAGGGTCACTTCACTTCATTCTGTTGGTTCTTAGTTTGCGCTCTTTAGCTGTGTATAATAGGCATAGTCTGTTTATTTCTAGTCTGCAGAGTATACTGCTGTGAGCAGGCTGAGCAGAATTTTTATTTTCTCACTTCAGAAACCACTGAATGCATTAACAGGAGTTTTAATTTTGAAGATGATCCCCCCCCCCCCTCCCTTTCCTCTCTCTTTTTATTTTTATTTTCCTTCCCCTGCAGTGCCAAATGAGAAGAGAGAGAGGGGGGGGGGGGGGGGGAGGGGGGAATCCCTAATTGGAGCCTTATACTTCATGTCATTCAGTGGTTCTGTCACTTGGCATTCAAAATTTGAGTTCAGTCTTATCCAAGTCCCTTCATAGCTCTTGATGATTTTCATTTGTACTTCAATTTCATGTTTTTCTTTGATAACTGGAAATAAATATGCCTGCTTAGTGTTTTACTGTTAATAACCCTTCTTTTTTTTCTTTTTTCTTTTTCTTTTTTTTTTTTTTGGGGGGGGGGGGGGGGAATTGATGGATGTGGAATTACATCATACTTAAGAATTTGCATTCATTAACCTCGTTTTACGATTGCATCTTTTGTCACGTTCTTTTCAAATCCAGATAGATTCTGTAGCTGATGAAGTTGAACGATTAAGGTCTACTACTGATATGGTAAATCCCTGTAATTTTATTAAGAGCAAATTTTGTGGTTTTCCTAATGATGGAATTAATGGTGTGTTTGGATGAGGGATTTGTGAGAGGGATTTCGGATAAGATGGGATTTCCATGCCAAATATTGGTGGCAGGAGTAGTGACAAATGAGGTTGAAATCCCATCTTAGCCCAAATCCCTCATCCAAATGCACCATTAAGAATTTATTGTTTTTATTTTTTTAACCTCCCAAGTTCTAATCCTTCATAGGGTCTAACTTGAGTTGATCCTTGCAGGTATATATATATGGAGGGGTTGGCCCGTTGCATTCAGATGTTAGTTTAGCAGGTGTTGCAAAAGCTTTTGGGGTCCGTCTGGTGCGTTACATTATAGGAAGAAAACTTTTTCCTAATGCTAAATCATGGCCTAGGGCTAAGCTGCATTAAAATTCTCAAGCAATTATTATTAAGTCTTCACTCGAAAGTGTCAGAATTCTGGTTTTTTATGCAAGCGGTGAGCCTTATTGGGAATAAGGTTCATCAATTCAGTCTAGACTCTAGATCGCCTAGTATTCTTGAAAAAGTAGATTTGGAACTAGTCAGGCTTTGTTATTGCTACTTTTATTGACTAGTGAATAGTGATGTTCGTTTTTTTTTTTTTTTTGATGAAGTAAATACGTATTAATAACAAAAAGGGCTTAGCCCAAGTACATGAGACATATACAAGACCAATACCCTTTTAAAACTTAATAGAATTGTTATTCTAATGATATTTAGTTTGGTTGAAAGCCCTAACCTTGAAACCCTTTATTAATATTAAAACCAAAATACATTGTAAAGACTAAAATACACTCTCACTAATAACTAAAAACAAATACATCTCATAACAAGAATCAACAAAATTTACAGAAGAGATGCCCCGGGTATTAGAACAACTAGAATAACACAAAAAACAGGGTCTCTTAAGAAAAAAAGATTTAAGATCAATGATTGAATTTTCCATCCCTTCAAAAGTTTTAAAGTTCCTCTTTCTCCAAACGCAGCAAAAAATGGTTTTAGTGATGTTCATATGAATTTGATTTGCATCTTTTAATTTGTGCTGCTTTTGTAGTTGATTTATAGTACTAACTATGTTTAAACCTGTTCAATTGTCTTTAATTTAGGCTCCTGACGAAGAATTTGAAGAACATATTAGGCATCTTATAGGTGACCATTGCACTGGTCATCGGAATGAGGTAATTTGATGTCAAAAACTTATTGTCTGAATTTTGTTATACTTTGATTGCATAACACTTCTTATCAAGATGAATTGAGTATCTAGATCTGATTAAACAAAATAGGCTTGCATTATTGTGAAACAACAACCTTATAGTAGTTTGGTGGAGACTATGTTTCATCTTTATGGAACTAAAGCACTTCTTTCTTATGGAGTGTATTTCTTGGTTGATTTCTATTAAGTTTCCAACCTAAAAGCCTTAACTATTAGGTGGAGGGCCCAAACCAGTATATGAAGTCATATCAAACTCAATATTTAGGTGATCTTTCTGACACTTTCCTCACGTGCAAGCCTCATAAGACAAGAATGGGTCTGTCACATGGATAACAAAGACAGACTTTCAAATGAAACAGGCCCAAGAACGACACGCTCTGATACTATGTTAAGTTTCCAATTTAAAAGTTTGGGCTATTAGGGAATGGGTCAACAATGTATATCAAGCTAATACCCCTCTCGACCCGTGTGTAGCCCCATCCCACGTGCAAAGAGGTATAGATAGACAACTGAGAAACAAACAGATAAACTGTTGGGGGAGTAGAATGATGGAGGTAAGAAGACTTGGACCTAAGACCTCGTAGAATCCACAGTTCTGGTACCATATTAGAACTCCACTTAACCCCAAAAGCTTAAGATGTTAGGTGGAGGGCCCAAATAGACATATGAAGTCATATCAAACCCAATATTTGGGTGATGTGGGTTGTGGAACTTTCCAAGAATTTCCACTGATGGAAAATTTGCAATTCTTGGGAGAAAAGTATAAGCTAATTCAACAACATATCATAGATCTTGTAATGCAGTGTTATCAAAATAAGACACATTACTGAAGTAGAGCAAGTAGTGAGAGGTTTTGAGGTTGGTAGAGATAGAGTTAGAGTTTCTCACCTTCAGTTCGAATGATACCATTTTTTTTTTTTGGATGGGGAAGAAGAGGAGGTGTTAAATTTGTTCTTGTAGGTGAGGTGTGTTGGGAAGTCTCACATCCCACATCAATTAAATATCGAATTTGAAATAACTTCATATAGCTGTTTGGGCCTCCACTGCTTGCCTGCTGCTATATCTCCTTCTTCTTTGTGGATACTCACCATGGCTGTTGCTACATCTTCCTTCCTTCCTTCTTCTTCTTTGAAACTTGTGCTAGTTTAGATCAGATGAAAACTAGTATGATATAAAATATTATTTACAAGAAGTTGCAGAATTTATATAGAAAACTGACACATTTTACTATTTTATGCTATTAAAAATTTATATAGAAAACACTAACAGTTTAGCATTTTTCATGCTACTAAAATTTCTACTGCAAATACAGTTTAATATTTTGGCTATAAAAAACTGTTGTTTCTTGTGCTACTAAAATTTCTACAGCAAATAGTAATAGTTTACTATTTTGTCCATAAAAAATAGCATTTTTCATGCTATTAAAATTTCTACAGCAAATAGTAACAGTTTACTATTTTGGCTATAAAAGACAGCATTTCTCATGCTACTAAAATTTCTACAGCAAATAGTAACAGTTTACTGTTTTGGCTATAAAAAACAGCATTTCACGTGCTAGTAAAAATTCTACAACAGATAGCCATGGTTGAACAAAAACTAAAAAAAAAGAAGTAAGGGAGAAGATAGCCATGGTTGAACTTCGGCCAGATCTGGTTGGACAAAGGAAAAAAAATGAAAAGAAGAAGAAGAAGAAGAAGAAGATGAAGAAGAAATAGAGGACAGCCATGGCTAGCTGTAACAGATCTGGTTTTCAGGTGAGGGAGGGAGAAGAGAGAGAGAGAGAGAAGAGAACGATAGATGGTGGAAGTGGAGATGGTGGTGGCCCGTCGGAGAAGAAGCGTCGCTTGGCTGTTGTCGGAGAGATGTTGCCGGTGGGAAGCATAGGAAAGTGGTAGCCATTGTTGGAGAAGAGCCGTTGCTGGTGGAACCATTTGAGAGAGGAATAACCCAAAACAAATCTGATAAATAGAAAAGGCTAAAACGGGAATTTCTAAAAAATGGTTTTCCTTATGATGAAAGAATCTCTAAAAAATGGGGTTATGGAGTTAAAAATTCTTATGGTGGGGTTATTGTTAAAAGCAATCTCCTATTAGGGGTATTGCTAATTTCCCTTTAATTCTTTCAGGGGTGCATTTGCTTAATGGAACACCCAGTAAAATTTGACTTGGGGCCCTTGATTCCAAGTCTTGCACTCTTACATTCGGTGTACAACTCTCCCGAAATTTCACCAAACTTGAAATGGATTTTATTAGTTAAATAAGGAGATTTAAATTTATTGATATGTTATTTGAAAAACTATAACTATGACAGCTTGAGTGAAATATGTTTTTTCCCCTCCTAAAAATGTAGTGAGAATACCATCTCCACCACCATCTACTAACACCCCCACTAGAACGATATTGTTATTTTTACTCCTGCTCTCCTCAACCACCACACTATCATTGTTGCTTTCACCATCATCACCTCGGGCATCTACCTTGGGCACCAAGATAACCCCACTGCCACCTCCACTACCATTCCACCTTTAGCAGCATGCCAAAACAGTCAATATGGCATGGCCAACTCTGCCTCCGCGAACTTGGTCGCTGTGAGATGTAATATTTTAGTTTAGTAAGGGTAGTTTAGTATTTTAGTGAATTAGGGTTATTAGTGTCAGTTTCCTAATCAGAGCTGTTCTTCTTTTTCCTCCATAGCAGCCTTCTTCAATCGAGACAACAGTAGCCTTCTCTTTTCTCTGTCGCATCTCTTTCTATTAATGAAGTAATAGCAACTCTTGAAATTAGAACCCTAGTTGCATTTTGTCTCTTGAACAACATCGTGAAGAATTAGCAGAGCAAAACAGCATCGTGAAGCACCAGATTGTGGAACCCTAAGCATAGTTGCATCAGATCGTATCCCCTTTGCACCAAATCATAGCAAATCACATCTCTCCCTACCAAATTGCAACCTCTTTGCACCGCTGCATCCTCTTCTCAATTGTATAAGATCACATCCTCAACATTCTTCTGCATCGCATAGATTCCAAGGGGCTGCCACATCTTCTTCTCCCTCCACCATTGCATATCTTTGAAGCATCTCCTTCTGTCATCAGCAATTGCATCTCTTGAAGCAGCCGCATCAGAATTTCTCTCTCCTTTGTCTTACTAAGCAATTGCAATCGCAAGCCCCCCTGTCACATCTTCTCTTTGTTTGAATTTCTTTTGCAGTCGCATCTTTGAGCCCTAAGTGTTGTTGCACTAGATTGCATCTCCTTTGCATCTTTGGATCTCTTTTGCACCGTTGCATCTGTCTTTCTCTCTCATTGTCTCTTGTTGTCTCCTTTGTTGCAATCGCATTAGGCCTTCGCAAAGCACATAGCATCTTGTTAGGTTTTTTTTTGCAGTACCTATTCTCCTTTCTCCCTCCATAACAGCAGTAGCTCACCCCAAGTGAAGAATCGAGACTCCTTCCTTCTCTTTCTTTGTCAGCATTATGTGAAGGATAGTCTCCCTATCTTATTGTGAAGGATAGCATACGCATCTTCTTATAATGATCGAATAGCATCATGAAGAATCGAATCACAGCCCTTTCTACAGTTGAATCAGATCATTGCACCTTTGCATTGTAGCACTTTTCGACCCTAAGCATCTGCAATTGCATTGTTAAGCACACAACCTCTGTGAGGCATCTCTTTCTTCAATTGGTGTTTGGCATGGAAGTCTTAAGTCTATTTGGAATACCTTTGCACTTTGTCTGGTTATATTTGATTTGAATTGAGCTGTTGCTAATATATGACCACTGACCAGCCCTTTGATGACTATTTGGAATCTGCACATCATTTAATTGGGTATCTTTTGGCATCATGACTGTAGCAATGGTGTCAAAGAATGTTATTGGATTTTCTGCCTTCTCAGTCTCAGAATATTCAGACCGTTGCACCTCATGAAGATTTCTTTATGCTTATGCAGTCTCATATCTCTGCTAATTTGGTTTATTCTTAACAAACTCTTGATGGATCGCATCATGAGTTTGAGAGGGGGTGTGAGATGTAATATTTTAGTTTAGTAAGGGTACTTTAGTATTTTAGTGAATTAGGGCTATTAGTGTTAGTTTCCTAATATTAGTGTCAGTCCTCTATATATATGCTTGTAATACGTCTTTTCAATTAATAAGAATTATTCTTTCTTACAAAAGTTAACAGTCACCACCACGACCTTCCTATTGTCTACATAAATCTTTCACAACCAATATTACTGTGCTCACCTTCTAGACTTTGACATCTAGTCTCCACTACTAACATGACTTGCACTGACAGCACAACCATCACTTATACATTTGGTGGGCCAAAATCATTACCACCATTGTAGCTACCTCCCACCACCTATCAATGTGATTCATCACCATTTCCAACCTAGAAATACCTTGGAACACCTATCACCAAAAATACCTACACATCCACCAAAATGTTTATACTAGAAACACCTTCACCTCTACATTATGGCAATGCTGCCACAAGCCCACAGCTACTGCTGGGCAACACTTCACCACTGCTGCCACCACCACCTTTCATTACCACCACCACCACGATTGCATGCACCATCATATTTGAATCTCGACTTTAAGCACTTGGTCATCCCCAATAGAGTTCACCGCCTTGCTCCGACCTCCAGGACCATCTCTAGAGACCGTCACTGCCAACCTGATCACTTTGCTACCATCATTATTGACTTATCACTTCAACCACTTACCACCAACCCGTCAACCCACAACATCAAATTTTGAATTAATTTATTTTAAATTTAACTCTAATTCCAATAAAAAAAATGGAACTTTAATGACTCATTAGAACAACAGTTTTTTGAAATTGTACACTGGAATACTGGATAGGAGGTTGCTATAATATTTTGTACATTTTTGGAATTCTCTTATGATTTAATTAGTTTGTGTGTGTGTGTGTGTGTGTCTATTTACATATATCTCTCATGTACATGGGCTTGCTCTTTTTGGAAATACATTTATCTTTACTTAGTAAAGAAAAAACAGTATTTTGATTCCACATATTTACAATTTAATGAATTGAAATTCATAAATCAATCTTCATTCCCCCCCCCCCCCCCCCCCCCCCTTTTTGGTCCTTTTTAACCCTTTTCAATGAATTTCTAGCTTATTAAAATGAAAGATAGTGTTAGGCATTTCAAAGCATTGTGGAGAAATTGTGATCATATTACTGAAATGTACACTTAATATCCATACCCAATAATTTAGTTTATCACCACATTGCACAATTTTCTATGCTATTGATATGCAGCATGATCCTTGGTTTTCAACTTTTCAGATGGCTCAATTGCCCGAGGGAATCACTGAATTACTGCATCATGAAAAGCTTCCTGTGCCTTTGGTATGTGTTTGGCTGTCATTTGATAATTATGTTTCTTGGTATGTGTGGTTGGCTAGAACTTATTACACCATATTGAGCCATTAACTGACGGAAAAGGACAAATCCTTAATCCTTTTTCATGATTTCTATTACTTTTTAATCTTGATGCATTTTAATTGCTTTATCAGCTAGGATTCATATTACATTATGTGGTTTGATTTTCGTCCAAGGGGTCATCAGTTTATCTAAAAATCATTTCTAGGCAATACACAGGAGATATGGCTAGAAACAGTACTGGCTAGTACTGCACATGCTTTCTCTATGCAGGATACAAGCAGTAGAAATAAATTTCTCTCATTCTTTTTTTAACAAAAAAATTTCCTCAATGATTAATAAAAATAGGACGTATTCCACAAAGAAATTACAAAATTATGAGAGGCTAAATTTTCATTGCATAGAGATCAGCCTGTTAAATGGGGTTTTCATTTGGAATAATATATTCTTGCTAGTAATTGAGTTCCGTAGAAACAAACAGAACCTGAAAAACAAAACAAAGCACTAAACAAAAATAAATGAATAAATAGAGTTCAATCGGTCAAGCATAAGCAGTTGCACCCTCTCTTCGATGTAGCTGTGGCTCACATCTAGCGAGCTATATTTTCAACTGATGGGAATCATTCAAATCTCACCGCGTCAGATAAAAGAATTGTGATTGGGAGCCACAAGTGATGGTCTGTGTTGGTAAATCATCCATAAGAAGATTAGTCTAATTAGATGAATTTTAACCAACTTTTAGGTGAGTTTTAGCCAACTTTTTTGATAAAGTAAATAGTAGTAAATTGTATTGATACTATAAGAAAGGCCAAAGCCCAAACCTAAAAAGCTGTTAAGGTGGAGGACCCAAATGAGAATATGAAGTCATTTTAAATTCATTATTTAATTGATGTGGGATGTGGTAGTTTTTCCAACACTCCCCCTCACGTGCAGGCCTACAAGATAGAAATGGGCCTATCACGTGGACAACAAAGATGGGCTCAAGAACGAAACAGCCCCAAAAACGACATGCTTTGATACCATGTTTAAGTTTTCAACCTAAAAGCCTAAGCTGTTAAGTAGAGGACCCAAACAAGTATATGAAGTCATGTTAAATTCAATATTTAATCGATGTGGTCCAATAGTTTGGATCCTTGATTCTCCTAAAAGTGAATCCAAAGAGGTTGGCAATGGATTCTCGTTTCCAAAACACGCTGATCCTTTCCAAACACAAAGATTCTTGACAAGATATGATTTTAACTTTACATTCGACACCTTTCTCATCCTCAGAGTATCTTATTCCTCTCCTTTCCAAATAGTCCCAAAAAATTGTGTGGATGAGAAGTCTTGTTGTCTGATCTAACCCACCAACTCTCGACCAATTGTAAAGATGAAGAAGGTATAGCCTAACTCACCACAAAGATAGCAAAACGTGACACCACATGATTGTTTTTTATTCGTATGATCCACTAAAAGGGATCAATTAGATAAATATTCATGATTTGTTTTTTATTCATTTGATCCAATAAGAGGGATCAATTCAATAAAAAGTCATGATATATTTTCTATGCTGCCTTAGCCATATGTGGGTGGTGCATTTATATTTTGCATGTGCCAGATCCACTAGTAACATACATTTTCAAAGGTGTAAAATTTATTTATTTTTATTTTTATATTCTGTTAAACCTATTGTCCTCAGTGGATTCAAGGAATAAGCCACAGAGAACATTTTAGTTGTATGGATATTCTATATTTCTCATATTGTGATGTTGTTCTATAGTAATTATTATAGTCAAGATGTTTCACCTACGAAACTCAAGATTATTTATCACGAATCTTTAAAGTCTTTTGTATTATAGTGCATCCATATGTATATTTTATATGTAATTTTTCATTTATTACACACACATGCTGATGTTCTGTCTGCAAATTCATGATCAGAATGTTGTTTATTTATCCTTACATAGGGTTACCCTTACTCACACTATAACAAAATTTGCAACGATGTTAGGAAATATAGTTTTTTAGGTGCTTTATTTGTAACTTCTTCCAATCGAGAAGTTTAAATTGTTTGCAAGAGAGATCATAACCAGGAAATTCCTCTTAAATTACATAGTGATACATTCACAGGTCTTCTTTATTGTATCCTGGAATTTGTTGTGAAGAAGATAGGCATTGACTGTCATATACTATCTTAATTCTCCAGGACATTACTTATGCTTTTGATCCACCTGAAACTTGATTATCCATGCCCCTCTACCTTGATGTGGCAGAAAATGAAGTAATAAACACTCAGGAGCTTATAATATCAAAGGCCTTGGAAAGTACTTTTTGATTCAATTGCGTCCTTTCAATGGCACCTGTAGACTTGTAGTTCCATTTAATTTTGGTGTACACCTGTACTCGTCTGATGAAGCTGTACTTTTATTCCTTCTTCATATATGTTGTGTTTCATTAAGTGATTTTTTAAATTACTAAATGTCTCATGGTTGTCTCTTGTAGATCAAATGTCAAAATGTAATCATTCTTAGTGCAACAAATGTTACTGAACTCGACAAGCAGTGGGATTGTCTGATTGAATTAACAAAATCTACTGGGCTGCTTATATTGACAGAACCATTTGTATCAAAGCGCTTGACAACAAATCTTTCAGATGTATGTAAATCATCCACTTCTTACTTCTTTGAATGTGTTACTCTTTTTAAATTGGTATGATTATAGATTGCACTCTCAGCTATGAAATGATCCTTTCAGATGTATGTAAATCATCTACTGTGCTTAATTATACCTTCAATAATTTTAAAACAGCCATCTTTCTTTTGTTTTTTACTCCCTCTATCCCACAAAGATATACCTCTTTGAAAATGCACACAGATTAAGAAAATTGATAATGGATTGATTTGTCATCTATTTAACCTTTTCTTTCTAGAAGTACCCTCCCTACTATCAATGCATTGTTTATGTAGTCAAAGTAATTCTTGGTATTATAAAGGATAACATGGGAAAGTTGAAAAAAATTATAATTTGACTTTTCATAATGACAAACATTTTGGGACAGCCAAAAAAGGAAAGAAGGCCTATCTTTGTGGGACAGAGGAGTATTTTTCACTTGCCCACCAAAAAAAAAAAAAGAAAAAAAAAAAATGTTGTTTAGCTCTTCACTTCACTTGGCCGAGAACTCCTTGTACTTTATATCACCTTTAATAAGTGCTTCAGCTTCCTTTTGACCCCATATAAATTAGTTGACTTACTTTCACGACACGTAGTCCTGGCATGCAGATATACTTGTAGGCATTCACAGAGATGCAGAAGCATTTGCCTTTAGTGTAGATCACTTTACTTAAGGTAGAGTTGTCCTGTTGCTAATACTCAATGTTTGGTACTTGTCCTACAAATCTTTCTGCCCGTCATAGGCACCATTCGTGTTTGGCTAAGAAATAGTCAAGAAGTTGATAACAATGTTGAGGATAAATGGAATTAATGTGCGGACAGTATGACTGAAAGTCCGGAATCATGGTATGTGGCTATCTCACCTAGGTGTACAAAAACTTAATTAAAAATATCTACCCCCCATGACTTATCCCACACTCCTCTAGTTTTCTTTGCATCTCTTCTTCTCCTCCTCCTCCTCCTCCTCTCTCTCTTTCTCTGTCTCTATCTCTCTCTCTCTCTCTCTCTCTCCACACACACACACACACTACATGCTACATTTGAGATCAACTCCGATATCTAGTGTTAGGCTGGTAGATTTCACATCAATATAAAATGCTTTGAAACACACTTCTACTAGTAAAGAAGGTAGTCACAAGTTCTACCTTTTTTGAATTGACTTCCTAAAATACGCTTTCTCATGAGTATTTTACCTTTTCCAAGGTTTTATACACTTGAGGGTAAAATTGGTATGTTAAAACATTTATATTGATGTGAAAACATTTAAAAGAGTTTTTCAAAGGTGACAGTCAAATAGGAATGGAGTATCAGTGACGTAATTTTAAGAAATCTACCAATCTCTTTGGTAGGGTTGATTGTGAAAGTAATCCTTATTGAAAAAAATTGTGAAAGTAACACTAACAATGGGTCTTGTTTTGTTTTGCTTGTCATGAGCTATAGTATTCATGGAATGTTCTCATTCTTTCCTGATTTCAATATAATGCAGGTTGAAACTGCTCAACCTCTATCAAAACTTTGTCTTGAATTCCCAGATCTTTACATTGGTAAGTCTTTTCAACTAGTTTGGGTGGTCAGGAGAATGTGAGTTCTTATTCTCTCTTCTAACTGTGACCTTTCCTGTGCAATATCAAGGGTGTTATCGCAAATCCAGACTTGGGCCTCTCATAATTAGTTTTGAAGGCAAGGTATAATTAAGGAAATCTCAGAAGGATGTGAAGCAGTTTAAAATTGATTAAACCTCGAACATAAGTTGTTTTAATCAATATAAACCTTCAAATTGGTTGCAGGACCAAGCAAGAATCGAATCAGCTGCAGAATCACTGTGCAAGAAGTTCCATCCAGGGGCATTCTCAGAAATCAACTGAGTTGATGATTCTGTTCATCTTGAAAGTATTGCCTTTCAAGCTTCAGAAACCTGAGGAGCTTATTTGGCAGCCGCACTAGCCACTGCCAGATTCCACAATGCATGGTCCAAAAAGTACCTTTCTATTGGGATTCAGACAGCATGAGGACATCGTTGGAACTGCAATTAGGAAAGGTAGAAAATATTTAAAAAAAAATAAGAGAAAGATGTTCCATAACGAGGCAAAGCCCTTATGGTAGAGAAATAGTATGTAATACAGTTGGCAGGATGAACAAATTAGTAAAAGAAAAAGAAATGGTGTTAGGCTTTGTACTAATTCTTGGACAAGAAAGGAAGAAGTGATCTCATAGCTTTATTGAATACTCAAAAGTTTTGGGCTTTACAAACTGTATGGTTCGTTTTGAACCATCAGCTTCATCTTACTGACTGGATACAGCAGGAGCTTTTGCTGTAAAATCTTTGGTATTTTCTTTGCTTGCACCACTTAATCATCACTCATCAGGCTATATATTTTACAAATGCCTCATTTGGTTCTCTGGAGAACTAGAAAAATAGAATATGCTTGAGAAACGTTACCTTTTAGGCATTCATAATGATCTCCTAGATCAGGTGTGCGCTAATCTATCCTTACTCAATTAAGCAACGCCATGGACTTAAAACTGTATTCTCCATTTGAAAGTCATCCTTCATATCTTACAAGGCAACATTGGCTTTACTTTTCCCTCTTCGTTTTTTTTTCCCCTTTTTCTTTGGGTTGGGCGGCTGATCTTTTCGTGTAATCTTCGTCATTATGCTTGTTGCTAAAGTTGTAGAAACAAAGTTGGTGTCATGGTTTATGGACACCCAAAAATCTATTCATTATCGTTGATCGATACAAGAAAAGAACTGAACAAGAAAAACTGATTTCAATTTCTAACCCTAGGCTCAATATAGAAAGCCTGCACAATCAACTTTGCAGCTGGTTTGGTAAGCACGGTAAATGGAGATACGAGGATAAAACTCCAATGGTAATCCCTGTAGCCAAGTCTCATTCCAATTGTTGTGCACTAATCGAAATTAATCCAATAGGATGCAGGCACGTCCTCTGGTGTAAGTGTACTTCCTGATATACTGCTCTGCTTTTATTCTCTTGACCATCTCCTCGTGTCTTTAGTGTAAGTACCCTTGGTTCCTCCATAAATTGTATCCCCTGCCAAGAACTGATGCATTTCACCTTTCAGCTCAATCAAGCTAAAACCAGGCATTTTCTGCACTCCACAACCTTTCATCCTCTCTCTCACCTTCTCTGCATCATGCCATCTCTTTTCTGAAGCATATATGTTAGAGAGAAGAACATATCGACCCGAATGGTGTGGATCCATTTCAGTGAGGATTCGTGCCACCTTTTCACCCATTTGAACCTCACCATGCATTTTACATGCACCAAGAAGAGCTCCCCAGATGCCAGCATCGGCTTTAACTGGCAAATTCTGAATAAAGATCTCTGCTTCCTTTAATCGCCCAGCACGTCCCAAAACATCAACCATACAACCAAAGTGCTCAGACCTCGGTTCAATGCCATAAACTTGGCTCATCGCATCGAAGAACCATTTGCCTTCTTCAACTAAGCCTGCATAGCTGCAGGCACATAAAACACCAATAAATGTAATCTCATTTGGTTTTATTCCTGCGGCATGCATTCGATAGAAGAACTCAAGTGCATCATTGGCAAGACCATTCATGGCTAGTCCAACAATCATGGCAGTCCAAGCCAACACAGACTTGTTGACAATCCCATCAAAAACTCTCAGAGCTTTCTCAGGAGCTCCACACTTGCAGTACATATCCATTAAAGCTACCTCAACCTCTTCCCCCTTTATGTTCTGTTTCTCCATGTAGGAGTGACTCACCTCACCATGATCCAATGCACTGGAAAACCCACAAATGGACAACATACTTACTAGGGTTATTCTATCTGGATTTACACCCCAAATAAACATTTCTCTGAAGAACACCAAGGATTTTATGAACTTTTTGTTCTGGGCATACCCAACAATCATACTGTTCCATGAAACCAAATCCCTCTCTGGAATTGCCTTGAAGATCAGTTCAGCAGAAGCCATATCGCCTGTCAGTATATAGCCATTGAGCATGACATTCCAAGAAGTTGTATCCTTCTCTGGCATCTCATTGAATAGGAATGCTGCCTTTTCTACTTCACCTTTTTGTATGAGGCCATCTATCATGGAGGTCCACGAAAAAACTGTCGTCACAGGCATCCTTCTGAACAATTTCTCAGCCGATTCCATGTCTCCAAATTTAGCATACATATCAAGTAAACCATTTTGAAGAGTTTCGGTAACATACAAATCATTCTTCATCACATATAAATGAAGCAACTTTCCGATACTTAAATCGCCTGTCTTAGAACAAGCAGAGAGAAGGCCTAGAAGGGTAACTGAATTGGGTTCAACCTCAGAACAACACATCTCACTAAACGTCATTAAGGCATCGTTAAGAGAACCACATTGAGCACAATCATCAATAACGACATTCCACGAGACCACATCTGGATCAGGAATTTCGTCGAACACTTTCACAATCTCTTTCGACATCCCAAAACTCGAGTACATGTGCAAGAGGGAATTTGAAATATGGGAATCCAAAGCATGCCCAAGCTTAATTATGGAACCATGTATGGTTTCTCCATAGGGGAGGTCTATAATCCTCGACGAGGCTTTGATCACGAAGGGGAAGGTGTAGTTATTGGGAAACAGCCCGGATTGGAGCATGCAAAGATAAAGAGACATTGCTTCTTGAGGAGCTGAGCTCCAAGCATAACCTCTGATCATGGTGTTGTACATGAATATGTTAGGTGACTCTACATGATTGAAAACTAAGCGAGCATAAGCTAAGTCTCCAGTAGGAGAGAGTGCAGTGAAGGATAGAATGGTGCTGAGGAAATTGGTTTCATTGGAGAGTCCATTTGTGATGAACTGGGCATGGAACTTCATTAGTTCTCTCATGTTTGCACAATTTTCCAATAGGAAAAGATGTGGACGGCTTAGTTTGAGTAGCCTTGTTATGGTGGTTGAACACATGGAGAGGGTTTTTGGGCCATAAACTACTAATAAGCCGAGAAAGAGAAATAACTGTAATAAGCACTCAAATACCATATGGGACTAAAATATAAATAGAGGGGTAGTTTGATCTTAGTGTTTCTTTTATTTTTCCCCCCGTCCCCTTGTATTGGTTTATTCAGCATTATTAGGAACCAGGAGCAACTGAGCAAAAAATAAATAAATAAATAAAATAAAAATAATGCAGCTGAGCAATCACCACAACAATTAAATTGCCTAATCTTTTATTTTTTATTTTTTATTTTTAACAAAGGACTCAAAATACTTAACCGTTGATCTTTTTAATAGAACCCGTTTATGACACCCATTAATACATCAACAAAGCATCGAGCTTGCATGATACTATGATAGTGACTGAGATTGAAAGTAGCTTTACTCATGAGTGATATTTTTTATGGATAAAAATTTTGGTTTACAAAATCGGATTACCATTGGTATTTGACCAATGTGACATTCATAGGGACGGTGTCAGGATTTTGTAGTTGGGGTGGCATTGGCAGGATCGCAAGAAAACGCTTGGAGAGTCTCATGAGTCATGGCGGTAAACTAGCAAGGGTTTTTAAAAGTAGATTTTAGTAAAATACATGTCTTACAAAAAGATATTCTCTCCGTTCCACTTTGTTTGATAACAATTTTATGGATAATGCTACTTTGCCCTACCCTTTTGCCCTACACTTTGCCCTACCAATGTATTTGGGAGGGTAAGGGTTATAATCATATCAGTGGATTCCACAACTTTACCCTCTCAAATACACTAGTGGGGCAAAGTGTAGGGCAAAAGTGTGAGGACTACCTAACATTACCCCAATTTTATTTTTGGATGTCTCAAAATGTTTGTGAATCAAGTCAAAAAATTATATTACTTTCCCAATGTGCCCTTTCCTACATTCAAAATTACAATTACTCCGGTCATTAAACAAAATAAAGTAAAAGAGTAAAATTGGAAAGTTAAACTCAATAAATCAAATGACAATGCATCAAATAGCTCACCTTAATATGTATGCTTAGTCAAAATGGCTTAAACAATCTGGGAGGAGTGCTCTCTATTTAAAAGTGACTAAAAATTTTGAGGCAAGGCTATTTACAAAACAATTTTTTCTTTTACATACACCATTCGATGAATTTTTTATATTACCATTCTATTATTGAGTAAAATGACTATTAAAGACAAGTTGATTTAAATAAAAACACAAATTTACTTTACACATCCGTTACACATAACTACAATCATGAAAACTCCTTCACTCAAAAACCCTTACTCCCTCTATTCATAAATCCTTACTTTTTCACAAACCCTATTCATTAATCTATAATATCTATAATATCTTTTAAACCTTAGCTACTGTTTGCGTTTGTTACGTTTTTTTTAACAATGGACGAGCAAATGATCAGTTCAAATGCTTTTAGTTATGAAAAGAGGTGTTTTTTCAATTAAAAGTTGTTGAGTTTTGTTTGTAAATCATATTTTGTTCAGACTTGGTATATCGAATAAACCTAAAATATTTAGACTATTTCAACTGAGCATTTTAAAATTGTTCGGAATATACCAATTAAATTTTTTTGCAACTATTCAGTCATAATGTAATAAATACAATATGGTCAGGTCAAATGTATTGAACTTTTTTTCTCATAAAAGAAGTTGAGTTTCGTTTATGAATCGTGGTTGGTTTAGATTTAGTATACCAAGCAAATCTAAAATGTTTAGACTAATTCTACTGAATATTTTAATATTGTTTGAGACATGCTAACTAATTTTTTTTCAATTGTTAAGTTATAATGTACTAAACAAATAAAAAATGTTCAACTCAATTATAATGAACTTTTTGAGATTAGTGTTAAGGTTTGTTTAGAGATTATGGAGAATGTATAAAGTAATAGTGTGATTTTTAAAATCTAAAGATGTGTGTAAAAGGCAAATGTGTGTATAAAGAAAAAAAAAATATCGTATAAATAGCCGCGCCCAAAATTTTGCCCAGCCATAACTTCGAGTTTTGAGTGGCTAAGACCGAAACCATTCTGCAGCCAGCCATAGACTGAAGACACAACTCAAAAGAAATGGAGGGTGGGGTAAGTTTGAGCAGCAAGCAAGACAACGCGAAGAAAGGGCTGGAGGGAACAGGCTTGAATCTGCCAGTAAATCACCATGGCAACTTGAAAAGTGCTTCAACTGATGACAACCTAAGGGAGATCCTTTCCAATATCAAATATTCTAAAACCCCTGTAAGCTGCTCGCATCATACTTCTCTTAATTTCTGGGCTACTCTTGGGATTCTCGTCTTTCTTATGGGTCCACGCACTTGAGAAATGAAATGGGTTCTTTTTTAGTCTCTGTTTGGTTGCTCAGAAAACCCAGGAAAGGAAAAGTCTTGCATCTTATTTCGAGTTTCCCCAAAATTTGCTAAAATCACTTCTACTGAATCCAAATAGTCTTATTGGACTTTAGTTGAGTGGGGGTTTGTTTTTCTTCTGTCTCAAATAATGAAATATCAAAATCTAAATGTCGAATCTTGGTTCTTTTTTCCCCCAACATTTTCGCAGCAACCAAACGGAGAATTAGCAAATATGTATTGGGTTCTTTAGAAATAAATAAAGTTGGATTTATATATATGTATATTTATAATAATAATAAAAATAAAAATAAAAACCTTTTGATTAACTTCTAGTCATTGCTAATATGTTTGCAGGCTGTAATCAATTATGGCGCATCTTGGTATGTCATTGGCTTCTCAGAACCCTTTATCTCATCATTCTTTCAATATTTGTTATTATTTTCTTCAACAAGGTGAATGTGTAGCTAACTCTTAGGGAAGTGTGTGTGTATGTGTGTGAGCACCATACATGAACACAAGGTGTTTGATGGGGAAATCCTTTGACAATTGACATAGTGAGTTTCTTATATGAGATGGAGAAAACACGTGGAAACCAAATTTGGAAATCTCCCCAAACATGAAACAAATTTGGACACTATTGGGAAATAGTACTAAATGTTCAAAACTAGGATAGAAGCATGGACAGTGGAATCTCCCGTGGCGGTCTAGATATCACAGCTTTCTTCAGTTCATTACCTGCAGAAATTTTTAATCAAATAAATTCTCAGTTTTCCAATGAAATTTCTCCTAGGTGCTGTGCTGATTTCCGATTTGCTCCATTTGGTGATTCAATTTGTTTGTATCCTTTTCTGTATTTGGTCCCCCTTTCCAGCGAGTCAGCGACTATGACAAAATTAAAGTTAAAAACTCTGCCTTCTGTCAATGTATTTATAAAATATAGACAATTCTGCTCAAGATATATAGATGATAGGATGTATCTGCAAACAGAACAAAAGCAGTTGTTTGATTTGGTCAGATCCTGGATTTAGTTATGCACTAATCAGATTGTGAGACATTATAACAAAAGAACAACGAAAGGCTTATTGCTTAATGGGTGGTTTTAAGAATGTTTGTAGAAGGTTATTCAGATGGTGTATCTCAAGAATCATAGTTCCACATTTGTCTGTGCCAAAATTGAGACTTGAGAGAACACTTTAAAATAAGATTTGGCGTGACCCTAATAACCTTTTAACCTAGAGTCTTTAAAATTTTCTTAGAAATGGCAAGCAAACAAGGCCTAATGTCATATTCTGCATACACATCGACTAAAATGGTTGTATGGATCCATGCATTCTTTAGACACAACACGGTCTTTGTATTAATTTTTATGGTTTTATGCCGGACAAACAATTTGAACAAAGATAAAATATGTTTGGCATCGTGTTACTAAATATTGTTGCACAAATTTTCCCTTCGACTCTAGGGTTACTTATGCTTTAAATGGAGATTTGTATCAAGACTCTTTGACAACGTGTATAGCTTATGGTTGTGATGGTGGTATGCATATTGAAGAATTGAAGTAATATTGATGATTGATGTAAATAGCCAATCTATTTCCATGGAGAGTGATCTTTCAAATTGCCTTCAGTTTGGAAGATCAAGATCATAGGTTTTGTTTTTGATAATTATCAATCTCTTCATGATGCAACTAAGTTGGTAGTGTGAGTTGTCTATATTCATTTGCATGATTTTAGTTTCCCTGACAGCAATAAATAAGGCCTAAAATGAAAGAGTTTAAAGATCCTTCGGAAGGTGTCACTGTTTGAAAACCCGGTTAAAAAGTGTTAATACTGGCTAGTCTATGTTTGTTCCACGCAATGCACAAAAGGGTTGAATAACTGCTCTAAGAAAAAATGCCATTACACAACTAAAAAAAACATAATGAAATGGCACTGCTGATGTTTCTCTACATAGTTTTTACAATCTAGTTGATTCTTGGAAATTTTTATTATCTCATTATGTGCTTCTCAAAATGGCCTTCTTTTTTCCGTTTTTAGTGCACTGTAAGTTATGTATCGGATACACTAGCATGGAAGCTTGCATAATAACTATGGATTTGCATTTTCAAACTAAACTGCAAGAGTAAATTTTGTAATTTTTCCAGGTGTCGTGTGTGCAGCCAGATCCTCCCTTCATTCTGCAGGCTGAGTAACAATTTCCCAAAGCTTTCTTTCATATATGCAGATATTGACGAATGCCCAGAAACAACTCAACATATTCGTTATACTCCTACTTTTCATTTTTACCGTGATGGGGAACGTGTAGATGAGATGTTTGGTGCTGGAGAAGAGAGGCTGCATGATCGTCTGTGGTTGCACTCCTAAAGACACCTCCAGTCAAAATTTTACAAAATGATATTCAGCTGTAGAGGTGATCTGCCGTTAAGGTTTGTGTTAGTTAACTTATACATGTATACAGTGTACTTGGTTCATAATTGCTATAATAAATAAAGGATTTCTCATTGTCAAATTCCCTTTTCTTTACCAACACTCCTGCTTTCTAGTAAGAATAGCATAGAAGCCGATTTGTACAGATCTAGTGGCTGCAATTGCTCTCAAGATTTGGAATTCTTTTCATCTATCTGATCATGAAGTGCATGTGATGGATGATAAAAATAAAATATTCACCAGGTTGATCAACTTGTTCACAATTACCTTCAAGATAAACAGTTTAAAAAATTGAAAATTGATCAGATCAAATGAATGGAAACTTTTAGAATATCCAGAAACCTAATAAGTTGATTGCAGAGACAATTACATATGTGAAGAAAGAAACTAAGGGGGTAAAAAGAAGAAATGAATAACCGACAGATGTAGTAAATGCTATAGGCTTCTCTCTATCACTAATACTTCAACTTAAAGCACGCATTCCCTAATCCCGCCTCTGATCTGAGCCTTGGAAATTAGGCGGCAGCATCAGATGCATGCATTTAAACTTCTTTATTCTTCCGCAACAAGAACGATGGCTATGGTGAAACCTGTTTCAGAAAAATTGTTGAACTAACCTGACGACTCAAGCTTTGTTGTGCTTGAGGACCTTAACTGTCTCCCAAGTAAAATCTGGGTCGTCACGACCAAAATGACCGTAAGCAGCAGTCTTCTGGTACCTGAAGTTACCTCCCCTCGCCAGATCAAGATTGATAGCAATCATTCCGGGCCTAAAGTCGAAGTTCTCTTCAACCAGAGCTAATATATCTTTGTCTGGAATCTTCCCTGTATTGTAAGTGTCCACATAAACTGATATTGGTTTTGGAACACCGATTGCATAAGATACGTTCACAAGACAGCGGCGGGCAAGTCCTGAAGCTACTAAACTTTTTGCTGCCTGCCTAGCGATATATGCACCACTGCGGTCCACCTTAGTTGGGTCCTTCCCTGAGAAAGCACCTCCACCATGAGCACCCCAACCACCATAGGTATCAATAATAATCTTCCGACCGGTGAGTCCTGCATCCGCCCGTGGCCCACCAATGACAAACCGACCGGACGGGTTAAGGTGGAAAATTGTCTTGTCGTCGAGATACTGAGACGGGATGACCGGCTTTATCACATGCTCTTTCAAATCCTTAGCAATCTGCTCGCTCATGACAGTCGCATCATGTTGGGTTGAGATTAGAACAGTGTGAACCCTGATGGGGACCATGGCTCCACCGTCATTCCGGTACTCAACAGTTACTTGTGTCTTGCCATCAGGCCTCAGCCATGGGCATGTCTTATTCTTTCTTACTTCAGTAAGCTTGGCACCAAGTTTGGTAGCAAGGACATGAGTTAGGGGCATGAACTCTGGAGTCTCATCTGTAGCATAGCCAAACATGTGGCCTTGGTCGCCGGCTCCAATTTCTTGAGGCTTTTTGGTAAGGTGGCCATGAACTCCTTGAGCAATATCGGGGCTTTGTTGCTCAATGTTGATGAGGATCCTGCAGTGGTCGGCGTCAAGGCCAACATCAGGCGAGACGAACCCAATGCCTTTGCAAGTGTCTCGAACTATTTTCTCGTAGTCTACTTTAGCCTTGGTTGTGATCTCACCAAAGACCATGACCATGTTGGTTTTGGTACTTGTCTCGCAGGCAACCTTGCTTTCTGGGTCTTGTTCTAGGCAAGCATCGAGGATGGCATCCGAGACTTGGTCACAGAGCTTGTCAGGGTGGCCTTCATTGACAGATTCGGAGGTGAAAAGGAAGGACTCCATCTCTAGACCAGGGCAGATTGAAAGGATGTGTTAGTTCTTAACCATTAAACATCAAATACTTGAAATCTCAACAACTAACTTGGAATTCAACGAGAGATATTGAATATGTACTTTACATAGAATAAAAAAAGAAAGCAAAATGCATATTTTCATCATTTTTTTTATGGTTGAAAAGAGCTAGTAGGTTCATGAGACCCTTGTTTTAACCAGACATATCATTGCAAGTTCATCTGCCAAATATTATCAAGTCCCTCCAAGCTCTCTCACCCCTGTTGACTGGTGATAACCCCATGGACCCCTGTTGACTGGTGATAACCCCATGGAAGGGTGCCAATGGTGCTTTTCCTTTCTTTTAATTTTCCTTTAAAATGACAAATGCAAGTTGTTTCCTTGAAAAACAAAGCAATGTTGCTAAAAAAATTGTTTAAGACTGGATCTACTCAAATTGAACTTTCACAATAAAAAATACTTCACATTCAATCTGGCATCAGCTTTAACTTTTAACAAAAACAGGCAACAAATTTTGTGGTTGCGGCTGGTTATGCATGCACGACTTTGAACAGCGCCTTGTATTGTACAGACATGAAATCTTAGCCATGAATGTGCACCTGATCTTTTATCAATGCTGTAGTATCAAAGTGCAAATTTAGACCAGTGTTTTCCCCAACTCAACCATTCCTCTGATTACATCTAAATCCTATATGTATCTGGTGATATCCAAAGGCATGTCCAGGTCAAGAAATTAAGAAACAAAGAGTTAGATCTACTATGACAATTTAAAGGCAAAATGATAATCTTGCATTAGCTCAACAAAATAGTCTAGCCCTTATGACTTTAAGAGGGATCCTGAGTTTGTAGTATACCTATGTTTCCAATGACAATCAGCAAAGAGAGGGAGTTTCCCATCACATAATTTACGAATACATATATAGAGTTCACTTCCAATATATATATATATATGAATGAAGGTCATTAGATATAGATATAGCACATGCAAGATCAATGAATGAAAAGAATGAGGGAAAAAAAAAAAGAGAGAACTAGAAAGAAGAAAGAAGAGAGTTGCATCAAATTAGAGGCAATAAGATGCACACCTTTTAGGTCTCTTCAAGACCAAGAAAAAAAATGGGAGTTGAGATGTGTAAAAAACTGACAAAGAGGGAGGAGAGGAAGAGAAAGAGGTGAGTATTTATAGAGAGAGAGAAGA